>VZRO01005792.1:215365-229214 GCA_013397915.1 Daphoenositta chrysoptera | reverse complement strand
GAAGATTTTAAAGTCCTTCTGTGTGTGTGGTCTCACTCCTCCTCCTCCTCGGAGCTGGGTTGGTGTGGGCCCACCTCCAGGCCTTGGTGGAAAGTTCTCCCGGATGATGTTTTGGTGTTGTTGCACAGTTCCAGAAGAAAAGAAGAAGAAGCCAAAGTCTCAGGGAGAAAAAAAATTAACTCTCCATCTCTCTCCAGAGATAATAGAGCCGAAAGCTGGGAAAAAAAGCAGGAAGGTGTTTCCCTCCACTCTGCTGCTGCAGAATCACACAGTGAGTAGATAGAGTGACCTTGGAGCACAGAACTGCTTTGAAAAAGTTTGTCTGGCTTTTTTTCTCTCACACCTAGTTTTAAAGGCACAGAAAGGCACAGGATTCATATCTGGGTGATATGGGATATAACATCATAAAATCACCCCAAGACAGACATCAGTACATATCATGAATTTGCCCATTCTCTGCTGTGATAGAGATACCCAGGACCCCAGAAGAGACTGGTCTGGCTGGCGATTTCTCAGCGTACCCTCTGCAAACTGTCATCTCTCCGTTAAAGACAAAACCTAGCTGCTTGAGCTTTACATATTGTCTATAGCAATATTTTCTGGCATGGCTCTTGATGTCACTGGATCCAGCTGTTTTGATACCAGCCCCATGGAGGATGCTGCTGCATCTCCTTCCCTGTGCCATCACCTGAAGCAGAGCCAGATTTGACACTGGAACTATGAACTACTCTGGACCAGCGTAACTCTGTACAATCCTTGTGATGTCTGCATATAATGTCCCAGGAGAGCTTATTTGCTTTGGGTGTGCTTCAGGTTACAGCGATGGACTTAATCCAAAAAAGGATGTCTTGTAGGACTTGTGAGACTTCAGCGCCCTTGCTCCAGCCAGCCTGGCAAGTTCCCTGGACTGATATAGGCATCCAGTGTCTTAAGGCTACCATCTGCTGGCTAATGGGAGCAAAATGAGCCAGAGATTTGTTAAAAGCCCCTCTGTTTACTAGAGTACTAGAGCCGTCTTAATCAGCAAGTAGAGATTGAAGAGCAAGTAGGAAAGCTGCAGTGACAGTGGATATGGCTCTTAAATAATGCCTAATTTAAACTGACCACTTTAGGCCTTGACAGAAGAATTAAATTTCATCAAAGTCTTTTCTGTCTTCAAAAGGTCCATTACAGTTTAGTTGACATTATCTTGCTAGGAACCTGTGAGTCTCAGTTCTGATCTTTTGCATCCTTTTATGGATTTTCTTAGCTTGGTTGTTCTTGTCTCTAGAAAACAGCATTTTAAAAGAAAGCAAAGAATTTGCAAGGTTTCTGTGTGCCCTTATGCTCTCTTCCCTATGTGCCTATCAGTGTTGTTCCTCATGATTATTTTAGCTACAAATAAAAAGCCATGGATAAAAACTCTCTTATTCAGCTGTAGTTTAATATTGGGAGAATTCCACAGAGTTGTTCATGCTTTTGACTCACTGCGTACCAGCGGGGTCACAGCAATGTTGAGCTATGCCAATAGGAATCTGAGGCAGAAAAAAAAGCAGTATTTGTACAGGATTGTTTTTATCCTAAGTGACATCTACATGCGGTTCCAAAGGTCAGAGGATTCCTTTGCACAGGAATTTCATTTAAGTTGCTATTAAATCAGCCTCTGGGCTTACAAAATTACTGGAACATTTAATTTATATATGTTCAATAATCTTACTTTTTTCTTACCATACTCATTAATGCAACTGGTGCTACTGTGAAGTCTTTTCTGCTATTCTCATGGGTAACCCAAAATGTTACTGTATTCCATATCTGTCTTTGCCCAAAAATTGTTAGTCTCTTTAAGAACCTGCAGCCAGAAAATGGAACCAGGATGGGGGTGGGTGTGTTGCCATGGTCACTTTCCAAGTCTGAGCCTGGAAGCAGAGAGCCATTTTTGTTTGCTGTTTGCTGAAGGCAGAGGTTCTGCTTTGGAACGGGTTGCTTTGGGCTGGCAAGAGTAGCCACCCGGAAAAACTATATTTCACAATCAAAAACTGTTTCAGAGTTAACTTTGCAAAATCTGTGAGCAGCGTGAAGCTTGTGCTGGTACCTGGGGCTGGCCCTACCCGGTGGTGGGTGCCCGGAGACTGGTTCTTCCCCCTGACACACCCGCAGCATGGAGGACACAGCACCAACTCTGGTGGGTGGCAGCAGGAAGTGGCGGGCAGCAGAGCTGACCCCGCAAACGCCAGCAATTCCCATCTGACACTAGAACTGCTTTGTAAACTCTTCCTTCATGGGAGGGTTCTTTTTGTCCGTCATCTTTTTTCCTCTTTGTCTCCCAAACTGCACAGTTGATTGGGGTGCCATTTTCCCTTTGTCTTTCAAGCCACACAGGAGTCTGTGGGGGCCGCCATCTTGGAAGGAGGGGTTACCCCACCATTCATTTCTGTGGGTTTGTGAGGTTTGACGATTTTGTATCTAGGGATTATTTGCTGTAAATTTTTTGCCTGTTGCTGTTTTGCTTGTTAGTAAACTTATTTTTTCACTTATATCTACTCATATTAATTTCTTACTGGTGGAAATGGATTGGTTGAAACTAAAGGGAGTAATTTTAGAGTGTTCACCTCTTTTAATTGTCTTAAACCAAGACACCTATATATGCATAACAATTCATATTATCAATCTTAATGTAACATTAAAATTTAATGCTTTTTTTCCACTGTATTTTCTTCTTTCAGTTGCAAATGAGACAGGTGACAAACGTCCACAACCCCTTTTGCAATTTGCCCGTAAGTTGCCTTTTTCATTTTAACTGGTCGATTTCTATACCTACTGTAAAAAGAAAAACATTTCATAATTATTTGAATCTCATATTGTGTCTGCCCTATATTATGTTTCATTTACAGTACTAAAGTGAGGAACCATAATACTTGATTGGAAAAGTCACGTACAGAAATTCAATCTTACTGAACAGAGTTGATCCAAATTTAAATTAATGGAATGCTTTGTGGCCTTACTATTATTTCAAGCATAAAAAGTTATAAATGTCTCAAAGCCACTGAAGTTCACTACAGTGCTTACAAAGAGCTTTGTGTGAAATCTTAGAAATAACATATGAAAAATGTTATTAAAACTTACTGGTATTTCCTTTATCACATTACTTCATACAAAAAGATTAAAAACTAAAGTAATGGGTTTAAATTTGGAATAACTGACCCAAACTTGAATAAAAAGGAGGGATGTATTTGGTAAGGTAACACTAAATGACCATGACTATGACCATATGAATTATTAGAAACATATAATAGAATATGTAGAAATGAGGATAAAGATAGGACATTCCAATCATAATACGTGCAGTTTCATGGTGACTTGTGATCACTTAGCAGGGAAAACTGTTTTTTTCATTATTAAAAGGAGGATTTATCATCATTGTGGGCAGTGCAGCTTAAAACATTAAAATAATTTACCTCTGTGGTGCAGTATTTTGCACAGACAGAGGATGCCATTCTGAGCCTCCAGCTCAGCTTTAATCATCTTTCAGAGGGTACAATAAAATGAGGGGGAAGCATATTTAAAAATGGTTGAGCTTATTCACAAGGATTTGAAATTAAAGTTATTGAGGACTACACCTAGTGCAGGTATCTTGGTGGGCAGCTGTAGTGCAAGCTGGAGGTTGTGCTCCAGATGGCGGGAAATAGCAGGAGCCCCAGACAATAAGCCATGACCTGGCACAGAACATTTGCACAACAAAGGGCATGGGGACTTGGTGCTAGCCAGGTGGCTGGCCACAAAGAGACGTGCAGGAGCCTATGGCTCAGCAGGAAGTCTCCAGATGATTGAGCACATAGACTGTAAAGGTATAAAAGCCCAGGGATTTCTTGGTTCGGGATCCCTCCACCTCAGCACCCAGCTCAAGCTGGTTTAGCGTGTCTGCACCGGATCAAATTATTTTAAGGATCCAGATGTCTGACACTGCTATGGGAAACCTGTGTCCAAGCAGGTAAGGAAATCTTGTCTGACTGCATGAAAGTGATACATGTAGGGAGTCAAGCAGGGCAGCTGTCAGCTTATCGGAGCCGGCCGCTGTGAAGGGGCTTCGATCCCAGCAGTGAAAGTTTCAGGTGGTGGGAGTGTGACTGCCACAGTGAATCCTGGATGGTCAGACAGGAAAGTTTCCTTGCAAACACCGTGGGATGTTTTGTGGGTTTGGCTGAACTTGGTTCAGAGAGAAAAGAGTGAGTTGTTTACACTTAAGAAAAACTGGCAAAACCAAATACCATCAATAAAACAACACAACTTCTTCCAGGAATGATTTGTGCCAGTAAAAACTCATAAGTATGTTACAAGATTATGTGCAAAACTTTTGAAAATAGTGAGCTCTAGACAGTGTTTTAATATACAGTGATTCCTTCAGGAGTCTAGTCTAGGAGTTTATTTGACATTTTTTGGGCTTCTTAAAGAATTTTTTTCTTTCACAGTTAACAAATAAGCAATTAGTATGCAGATGAAACATTTCTGGAGAGCTCACAAAACACTACCTGAAGTGGTTTTTCACTTTGATCTGTTGCTGCTCTGTGCACACGGAGCCTCTTCAAAAAGGAGGGTTCAGGGAAACCTGCTTGTAGAGGCACACTCATCTTCAAAATGTGTGGTATTTGTGTCTTAACTTTTTATGCAAATTTAGGTTTAAGTNAAGGAGGATTCAGGGAAACCTGCTTGTAGAGGCACATTCATCTTCAAAACGTGTCTTTAACTTTTAATGCGGATTTAGATTTAGACATAATTATCTGTGAATTGATTGTTGGGATGTAAACTTAAAACACCATGCCAAGACCAGGTTTTTCAGAAGGTGTACATCAGCTGAAACAACGTATATTTTGTATGAGATCTTCTGTGAGCTAGTACTTTTTTAAAACAATATCTTATGTATACTTTTTTGAAAATATTTATAAAAGCACATTTTTCTACATGTACATTTATAATCGGTAAGAGAATAATAAACATGTGAATAGTATTTGAAGACCTCCTCCAAGAATCCTGGAATTGTTGTAGTTGCTGTCAGGGAGATTTGATTAGTTCTATTCCTAAATGCAGGGTATCACCTGTGACCCAGTTTAGTAGCATGCTCACAGCAGCAGGAAACCTTTTCACTTTTCAAAATAATGTTATTTGTATTAACTTGGGAGACGCTATTTTATTTTATTCTAGGGGGAGTAGGATAATATGCAAAGAGTACTGCCAGGAAACTGTGGTTCTATTGCCTAATGCTTTGTATTGCTCCTTCAGTGAAAAGGAAAGGAAAATACTCTTGCTATTAGAAGAATTAAGGAAAGAATGAGAATAACAAGAAACAAAGGAAAATATTTTGATAAGAAAATTAAAAGAGACTTCAATACCTTGGGATAATTAGTTGAGGAATTAAGAGCACAGGTAGTGATTTCCTTGATCCTTCTGGTAACAGGGAATAATATTAATAAGAATGCATCAGGTGAATGTGTGACTCCAAGCCTAGTGTAATTGGAAAAAATTTGGGTTTTTTGACTGTGGGATGATCTATTCAACACCAGGTCTACTGCCACCTGATGGGATGCACATTTCTCAGAAGGGAAGAAGAGTTCTAGCACAGGAGCTAGTAGGTCTTGTTGACAGAGCTTTAAACAAGCTTGAAAGGGGCAAAGGGAAAATACTAGGCTTGCCAGTGATGAGCAATGGGATGGTGTGCCAAAAACTTGAAGCAACTGAGAACTAATAGGATCCCTCAATCTGCTTCATGAGGTGTTGGCTACAATGTACCATGCCTGAAATGTTTCTACACTAATGCACACAGCTTGAGGAACAAACAAGAGGAGGCTTTGGCCCTGTCACAGAGATTTAATATCACTGGCATAACTGAAACCTGCTGGGATGAGTCCTGTAATAGAAGGGTCAGAATGTATGGATCTCACAGCTGGCAATGGCACAGTTGAGAGTATCTGGATAAGAATCAAGGGATAAACAAATAATCTGAATGTTATTGTGGGAATCTGCTAACGACCTCCTAGCCAGGACAATGATACTGATGAATTATTGTTTGATGAACTAAGGGACACTTTCAAGTCAGCTGCCCTTGTCCTTATGGTGGACTTCTACTTGGCCTAAATCAACTGAGAGCTTCACACAGCTGGTCCAGGCTCAGGCCAGAAGATTGCTAAAAGCCTGGATGACATGGAACAGGTTTTTATGGAACAGGTCCTAAGGGAGCCGACTCAGAAAGATGATCCTCTTTGATCTGATGCTTGTCAACAGAGAGGATCTCATGAGCAAAGTGATGACTGGCATCCATCTTGGCCACAGTGACCACAAAGTGATTGAAATCTCTGTTGACAAGAGGAAAAGTGCCAGCAAAACTTAACTTGACATGAGGAGAGCAGATTTCGGTCTGCTCAGGGAATCAGTAAGTAAAATCCCCTGGCAAAATGTTTTTGCAGGTGCTCAGGTCCATCAGTGCTCGATACTTTTTAAACATCGTCTCCTAAGGGTACAGGAGTAGGTGTTCCCAAATGTTGGAAGTCAATCAGGCAAAGGCAGAAGACCAGCTTGGCTGAACAGGCATCTTGTCTTGGAAATAAGGCAAAGAAAGGAAGGTGTATGTCCAGTGAAAGCAAGGTCAGGTGACATGGGAAGAATTCCAAAATACTGCTTGCTGCTGTAGGGAGAAAATTTGTGTGACCAAGGCTCAATTGGAGCTGAAGCTGGCCAGCAAGTATGGGACAATAAAAAGAGTTTTAAAAAATACATTAATGACAAAAGGCAGAAATGTAGAAATAGAATTGAAATGGCAAAATGTAGAAATAACATTGGCCCATTGCAGGACGAGGGTGGTCACCTCACAGTGACATAGAAGCACGGAGATAGTTTAATGCATTCTTTGCCTTTGTCTACATGGATGGTGGCCCAAGGTGGTCTCACTTCCCTGAGCTGGAGGATCTTGACTGTGAGAATGATTAACTCCCAGTTGAACCTGAATTTGTGTGGGATCTGCTACTTCAGTTGGATTCCTAAAATCTATGGGACCTTTATCCAAGAATCCTCAAAGGTATGGCTGATGTCATTGCAAAACCTCTTCCGATGATTTTTGATCAGTCTTTGGAACCTGGAGAGGTCCCAGCTGATTGGAAACTGGCGAATGTTGTCCTGATTTTCAAGAAGGGCAAGAAGGAGGACCCTGGAAACTACTGGCCTACCAGACACACTTCAGTGCCTAGGAAAATAATGAGAAAGATTACTCTGAGAAGTATTGGAATACTGGAGGAAATGCAGTCATCGGTCAAAGCCAAGCATGTTTTCATTAATGAAAAGTCCTGCTTGTTGAATATGATTTCCTTCTACAACAGGGTAACCCACTTAGTTCATCTTGGAAAGCCAGTGGATGTAATCTCTTTGGATTTCAGCAAAACTTTTGATACTGTCTCTCCCAGGAGCCTTCTCGACAACATGTTCAGCATACAACTGAATAATCACATTACATGGTGGATGAGAAACTCACTCACAGGTCAGACACAAAGCTACAGGGAAGGGAGTGACATCAGACTAGTGACCTCTCTCTAGTGGGGTTTTGCAGGGCTCAATCCTCAGCCTAGTTCTCTCCATTAAGGACTTGGATGCAGGACTTGAGGGAATATTAAGTTTGCTGATGACCCTAAGCTGGGAGGAGCTGTTGACTCCCGTGTGGGCAGAGAGGCCCTGCAGAGAGACCTTGACAAATTAAAGGGCTGAGCAATCAGCAACCCTATAAAGTTTAACCAGTTGATGCCTTAGGTTTTAACTCTTATATTTCAAATAAATACCTACCTTTACTCCCTTATTCCTATCTAGTCTCTGTTTCTAGGTAGCCACTCAAGGCATCACAGTCAAGTGCCGGATTCTGCACCCAGGACACAGTGTGAGGCCCCCAAAACTGGCTTGATGAGACACTTAAAAGGGTTACTTTTTTTTAACTACTCAGAGTTAGATGTGTGGGAGATATACCAACAAGATATTCTCAAGAGGTCAAAACAACAAAAAAAAATTACTGGCAACTTCAGAAAATCAAAGAACTTTGGCAACAGTCTAGAGCAGCATTCAATCTACATAAAACATTTCACCAAGCAGTAACTTTGCCCATTCAGCTTAGCAAAACTACAAGCCTATCTGATTTTAATTTACTAAAAACTCTGAGAACAGGGAATTAGAAGAAGAAAGAGAAAGAGAGAAAAGATATAGAAAAGAAAAAATATATTTACCAGTCCTGGTTCCACTGAGAGAAATTCCAAGAGGAGGTAGTCATGTGCCTGCCTCGAGTCCTGGATTAAGTACCCCTTGGCTTTCCTTGGCCCTTACCCGAGTTGGGGCTTCTGGTCATCTGGCTACTCTGGGACTAAATTGGGGCTCCAGGGGCAGGTTGTAGCACATTGCCTCCAGAGTGTCAGGGGTTGCCAGCCACTGTGGGGCTGGAACACAGGTCCAGAGGGATGGGGTGTGTGGAGCAGGGCAGCACCTCATCTAAGCAAGGCCCAACCTTCCCCTTCGTTGGCACGCCCCCGAAATGTTTTGAGCCCATGATCCAGCCTCTCTCACACATGGCAACCATGTATACACTGGAGAATGACAGTCTGGAGACTGGAAAGATGGGCAACACTGTGCTTTAGAGGGCAGGAGGGCAAGAGTGTCTTGGGGTGCATTAAGTGCAGGATTCCAGCCATGCAAAGGAAGTGATTGTCCTGCTCTACTGTGCTCTGGTGAGGCCACAGTACTGTGTAAAAAAGACATTAAACTATCACAGAGGTCCACAAGAATGGTGAAAAGTCTGGAGAGAAAGCCTTATGGGAAGCAACGGAGATCACTTTGTTCACCCTAGAGAAGAGGAAACGGAGGAGAGACATCATTGCAGTCTTTAACAACCTCACAAAGTAAGTGGAGGGGCAGGTACTTATCTTTTCACCCTTGTGACCAGTGACACGACTTCAGGAAATGGCATGAAGCTGAGTCCGGGGAGATTTAGGTTAGATATCAGGTAAAGGTTTTTTACCCAGAGGACGGTTGGGCACTGGAATAGGCTCCCTAGGAAAGTGGTCACAGCACCAAGCCTGAGATCAAGAAGCATTTGAACATTCTCTCAGGCACATGGTGTGATCCTTGGGACTGTCCTGTACAGGGCCAGGAGTTGGGACTCAATGATCCTAATGGGTGCCTGATGACTCAGGATATTCTATGATTCTAAATGGTCCTATTGTTTTAGGGTGTTGCTATTTTGCTGTTAAAATTTCAGGTTAGGAAAATTGGGTACACCATTCTCACATCACATGAGTAGTGGATAACCAACCAGCTGGGCAATAACTGACTTCTGAGGGTTCTTTCCTGTACTGGTAATTATTTAAGCACTTGTGCGCAAGAATCAATAATCTTGTATTCTCCCCTATGACAATCATCTTAGCCTTAATTTGACTATGGTTGTTACTTGTGATAATGTGGTATGTAAGGGTAGTGGTTAAATGTCCTGAAAGGTTTTTCTTTTCCCTTTTAATGAATTAGCAGATATGCTTAATTAAAAGAAAGTGAAGACTGTTGAGGACTATACCTAGTGCAGGTAGCGGGGTGTGCAAGTTACAGCTGATGCCATGGGTGTGGGGAAATAGAGAGCCCCAGGCAACAGGACATGACCTGGAGCAGACCATTTGCATAAAAATGGGCATGGGGACCTGGGCCATAGACCAGTGAGGGGAGGAGGGTCAGAGTGGCCGGTCACCCCGAGACTCTAGCAGGAACCAATGAAGGATGAGAAGACCTCAGAATAAATATCAGCACTGAAATGGATGCATAGACTCTAAGGGTATAAAAGCCCATGGATTTCTTTTTTGGGATACTTCCCTGGAGGCACCCAGCTTCAGCTGTCATAATGTTTAGCACCATGGGAGCCAGATGTGCTGTGGGAAACCCGGGGACAAGCTGGTGAGGGAAATCTTCTCTGACTATGTGATTGTGATGTATGGGGTGCTGTCAATTCGCCAGAGCTGTCCTCTGCAAAGGGGCTTCAGTCCCAACAATTAAAGTCTTTGATGGTTGGAGTGTGAGAGGCTCCTGGATGGTTAGACAGAAAAATTTCCTAAATAGTTGTCTAAAAAACAGGAACAGCCATACCATTGCAGGCCCTTGAATAATAAAATTGTATTGATGTTACATTTATTTCTGCTGTTGTTGTGTTGTCATTACTTGGCTTTGGACTACCTGGTGTGAAAAGTTACATTTCTAGCTGTTGTAGCACAGGGCTTGGAACAGAATCTCATGGCTACCTGTAACTCTGGGTAAATATAGTTCTTGTACATTAGGTAGCTGCTGACATTTAAGAGGAAAGAAGAGTATGGAGTTTTCCTGATTACCTGGGAAATAGTCTGAAAATAATTATGGAATGGAGAAAGTAGGTGAGGGTTATTGCTGATATCTGTCTTTGTACCATTTAGACTGTGTGAAAATAAGATATTTCAGACAATCAGCAAAAAAAAAAAAAAATGCTGCCAGCTCCTGTCCATAGCAGCAGATATTGCTGCTTCTGACAGGATAGTTTTTTGTGATTTATTCTCATGAGGCATGGGGTAACAGCTCTTCTGGTTGGTTTCGTCTTGTATATTCAGTAGGTATTGCATCAAAAAGTAACCCTCAATACATATATTAGGTCCACTGGATAATTGATCTGAAAGCTGAGAAAATATTAGAAAATTTTACCTGTATAGTCCCTAATTAAAATCAGTTGCTGACTTCAAAGATACCCCATTTTTCAGATTTGTAAAAAAATTTGCATATTGCTACAAACCCCCTGGAGAAAGACTACTAGCAGAGTTGGTTTGTATTACTGTTTTGGAATATGGTAAGGTTGATACTTGCTGCACCTCTGTCGTGGGAAGTCTGAAATAATAATCAGAATTTCAGTACTTAGCTGTTCTTATTTGGGTCTGCCTAGCTCAGTCATGTATAATTCTATCATACTTGAAAATTAGAATATGACAGAGGTGTTCAATATGGTAATACTGCTGGGATTTTCAGAAGTGCCTGATTTATTCAGAAACTCTTTGGAAATATTTGAAACAAAATTAACAAAATTCAAGTCATGTAATTCTCTTCTCCTGAGGCAGGGAGGACATTTGACTGAAGGACGCTACTTGTACTTTGTCAGTGGAACTAGACTTACAAATAAGGATGGATTCTCTGAATGACATGTAAGAGCCACTTGATGGCTCTTCTAAATAAATGTAAAAAAAAAAAATCCATAGAAATGTTTTCACATTTGAATATCTGCTGTGAGAAGCTGAAGGTTTGACAGAAAAGAAATACATTTTCTGGTACTAATCCTGCAGTGATCTCTTTTATCTATAGTTTAGCTACTATTAACTGTAGTCTAAAGAATGCCAATGATGACTATTGTATTGATTTGGTACTTTGTCTTTTAGCTAGTTCTTTGGCTAAAGAGCCACATCAACACATACTAAGCTACAACCTAAGTGTGATGTGGAGAGTACGTTTTTTATTGAGGTGCAAAAGCTTCATGTTCTGTAATAAAATATTTTTATGGGAAGCATTACAGTTTTGCATTTGGAATGACCCTAATGTTTGTGCTTGTTTCCACTTCGAACTCCTTTTCAGGTTTTCAGGCTTATTCCCAAACTGTGGTCATGCTAAGGTAAAATGATAGCAGACCACCTTTGTTTTTCAGAATTCTGACACACTGGGCAATAAAACTATGAATTTATTTTCCTTCTCACTCTAATTTTCAGGGTCTAAATCACAAAACTGCTTGTGGAGCACCATTATTGGTGGGCAGACTAGCAACCTCAAGGAAAGGCCAAAGCTGACCATTATCAATGACCCTAGACCTCCTGAAGAAATTTTAGCAGATGAACTACCGCCAGTGGACAGTCCTGAGGCATTGGTGAAAACATCTTTCAGGTCTGACTGATACGAGTTTACTTCATTTGTCTTTGAGAGGGTATCTTTTTAAGATTAAATCTGCAGTGTGGGTTTGGTGGCAGAAATTGATACCAAAATATTTTGTAATGCTGCATATCTTTGTATTGAAAAAGAGTGTAAAAAGAAATCCAAAAATAAAATTGACTGGATTTGCTTTTAATTTCTCACACTTCATTAGCTTCCCTAGAAGATTATTTACTAGGCAGAAAGTCTGTAACTGGTCAAAATAATCACCAAAACCAGCTCATTATATGAAGATGTCTTTGAAGGTTGGTATTGTTTCATTGGAAGTTTGATATTGTTTGATCTGAAAGTGATTTAATGATGAATAATTGCACTTTTGGTCAGATGATGTGCTTCATTGATGCAGGGTGAGTTAGAGCTTTTCCTATTGATGTAATGGCTTGAGAACTGTCTAGTATTAATATACGAAGGGGAAGAACTCTGACCAGGGGCTTGCAAAAAAGTGATTTCTGCTGTTGTAGAGTGATATATCTATGTTTTAGAAGTGTGATATGTATACATATATATCTATATATAAAAATATATATATATAAATATATATATATAGATATATATATATTGCTGTGTTTCCCACTCTTTTATTTAATGCTGTCGATGTACAGTTGCCATATGTTTCTTGGAAACATGTTTTGTAAAAATTTTTTTCTCAAAGTGAGGTGAAATAGAGAAGCCATAGGGCATACAATGGATTTTGGACTGAAATGTGAAAATTGGTGTGACCAGAAAAAGCAAAGTGAGTGGCAGAATTGATTTTTCAAAATGTTTTTTGAGCTCATTTTTCGGTTGTTGAAAAACTGTGCTCTACTTTTCTTTTGTATTAAACATACCTGTTTTTTAAAAAATGTTCCTTGATTTGGATAAATTTCTCTGACTATAGTGATTTTGATTATACCTGAGGCTGTGAAATTTACTTCACTCTTCATATAATTATTATTTTGAAGTACTTGATTGACTCATTATATTAGGTAGCAATTTCAGATATTCATACTGCTTGCTGCTTAAAAGCATAATACCATAAAGTGAGTTTATGCTAGTCTATATAAATAACCCCGTAATTTCAGAGCAGATTTTCATTCTTTAATACTCACATTTAAATGATTCAGGACAAAGGTTTCAGAACCTGGATCCTCCTTTTATGATGGCCTCTGGTATTTAATGACTTTTAAAAACTTTGTATCTGTGATATTTAAAATCTATTATTTCAAGAGATCTAAGTATTTGTCAGTTTTTACTTTTCATAGCAATATCTGGGTAGCAGCATTCCTTACTTTGCCATTGTCAAGGTAATTTTAAACATTTAATGCAGCAAAAAGTGTCACAGAATTTCAAATTGTATAGCATAATAAGGACTAATGAATTGGAAAATGTAATTTAGCAAAACAGTTTTGTGAATACTGTTTAAAAGGCTTTATAAACATCACAGAACCTTTGTATTATATCAATATAGATATTAATGTATATGTGGCATTTTGGGGGGCTTTATAGATGGAAATCCAACCAAATTGTTGTTACAAAATAAATAGTAAATGCCTAGTTTTCTAAAGAAACGAAGCCCTGTGTGTGCTCAACAGCTTTGCAGAGGAGTGGAAGATAAGACAGTTGTTTTGGTTTGAAAGGTGTCTGCCAAGGAAGGCAGGAGCCTCCCTTGAAATGGAAAATATTACTCCCTTCTCTCAGAATTATTATAGCTTTGAAATTAAGGAGCTTTCAGGCAAAGATATGGGAAAAAGAGTAACAGTTCTTTACTGGTATGTATGTATATGTATAACAAGACAACAACGATGGCGGGAACAACGAACCACAGCAGAGACCCGGCAGCGCCTTCTCTGGGCCTCAGGCGCTTTCCCCGTTGCTGCAGTTCCAGCCACAGCCGGCAGGGGCG
>VZRO01005792.1:159702-215360 GCA_013397915.1 Daphoenositta chrysoptera | reverse complement strand
GCAGAGGTGAGTACACCCAGGGTGGCAAACAAAATGTAGCAGAAACTCTGCAGCTGTAGCAAGAGACTCCAAGGTCTCACAACAGGGAGGAGGTGTGGCGTTGCAGTGTAGCGAAAAACTTGGAACAGTGGCAGAGAAGTGGTGGGCTTGGGCAGTAGCAGCTGGGTTCCTGAACACAGCTGGGAGAGGCTCCCTCGGAGGAGAGCGTGGGGTCCCCCATTTTTCCCTGAGGCACTCGAGCAGATGTTGAGGGTCCTTTCCAAGTGAGATAGGGTGGTGATAAGGTCCCAGTCCAATGGCAGCTCTTATGAGCAGGTAAGAGAAGACAGCAGGAGATGGAACCCCACAGCGGTGGCGAATTCTTTCCACATCAGCCACAGCCTGTCTCCCCTTTGATCCCGAGAGCGAGAAGAGCTGAGCCCAGCCCCTCATCACCCAGCCAAAATCTTGCAGTATCTCTCCCTTCCCAAGAGAATGCCCCTCAGCTATGGGAGTGCAGCCAACAACATCCCTCCCCCCACCTTGGCCATTTCTTCTGTTGCTTAAGTATCCATCATTATTGTCTCTTAAAAATTAATGGGACAAAATTCCCTTAAAGAAAGGGGAAAAAAAAGGGAAAAATTCTAACCTCCAGCTTAAGAGTACATTGCAATTACTGTCTAAATAAAAACAAAAATGCTGCAGTACTTTTATTTGTTTTTATTTGGTTTGTTATCTTGATATTATGGTGCTAATTTGGGCTCAGGAGGCAGCAGCACCTTTTGTATGAAGGGCTGTATGTTTGATTCATTGGGGTCTTCTGTGTGTCATGATCTTTAAGTGCTTCCTTGACTGTTGTGTCTGAGTGCCAGTGATTGCCTGGTAGGCATGGGCTGTCCTTGTTTCTTATTTACTAGACATTAGGGGAAGGTCTTGCTGCCCTGGTGCCTTTTGGGGAAATAAATGTGTTTTACAAGTTGTCCAGTCTAGCATGTCTTAATTAGGAATCTGATAACTGAATCTTGGGGTAGGGATGGGGGTGCTGTGGGGCTTAGATGAACTACTTTCACAGAAAGAAGAACCAAGGCTTGTTTTGAATATGACTGCAAAAAACCTGAAATGCAGCAATTCCCTTACTGCATCTGATTCGCTGCTGTTAAAGCAGTATATGGCAACACTATTACTTTCATGCACAGTTAAGGAAATGTCTCTCCAATGTTAAAATGAGTCACACTTTCTTGTGACTTTCTATCCTTTAAATGACTACATATAAGCATCATGAAATCCCAGTCGCCGCATCTTGTATTAGATCTTGGTTTCTACTGTGCAATTATCTTCTGTATCTTGGAAAATTATGAAGAGATAATATTTGCTTTTTCCAACATCCAGAATGAGCTTGAAGCACATTTAAACATAACAGAAGGAATGTGGTTATTTCAAAGCTGTCAGGTGTACCTTTCCTGCAGTAATTATCCATTTTAATCCAAATGTAAAGCAAAATCCAAATCAAAACAGCCCTCTCTTTACATCTCAAATACACATGGTGCATGATTTTTAATAATTTGAAGTGTTCTGATGGTCTTGATTTTTTGGTATAATTATTTTACTATCTCTTTTCTGAAAGAGATTGTAGTATATACTTCTTTGCAGTAATGCACTGAGTTAGCAGTTACAAGTAATTTTGTGTCCTGACTGGTTATACTACTGCAGTGCTTAAAATACAGATTTAAAAATCCCTTCTCACTGGCATTTAGTCTACTTGTCTATTAAAGACAACAGAGGTCCAAGTTTGAATTACATTTGAAAATACAGTGGAGTTGAGGTGGTTTATTGCTTTTTGACAAGGTAAAAAAAAAAGTAATTGGAGACGTAGAAGTGATTAGCCTCTTGGTCCACTCTTAATGCAGCCACATCATTTTCTTTGCACAAATATGGAAGTTCACTACTACGGGGGCTATGATCATTGTATATTTTAATAGCTGTGTAAGACTGTGAATTGATGCTCAGGAATATTCATATGGACTTCTCAGGACTGTGTGATCTGGATCTTGGCTGGAGATATCGGTGGTTACCAACACTGAAGTCTGTAACTCTCCTCCTAAATCTGCTTTCTGATCTGCTAGATCCCTGTAATGAGCAGTATCGATAAGAATTAACAGCGGTGTCTTAGTTTGAAAGACAGGTGTCTGCTAAGGAAGGCAGGAACCTCCCTTGGGATGGAAAATGCAACCCCCTTCCCTCTGAATTATTATAATTTCGAAATTAAGGGGCTTTCAGGCAAAGATACGAGGAATAGGAATAACAGTTATTTACTAATATATGTTTATATATAGGTATAAAACAAAGCCAACAAACAGCAGTAACTACGGCAGTGCCCACAAGCAGGAGCAGCAGGCGGTGGCGCCCGCTCGGCTGCCGGGCCCTTTGCCCGTGGNCCCGGGAAGTCTCGGCAGGCAGGGCATGTGGAGCTACAGTGCAGCGAAGCAGTGGCAGAGGAACAGCAGGGGTGTAGGGTAGGTGCAGCCTGGCTCCCAGCGGGGCAGGGAAAGGTGGGCTTGGGATCCTGGGTTTTCCCTGAGGCACCCAGGCAGATGGTGAAAAAGGTCCCTCTTTTAGTGAGGTAGGGTGTTAGGGTCCAAGTGTGACAGCTGCTCCATGAGCAGGCTCTACTCACAGCAGGAGAACAGCAGCAGGCAGCAGAAGCTCACAAAAGCGATGAATTCCCTCCACCACGAGAGCAGCTTCTCTCCCCTCGAATGCCAGAAGAACAAGAGAGCTAGGGGCTCCAGCCAACCCCCTTTTACCCAGTTCAAATCTCGTGGCATCTCTGCTCAACACGAGAAAGCCCAGGTAAAAGAGGCTGGCCAATTGTATGGGGAAAATTCTTTAAGAGAAAAACAAAAGAAGAAATTCCTAAAACCCCAACACTGATAAATGTAATAGGGATTTAAAAGGAAAACTTTACTCTCTTAGACACATTTTAATGACATTTCATTATTTGTAACAAGTGAACTCATGTTTTAAATCTGACCATCTGTAGTT
Source organism: Daphoenositta chrysoptera (assembly GCA_013397915.1). Lineage (NCBI taxonomy): Eukaryota > Metazoa > Chordata > Aves > Passeriformes > Daphoenositta > Daphoenositta chrysoptera. The sequence goes on along the minus strand of VZRO01005792.1, from coordinate 212,339 downwards.
TCAAAGGAAACTGTACCACAATCACATGTACGCCCTTTTCTGTGTCTTTCTGTGAGTTCATGATGATATAATACAACACAAATTCTGTTTTATCTCAGTGGTATCTTCCCTAGATAACATGCCCAAATAGACAACAAACAAGGTTGTTACAAACAAGGATGTTACAGGTTAGCATGGTCTGGTCTTACTACACCAGTTTGCTTTGCCTCCTTATTTGCAACTATCCATGTATGATTTTGGACTGATGAAGTTTGAAGGAAACAGGCTTGTTTTCCCCATTCTAATGCATTTAGCAACCATTGTAGTTAGTGGGACAGGAGACTGGTACAAAACTAACACTGAGGCCCCCATGGCAAATCATCTGCTGCCCCATCTGTCTGCCCAAGACTTAGTGACACATTAGAGTCCTGGGGCCTTGTGGCTGTATTTCAAACTTCAAAGCTCATTAACTTGGCAATTAGTGGAAAATGGTTTGGCACCTTGCAGATCCTGCCTAGTATATTCTGGGCTGGGATTTGAGGTTTTTTTTCAAAATAGTCTACCCAATGATTAACCAACTGTGTCTGCAATTAAATACCTCTGTTAACTAGCTTCATTCTCAGCTGAAAATACTTATGTAATCTGTTTGAAATTTGTAGTACCATTGAAAATATCATCTCTCACTTCAAAAAGTAATACAAGTCTTGCAAGGAAGGATGTGGAGTGATGGGAATTGTGGAGGGAAAAGAGAGAAAAATGCTCATACTCAAGTTACTAGTAGGAAGGATGTTGAGGTGAATATTTCAATTTCAAGCTTTTGTTCGGTCTGCCTTTCACATTGTATGTAAACACCAGGGTACTCTGATTTAATGTGCTGTTGCAGAAAAAATCTTGGGTCATCTTGTAAGTCATCTCTAAATTTTATTTCCACCTATTGCTTCCAGGAGTGGAAGAAGGAGGGACCTACAATCTACAAATTCTTGTGTGCTGTGCTGGCTTTGTCCTGTGTGCCTTTTTGTTGCTGCTTAAAGTCAGCACTCAAGAGTTTTTGTTTTTTTTTTCTCCAAATGTTTAATTTTTGATATATAATATTTGTTAAATTATATGCAGTGTAATATCTTCCTGTTGTTACAGAATACATTTCTGTCTCCTTGTTGTATAACAGATTAAAAGACATATAAAGCTGACAAATCATTTCTTATGTAGCTATCAAGTAACATAGAAATGAAAGCATCTCAAAATTTATGAGGAAAATGATTGCTTCGAGTGGTGTGTCAAATCCAATATAACTACTGGTGCAATACATTTGTGGGAAAGCTATATTTTTGATAAAGAGAGAAATGGAATCTTACCAAGGTATCAGTTATAAACTTATTGGTAAAATGGTGAGACCAATCTGTGCTTTGCTTTATATTACTGGGAAGTACAGTTTGGCTTACTTGACAGATAAGGAAATGGAAGAAAAATTATAAAAGATACTTTGAAATAAATGCAGCGTTATTTTATTACCTCTTGTGAAACTGTCCATCTGTGCTTGTTTTCTTAAAGATGCCTATATGATTAAAAAAGCCATATGGGGACTTCATGTCAGAACTGGATTCAGGATGAGTACTGAATGGGTTTTTTGGGGTTAACAACCTGCCCTTAGATGCAGACTTTGTCAGTCTTTGTAAACTAATTGCAAATTTGGTTTTGAATCTCATAAAATTGTTTGGGCAAATATGTATGAGGAAAAGACAAAAGGAAGCAAGCGTTTAATAAGTGTCAGTATCAGATTTAATTTTCTGTGTCTCCTCGCCCAGCTCCATTCTCTCACCTCCCTAATTTCCTTCTGTGTCCAGATTTGCCAAATCAACCTACCATCCAGAAGTAATAGTCTGCAGTAAGAAAAAGGAGAATGATTTCTTATACTGGTGGTCAGAGCACATGCCTGCGACAGAGTGACCTGGCTTTAGGGCCCTGCTCCGAGGATCATTCAAGTATTTCTCACAAAGCAGAATAACTGCAATTGGAGAGACAGAGGAAAAGATACTTCCAAGGCAGGCATGAGCGCTCTTTCAAGGTGCTAGACTTTCTTCAAATCCCTCCATGGAGTGAGGAAGTACAAATGGAAAAGTGGTCTTTCACATTAAACCAAATAAGCAGCCCATCCCATCCCCCACAGCAGCAAGGTTGAAAGGCAAGGAGAGAACAGAGGTAATTGCTCATTTTTCTTCCTTGTTTTGCAGTCTGCACATTCATTTCAATTACAAATTCCTCCACTTTGTTTTCCAACTAAGAAGAACTTTTATTACTTTAGACAAGTCATCTTGATTTTCTGTGGAAATAAAAAAAAAACCCCACTGATATGTCAAGACCATCAGCTAATATGCTTTCTTCTGGAAAGTCATTTTCTTCCTCTATGTCTTTGTGTTTATTTCTTCCTGACAGTATCATACAGTCATAGAATGTCCTGAATTGGAAGGGACCCAAAATCAAAGTCCAATTCCTGCCCTGGGCAGGACAGCCCAAAAATCCCACCACGTGCCTGAGAGCATTGTCTAAAAGCTTCTTGAACTCTGACAGGCTTGGTGCTGTGACCACTTCCCTGGGGAGCTTGTTCCAGTGCCCAACCACCCTCTGAGGTGAAGAGTCTTTTCCTGCTATACCACCTAAACCTCCCTGACACAGCTTCATGCCATTCTCTTGGGTCCTGTCAGTGGTAACCAGAGAGAAGAGATCAGTCCTTATCGCTGCAGTTCACCTCACCTGGTGATGATGTCTCTGACAGACCCTAGGACACGATTGGCCCTCCTGGCTGCCAGGGCACTGCTGACTCACATTAAACTTGATGTCGGCCAGGACCCTTTCCAGCAGTGCTGCTCTCTATCCCTCCAGTCCAGGGTTGCTCTAGTCCAGGTACAGAATCTGGCACTTCTCTTTTTTAAACTTCATACAGTTGATGATTAGTCAGCCCTGTAATTTGTCTAGGTTTCTCTGCAGGGCCTCTCTGCCTTTGAGGGAGTAAACAGCTCCTCCCAATTCACTATCATCATCAAACTTAGTATCCCTTCAAGTCCTGCATACAAGTAATTTATGAAGGTGTTTAAAAGAACTGGGCCTAAGATAGAGCCCTGTGGAACCCTGCTATGACTGGTCACCAACCTAATGTAGCCTCATTTGTGCTTTGTGCCTGACCCACAAGCCAGTTGCTTAAATATGATATGTTTACCCAACTGTGTGCTGGACATTTTGTCCAGAAGCATCCTGTGAGAGACAGTATCAAATGCCTAATTGAAATTGAAAAAGATTACATCAACTGGCTTCCCTTGATCAACTAGGTGGATTACCTAGTAGATGCAAAGTGCTCCATATACTCTTAAAAAATAGAGGTATCACCCACACTTTTCCTCTTCTAAATATTATTACAGTTAGAGGATATATGCTGCTCATTTTCCCCCCAAATTTTAACACTTTGACACAGCAAAAGTATGAAATATAAATACTCATTATATGAACTGAAACGTGCAAAGAAGCAAGCAAAATCTCCTTCATGATCGTAGAGGTTCTTTTGCCAGCCTTGGTTTAGATGAGGCAGAGGTAACTTGCAGCAATATCTGATTACTGCAGGAAATACAGGTCATCATATTTAATGATCTGGACCTGTAGAGGTATTACAGCTTCCATCTGTCACTTTCGATTAATATAGAACACTGAACTGGAATGGAAATAACAAACAAAGTAATCAAGGACATCTGGGGTGTGGAAGGTATTGGGAACTGTTACCATCCACCATGGTTGTTGTGCACGCATCAGGATGACTTTGATACTGTTTCCTAAGCAGGATGGTTTGGACTTATGTTGACATGTGGCACTAAAACAGCATACTACTCCAACTCCTGGAAACAAAATGTGGATGTAAATGGACACAATCCCTCCCATGCTGCACCTCACGTGGACTCCCTGGCATCACGACTCCAGCAGGTTGTTTTTAAGAGGTCAGTTTTATTTCTGAAAACAAGACTGGTTAATGCAAGTTTCATGTACCTTTCATGTTGTTTTCCCTCATTCTGATTTCTAAAGCAGAGTATTTTTACTGTGAATTTACACTCCCACCTAGATTTTTGTTGGGAAGATTAGACTCCACAAGCCACCTCTTTGGGAAGTGGAAGTTAATACTGACCCAGCAATTCCAGTAAGAGCTGTGTTGATTCCTGTTGCTCATACTACCCACTGATTTCTGGATATTACGGTTGTTGTGATTCCTATTTGCCTATTTGATTCCTATTTGAAACATCTACATATTCTACCTCAAGTACACTGACATGCTCAAGACCATTTTTCAGCAACTATGAATCAACTAAAAGAGCTGAAGAGTGGCAGGAGGGTGGCAGAGGGCATTTAATTCCAGGAACATTTTTGTACTGGAACAGAAATTGGACAACTGTAGCACTGCAATGAAAACTGCCTGTACCAGTCATCATAGAAAGTCAGCATTCACCCACTGTATCATACTAGGGTTAAGATTTATGTTTTTCATGTCTGTCCAAAATTTGTACCATAAGGGCCTGATGACAGAGACGGGTAGCTTTTTTCATAGTAACACTGCAATTTTTAGTATAAATTTTAAAAAGATGCTCAACATATAGTGATGGCATTGACTTTAGCTTGATTATTCCAGAGTTTCAGTGACCACTGTGTCTCTTCAGACCTTAAAGGTTTTGAACAGATATCAGCAGAAAGAATCTTTCCTTATGCTGCACAGCAAAAGCAACTGAATTTTGAAACAAATAAAAACGTTGTTGTCTCACTCTATTGTTTTAATGCTTTGTATTCCTCTTACATTGTTTTTATTTACACAAAAAAAATTAATCCCTAAAGTGGTAGTGTAACACTACCTGAGACTGCTGAGACTGCCCTGTCACCCCAGCTGTTCTGAGTCTCTCTGAGTGGCACTAATGATCTGCTAATTGATCTCATAGTACTTTGACTAAATCCTGCAAAAAATGTATAACCTCTGCCTCCTTGCTGGTTCTTTGTGATTTTTCCTTTATAGCAGCAGTTAGTGCCGCCCCAAGTATAGCACAGACGACAATTTTATCTTTCCCTTTGTGCATTTTTCCTTTGGCCTGCATCCTAGTAATGCAATCAGCTATCACCTGTTGATTATCTCAATTAGTTTGTGTCCACTCCAAACTAAAGGCAGAGGGACAATTATCAAACTTCTCCAGGAGAAAAAGGAAAACATTAGCCTTACACTGGTCATCCTGGGTAACCATTTTTCCTTCAGCATCCCTCAGAGGGAGACAACTGGTTGCCACCAGGCAGGAGAAAAGACAGTAAAAGTTTGGTCAACCTCCCTCAGAGGAAGACAATGCCTGCTACGTGGGAAGAACACTAAAAGTTTGGTCCTGCTTGTTACATGGCACTTTGGGTCAGAGGACGGTATCCTGTCCATGACACCAATTAAAATGTTGCAATTCAAGAAATGTTGAAGTCCTCTGCTCAAATTAAGATGCAGAAGAGACAAAATGTGGGTTCAGAAATTCCAACTTTATTTTGCAAAATTATTTGTATAGGGGAGAGAGGGAGGGGGAAGAGACAGAGAGGAGAATGGAGAGAGGGAAGGAGGGAGGGAAGAAAGGAGGGAGGGAGAAGGAGAGAGATAGTGCAAGTATAAGATAGTCAACACCATGGATCTGGCAGTACTGGTGGTCCTTCAGTGCCTTGGACTTCTCAGTGGTGGGGTCCCTCAGATTCACTCCCTGAGTCATTTTTATTTGCATGAAGACTGAAGGTAGGAGTCACTTTCCTCTTTAACATAGGAGGCAAGACAAGTAGTAGTTTTCAGTTCCTCATATAGCATGTGAGGTGAGAGTAGGAGTGGTTTTGCTGTGATGCATGCTTGGGACTTAATTTGTAGGTCATCAGAGGTCTGCTGTGGGGATCATATACTGCAATGGAATGTTGGGGTGAAAAGTATCAGCTTTGGTCCTGCCTATGCAAAGCCAGAACTGAACAGTTTGATTTACTGTAAGTGATATTACGCAGTGTGAACATGTTCTAGAAGCTAGCTTGTGATGTGTGAAAGAAATTGCCACTCTAAAGAAAAGAAATCCATATATATCTGAGAAAAAATGTGCAGTGTTTCCCTTTACTATCCTTCTGCACTATAGATCCCTTAATCTTTTCATGATAGGACCATTCCAGCTCCTTTCTCTGTAATACCAAGACCTTGCTGTTCACATTCAGGGATGTACAGGCTGTTCACAGGGACATTACTGTAGCATACGTTTCTAAAAATCTGCTCTGCCTTTATGCGTTTCAGGATCATGCGTAAATTTTCCCGTGTGTTTTCTGCATCTTCCTGCATGAGGTCCCTGCTGATCATAGGTGAAGTACCAATATAATTTCAACACTGGGGCTTTAAACTTAAGTCTTGACATGATACCAAAACTCCCAAGGGTCAGTGCTAGCTTTGTGTCCTATTCCCTGTACTATTTGGTGTGGTCCAATTTGCTCTGCACCCTGTGTTCTGTGTCTTCTTCATCTCCACCTTCAAGACCTGTGCTCATCTTAATTAGGGAGGAAAAAAGTTGGAGAGTTTGGGCTTCGCCTTTCCACTCATCCCTATTCCCTGTCTCCTCCTGAGGAGATGCTGGGGGAAAGGATCATAGCTACAACCTACAAACCTACAAATGAGATTGTGCTAAGGGAATCAGGGATGATCTAGGGGATCTTGGTCCTGCTCTGTATTTGTGAGCAGCAGTCCCCATGAAAGGACTGCTCCCTTCCTCTCCAGCAAGACCTGACCAGTCCAGTCCCTACTCACAGATTGCATGGCTGTTATTGAGCCCTTCCCACTGTCATGGGATGAGTGGAAGCTTAGACAAGCCTCAGATTTTGACAACAGTTTAATGAATCGCTCTTGTCCACAAGTTCTAATGATGGCAAATCAGGTCTATTTATAAAAATTAATTATTTATTAAACAGACAAGAGATAACAGATGAAGATCTTAATCAGAATTGCTTACTACAAAGTATAAAAGTAAAGAATTACTAGTAGATTACAGCATAGCATATAACACTGCAGTATATCGAGGTACCTATAGTTAAGCTAGCAAAAGAAATAGTATTGGTTAGGAGTTGAATGAAACTTACCACCGAAATGATGATAATGTACACAGATTCCTTCACTTAACCCCTGGAGAGTAACTCCAAAGCAGGCATTCCTACTCATGGGAAAAGCTCCCATACATTTCCAGGAAAATGTATAGAAGATTTTTGCTTTGTGAAAGTCTGGTGTGGCTTCTGTAGTTTGTAAAGTGAGTGTCTGTCCATCAGAAATCCAACTTACTGGGTCAGATCTCACTTCAACAGCGAGACATTTGTTGGCAGTTGGGAGATTCCAGACCAGTGTTAACCCCATGGCACCAAAATTACTCACTAAAAGACAGCTTATCCTGTTTGAGTTATCTGACTGGTTAAGAAGATATGCTCTTGTGGGGTGGTGAGATGCCTTGCTATACCCAGGCTTTTGGTAGTAGCACACACAGTGGCATTTTTTTAGATAGAAATGTGTGAGAGGCCAATGTAAGTGCTCTTCGCAGGTCTTTGTACATCTGCCAGAGGAAGTGGGATCATTAAATATAATAGTAACTACACCTTTCTTAAAGAAAAATAAAATGCAGCAAAGAAAAGCTATAAATTTGCAAAGGAAGTGATGGGGACTTGTTAATTTATTTTCAAAGAAAATTTCCATTTTGTCTCAGGGTTTTTTTCTCTGAACAAATTCATATTGTTCTGCAGTTGCCTGAGTTCCTCAAAGGGATTTGGGTTCCTTCATTGCTCTGCTCTTTCCCCACACTACACTCCATGAGTGAACTGCTTCTTCCTCTGATGTAGTATGTCAATACCTGTCAGTGTAAGAGTGGAGTTGAGAGTCCTATAGTCCTGATCCTGCAAATACTTGAAATTTTGGAATTAATATACATAGACATGATTAAAAACAGTGGTGAACATTGTTATCAGGATCAGAGGCTATATTAGAAATATATGTATTGACTAATTCTGTAAGTCAGAATTTCATTCTCAAACCTTGCTGTCATTTAGCTTTGTTAATGTCAATGTGTTCTCATCTGGAATAGTAATGGATATTTGTGCATGGACACAGACAGTTTTTTCAGCCAGAAGTCTTTGCAAGGAGCAGTGCATTTGTCAATATATGTAAAAGCTCACGTAGATTTAGTTGTGTACTGCAAAAGTTAGAAAAAAGCTCATGTCAGAAACTGCTTGATAGACCATGGGTAGCTGTTGTTATTATTGGAAGGTCTAAAGTTAATTTGGTTTAAATGAGCATTTTTAACAGATTCACAGTAGTAGCAAGCAAGTCACACCTTTAGGGGATTATTTAGAACTGTCCCTCAGAAAGGAGTTTATGGCCCTCTAAGCTACGGTTTTGTAGCCCCCTTTCAAGGTATCACAAGGGTGATTACCAGCTACATTTCTGCACTGGTGGCTTTGCTATAGGGAGGTTGAAACCACATCTTGAAATGGTTTTGAACTAATTTCTTCTTCAATTAAACTAACAAAATTTGTTTTAAAAGAGTTCTAATCCATATGTCCAAGTGTTTGCTTCTTAAGCTGAGCTTACAGCTCATTTTATTTTTCCTTTATTAATAATTTATTAATCCCTTAGTAGTCTCTAGTCTGCATGCATCACTTTTCTGTTGTTCCTTCTTGTTGGTTATTTTTATTAACAGTTGCTTAAAGCATGTATTTGTATTGCAGATGCATCACAGATGTCTGAAGCTTTATTATGTTAACTCATTTTATGTCATATACTTTGGGCATAGTGATGTCTCTGCCAGCAATCTGCACATATCATTGACTCAAAAGTATTCTTAGATGGGGGAGATCATAAGAGTCAGGAAACAGCAATTATTATTTTAGTACTATGGTGACATAGGTGGTTTTTAAAAAATATACCTATTTTATTTGGTTCAGAAGGAGAACTTTTTGATTTTTTCTGTGCCTTTTTAAGCTTCTGGGAAAAGTGATGTTATATAATTTAATACTTAATGATGTCATACTGTACTTCTAGGGAGAAAATACTTGAGAGAAGCTGGCATCATGAGAGCAGTACAGGCCAGGCATCCTAGTAGACATGCAGTCATGTGACTTCTAGTTGAATCCCAGAGTCTGGTCTTCCTGCCATGGTGGGGATTTATTCCTTTTTTTGGAAGATAAATGTTCCGTGCTTCTAAGAAGACTCTCCACATCTTACAACACTGGGCTCAAATAGGCAACTGTTCAGGTTAGAACACAATCAGTATTTACACCAGTTTTACCTAGCCCTGCTGATGCTGAAAGTGACTCTAGATCAAGTTGCCACGGGATATTGCAAGTGTATTCAGAGTAAAAAGGTGAGATAGTTTTGAGCAGACTTGTCTTTTTGGGCAGTGTGTAGATCTAAGTATGTGCTTAGTTGCCTGAAATCAGGAGAAATCTTTTTATGAACTGTGTCAGCTAATGGTATTTGAAAATGAAATGTACACAATGGACACTTACCTAGGTTCATGGTTGAAGGCCAATTCCAGGGTACTTAAAGAATAAGAGTTTCCAGAAAATGACTTTTCAATACAGTTGGTACGTGCTGCTGTGTGCCTTTGTATGAAACAACTAACTCACTGCACCAGCTCCTGAGCAATAAGTAATTCTGTGTCTTCCACTTCAAATAGACTTCTGGGAGTAGGAAACTTGTTTACAAACATATGCAAGCAGATTTGCTTTACCTTTGAGCTCCTGGGTATTACTTTCAGATATTTCAGTATATCATTAGAGACTATCATCCTGTTAAAGTGAGAATCATAGGATTGTTTGAAGTGTGTAGATCTAACATTCTAACCCCCCTACCCTGTGCATGGGCACCTTCCACTAGACAAAGTGGGTCAAATGATTTGTAGCCCAGAAAGCCAGCTGTGTGCTGGGCTGCATGAAAAGAAGGATGGCCAGCAGGTTGAGGGAGCTGGGCCTGCTCCATCCCTCTGCTCTGCTTCCATGACACCCTGCCTGGAGTACTGTGTTGAGCCCTGGAGTTCTCAAGCACAGGAAAGACATGGACCTGTTGGAGCAAGCCCAAAGAAAGGTCACAAAAATGATCAGAGGGATGGAGCACCTCTCCTGTGAGGGAAGGCTGAAAGAGCTGGAGTTGTTCAGCCTGGAGAAGAGAAGGCTCTGGGAAGACCTTTGTGGCCTTTCAGTACTTAAAGGGGGCTTATAAGAAAGATAGGAACACGCTTTTCAGTCTGTGTTGTAAGCAAAATTTTCTGTCATAATATTGATAGAATTGACCTAGCAGAAGAGCAGGAACTGTGATTTGAGAAAGTAGCTGTGACTTTTCCTGGCCAACTGCTGAAGTTCTTCAGTAGATGAAAGTCTATAGGCCTTTTGAGTTAAAGTTTAAATGGGATTTATTGCACTCCAATACAAGTAAGAAGAGTGGAGTTCCTCCAAGAGCTCTCTGTGTCCTAAGATGATCAATCTTAGCTGAAAAGCAGGACTAAAACTAATATACAAGAAAAGCAAAGGACAAACCAAAGATTAAGTTACATAATTTTTTTTCTTCTTTTGTATTAACATAATTATGTAATTAAAATCAGGGAGACTTTACAGCTTTAAAGGCTGGGCTCCTTGTTACAATTTTGAGCCTTTTGAGTTAATATACAGACAAAATACCTATTTGTTTGACCCAAGAAGAAGAAGTAACCATCACAATCCTACAACAAATGCCTGCTTTGATGGCAATTTTATACTGGCACGTGCAAATGCATTCATATATGTATTAGGAAATTAGACATGCAAATTTTATTGTTTAATACTTAACTGAAATGTAGTACCTTAAATTTCTTAAGCTGCTCACTCTTTTTTTTGTGAACAAATAAATAAATTAATTTTATTATCTCATGGTTCTGCAGAAACTGGAAGGCTTTTGAGGTGAGGTGGGGCATGTCCTACCATTTATTGTATCTCTACAATGGACTCGGACGCTAAACTGAGGATAAAGCAGAACAGCAGATAGCATCCATTCTAATAATTATTTGTACATGCAGCAGAAAAAGTCTTCCCCTTCCTTTTAGCACACTTGCAAGATGAATTGTTGCAGCAAAATGTTTTTTCTTGGCTCTGATTAAAAGCATGAGTCACAATTTGTCAGATCGTGTGCGTTAGAATTGCTCAGGCTCGTCTGCTGCATCTGCTTCAGTACACTTCATAAAGTACAATGGAGCTGCTAGAATGAAGGTGGAGCTGGTGAAAAGAGAGTATTTCGTCTTCTTTCTGGCCAAACATATAGACAAGAAATGACTTCTAGGAGCCTTGGATAGTTATAAGTCAATGCCATGAAAGAGTCTCTGGAGAAGGTACCAATTTGAAATAAGTGACAACTGGTAACCAGCTGCATGTCGGAGCCACTGAATGGGTTTGCAATTCATTCACTGGCCTTTGAGAAGACTAAGACAATTTAATTGTGAATAAAGGCTTTAAATATGGAATTTGTTTAACACCTACATATAGGCTGAGATTTCATGCAGCATGAATTTACTCTGAATCCAGTTTCTGCCAAGATTCACAAGGAGTTTTATTAATATTTGTTGGTTTTACAGTGGATGCATTACAGACAGGCCAAATCTAAGCACTGTTTTATTGGCACAACAGGCCTCAAATCATGCCTATATACTGAGGGGTGCCAGTGCATATTTATCACTTTTCATTAAAATGCAGTATTTGCAGAATCCATGGGTAATACATTTAGCTAAAAAAAAAAAAAACAACACAAGAATTATTTGAGCAAAAGACAGGAGAATAAAACTGCTTCATACTGGTGCTGGAGATGGAAATGTCTCATGGTAGCAGAAGCAATAATTAAAATGGAATGCTACATGAAAAGGAAATACCATTTCCAATTTCTTTCCTCCCGAATATCAGTTTCATGTGTGTTTGAATGAATGTGTGGAAATTAAACAAAATCGTTAATGTCAGACAATTTCCAGGCTTTGTACCAGTATGCACCTTATCTGCTCTAGTTGCTAAGCTGAGTAGTCTAACATGAAGAGAGATTAATATCTCTGAAGAGCCCTCATGAAAGACCTTGGTGTGCAATATGGTCTATATGATGCAGTATGGAAATAGGTATGGTCAAATTGTTGGCATGTATCAGAGTTGCCTAGGCCTGTTTGTGTACTTCTGTGGTGTCTCCTTTTAAACTTTTGGGGCTTGCCTTTTTAACCTTAACATTCTTGTGTCCAGTCTCATGCTTTTACTCAAAAACACACACATACTCATGAACACAGATATAATTTTAGTTTTGGGCAGTTGGTCACAACTGACATATAGAAAAATCACAATCTGAGACTTGATAAACGTTTAAAACCATGTGAGTCCAAAAGCAATAATAATCCTTTTAGGAAATACTCAGAGCTGAGTTATGGTGGTGGCAGATGCTTCATACATATAAATCAAATATTTACTGACTGGTAGACCAATTGCTGCTAAACATATCTTTTAATAGTCAAGGTAGCAGGGGAGAATGAAACACATTAAGTCATGAATGAAGCTAGTACATACTTCTTTGAACTGCACAGCTCATATGGATTTATGACACTGAATTATATTTATCTGAAGGAAAGACATACAACGTGCTTCTCTCTCAAAGATAGATCTGTTCCATAAGGACAATAGTGTAATAGCTTCTTGATTCCAAAGTGATTTAACTGTAGTCTTCCTGCTTATTAAAATACCTCTTCAGACTGATTTTTTTTTAAATGTTGTGTCATGTACAATAAAATACTTAAGTTTTTCTCAGGTGTAACCTGGGTAAGTAATTTCACAAGCCACTTGTGCAGAGTTCCAAAATATTTTCATGTCAGACATGTAGTGATTGTACTTGAGAGCTCTTCAAAACATAGTCTGCCATTTTTGCCCTTTTATATAAGTTTGCCCCTTCCTGCTACATTGCAGACACTTTTTTTTTGTCTGTATGTGAAAGTACACAGATTTTTATGTGTTGGACCCATATGGTGAAGCTGAGGAATCTGAAGAGGACATTCACAGTTTCTGTTCTGGATATTCTTGCACAGGATTTGGCTGAGACGTTTCTACATATTTTCTGCTGCTTTGGACATGCAGGTGAACAGTAACACTGACACTGAAAGTGAGCAAAAATGGTGGAGTCCAGGCCTGTAAGGAAGGAGTGTGGGCAGTACCCTTTCCCAAATCAAAACTTTACCAATAAGCTGTGAGAGGGAGATTAGTGATGGTGATTCCCTTGTACTGTATATAGGAAATATTATGGTAATAATTTTTTACTAGCCTCTTCTGCACTGTTGCTGTCTGTTGCTTCAATTCTTAAATTCTTAAATCCATTCAGTGGTGACCAAATTTGCACTAAGGTGCAGTGCAGATGGGGAAACAGGTTAGATGAGAGTGCAGAAAAAAGGTTGCTGAAGTCTGACCTAACGGATCCAATTTAAATGAAAATTTAAATGAAAATTGCAGGAATTAGCTTAAATGAGGGTCTTAGGAATATCACTTGTTCTTCCAGTGCAGAAGTAATCATGAAGTATGACTTAGCAGATATTTAGTTACTGATAACTTTTGGTGTTGCCAGTGAAATGCCATAAAGCAGTGGTGAATATTATGGGAGAAGTGGAAGTTGTAAATAATTTGTGATCTTCTGGCAGTGTTTTGAAAAGTCACTTTAAAAACCAGTCCTTATAGATGCAGAATGAACACTACGATTTTTAGATAATATGCTGCATAACTTACTTTAAACATCTGTTGGAAGTGCAAGGATTTTATTTAAGTCAGTGGGTTTCCTTTCAGAATGTGGACCTGTAGCATTGAGAGGGTGGTAAACAAAAGGCAAAAGGCAGACTGTAAATCTCTTGCTATTAATAAAGCTATTTATCTTTCCTGTAGTTGTAATATGCAGTGTCCAGGGTTTCATAGGTATTCATGTTCTTTGCAATATGTTAGTTCGTCTGTTTTAGGATATTTTTCTGTCTAACAGGATAATGAAAAGAGGGAACAGCAGTACAATGCCCATGTAATTTCTCTGAAGTACATAGGCAATCAAATCCCTTAGCATGTTATGTCTGAATGGGCACATGCCTGTGAAACATTCTGGTCAAGGGAGACACCATCCACTCTTCCAGAAGACGAGGAAGATTTAATTTTACAGCAGCAGGATGGAGGGTATGAGCTGCCTTTGAATCTTACGTCCTGTGCATCCTGAAGTGTGGATGCCAGTTACTTGCCTGCGGAAGAGGACCACTTCAAACCTTCCTCAAACTGTTCTGCAGTACTGTTTCCCTGGTGTGACCTTGATTTGGAAAGTGTCTGGAGTCTGTTCAGTTACATCCATACATATGTTTTCTTGCTATGACATTTTTCTGTAATTTTTATGTTTATTATAAATGTTACTGGCTTTAAGCAATGTAAGAATCAAAAACTGCAGAAAGAGTAGTTGCAGCAAAAGAGGATGGGGAACCTGCCATTACAGTAAAGTGCTTAAACTACCTGCAGGCTCACAAAAGTCTTATTTTCATCGATGGGAAAAGGTAATTCAGGTTTTGAGGGCAGGTCTTTTCTCTTTCCTGTAGAAGAGAATTTGTGAGAGGGGAGGAAGTTCAAAAGCCCTCAAGGTGTTCAAGGCAGCTCAGCCATTGGAGCTGAGAAAAGAGTAATCTCTGAGGAACCTTTCAAGCCTTTGAAGCAACACCTTCTGTGAAGTAGAGTCATTTGTACTGAGTAACTATATACTAATTTATTTCCTCTCCTCCCAGAGGAGAAATTCCTGTTACCTCTTTTTTCCCTCCCTGAAGAGTGTGTTGCCCTAAGCTGATTGTCCTCCCCTGTGGGTGTCCGTGCAAGACTTCTCTCTGCAGAGGCATTAACATCTTCAGGGCACAAGTCTTGGCACAGGTTGCTGGGTCTAGCCTGCTGTGTTGCATATAACCCCTGCCTAGCTTGGGGAACCTTCACCTCCAAGGAAGTGAGGTGGGAATTTTCTTTCTTGCTGTACCAGTTGGGAGACTTTTCCAGAAACTCAGTGCTGTGGTAGAAATCTTCCATCATTCAAGATGTACTCAGGGCCTGTTTATTTCCTTTTGCGGAAAATTGTTCTTTTAAAGGTAAGGTTTGCTGTTGGTTTTTTTCCCTGGTGTTTACCTCTGATAACTAACAGAGTACTGCAATCCTTTTTAGCCTTCCTTTTGCTCTGTTGAAGCAGCTGGTTCCGGAGGGTTTTCATGAGCAAGCACAAGTAGGGAAGACAGGTCAGCTGTGGCAGTGAAGAGGACTGTGAAAACTAATTTACCCTATATCCTCATTTTACTTTTAATCATGTCCCTGCTTGCATTGCAACTCTCTGTTTCACTGCCTGTTTTTCCAAAAAATTGAAATTGAGGCCTCCATGAACTCCAAATGTGCTAGATCTACCACATTTGTGTGGTCGCATGAAGTGGATTCAGGAAGAAAGAGACCAGGTTAATCAGCCATGATCCAATGTTATAAATGGGTGTTGCTTTTTATTCACTTTCCCTTATACTTTCATCTGAGCTCTGACACACTGCTGGGACCCAGTCTGGCAAGCTGCTGAGAATAGATAATCTTCTATTTTGTGTATCACTTCAGTAAAAGGTCCCTCTACATTGTAGATACCTGCATGTCTCTGATGATAATGTTCTTGGCTGTCTGGTTTCAGAGCAATATGGTCTTGCATTTTGCAATGTGATTTCGTATTTTGCTTCTACTTTCTGCTTTCACTTCCACTCCTGTCCAATGCATGTTCTTCATAGAAAAACAAAGGAAATGTTAATTTAATTGGGGATTTTGGAGTAGAAAGGAATCTACATAGGATCCTGAAACTAACATTTGTCTGTAGTCTGCCAGAGATGGTATTTAAATAACTTTGACTTGGCTCTCTCTGCCAACAAAGGCAAGCAGAGCAGAGGTGGCTACCTATCTCCCCCTGAGACTGCAGATAAGGAGAAAGGAAATAATAGCACTTGGGCTCCCAAGCCTGAAAGAGCAATGATAGTGCAAAATGGCAACTGGGGAATCTTCTCTTTGTACAGCAGCTGAGCAGATTTTAAAAAGAAAACAACAGGGAGAAAAATTAGAGGTCTGGTTTATAAATTACTCCCATACACTTTTAAGTTGATAAAATTTAGTTGTATATATATACACAGATATTCCATGATAGATTTGTTTCCTAACTCCACAAAGGATAATATATGATGTATAATAATTTCTGTTTTAAGTCTAACAAGAGCTAAATGTAGATATGAAACATAACTTTTTCATGGTACAGGGGGCAGTATTGGCCTGTGCAATATAATGTGGTTTGTGTATGAGAGACAGACAAGTAAAAACCCTCCCACTTCCATCTCTCAAACAGATAAGTAGCAATTAAAAAACCCTTTCAGGCAGCTTCATGCTTGTTTTGAATAAATTTTGGTATTTATTCAATCCATTTGAAGATGTGAAGGGTGATGTGGGGCAGGAAACTGTGAGAAAGCTATGAGAGTCTTCAGGTCCTCAAAATTGTTTATTTTGACTTTATTGGATGTTGGTGAAAAAGGGGGAAACTAGAAAACTAGTCTTGTTTAATCCTCTAATTAGATATTTCTTTTATGTAATTAGTTGCTTGGACTACTACTCACATCTAACCTCTTTTGCACAGACCTTTCATAGCTGAGTTTTCAAGCTCTCCTCTTTCTTTTTTCCCAAAGCATTTTATAAAGCTCCTTTTCCCTTAAACATCACTCCTCCCTCATGCCTTTTCCCTAAACTGCCATGTATAGTAATTCTAGTGCTGTGGAGGTCAATAAAGAAAAACAGATTGTCAGAATTGCCCCTCAAGAGTGATGGTCCTTTTGCCAAAGTTGCAGTACTCTGAGTGAGTACAATAGGAATTTTTTTTGTGGCTGTCACAATGCCAGATTTAAGTAATAACTGCAGATGTCATCAGCATGGAAATTTTCTCATTTTGGTAAGCTTCCTAAGTTGAAGAAGGTTTCTGAATGTTTTCTTAAATCTGCCTTCACAGAAAGCAGCAACTCTGAGTCAAAAGGGACCGACCACAAAGGAGGTATGCATTTGTCTTGCTGACAATATTTTTTATAGCATTTGACAGAAAACTTCTTGCCAGTCAACAGAGCTTCTAATCAACACCGTCAGCTTGATTGACTTGACTCAATAGAAGTTTAAATGAACAGCACCTTTCCACCAAATTAACCAGTGCCTTTTTTTTTTTTTTTTTTGGTGTTGATTATTTTACTGTTAATTTTGTAAATTTTTTGTTTGATTTCTTAGATAGAAAACTAAAATTTGTCTTCGCCTAATACTACTGCTTGAAATTCTCCACAGTATGCCTTGTCCTGGTGGCAGTCCAGGCCAACACATTCTTAGGATGCAGGGAATGCTGCAGTATTCTTAGTGTCTCATCTTCTGGTATAGCAATACTATAGTATATATCTATATATACTGAGCTCCCTGGTTTTGAAACTTTTTGAAAGTGTGGCTTTCTCTGGGCCAGCTGTGTCTGTGCTACTTCTGGACAGAGGAGCTATAACTATCCTTAATTACTGAAAGCAATAAAAATCACAATTCCCCGGCCCTGAGGAAACTGGATGAGTGGTTATAATTAAAGGTAGTTAGTAGTCTCTTCAGCTGCTACTCCTTGGCTATCTTTAGCCCTTCCAGCCTTTCCTTCCAATTCTCACTTATGGTGGTAATAATGGCTGTGTGGCTAGGGTGTGAGTCAGTTGCCATCAAACCCTAAAGTCTAACCCTGGGCAGAAAAAAGATGAAATTTCACCTGGAAACTACTGATTAAGAAGTACTAGATCAATAAAACTAAAAAGTGGAACTGTCAAGTATCTCCCATCACTCTCTTATGCCTCAACATGAAGAATAAATAGGACCAGTGCTAATCAGTGACACAGCTGAACCTCTCTTCCGACTCCTAACTCCTTTACAAACAAAACAAACAAAAAAGTTGCTTTTAACTGAAAAGGAGCAAGAAACTATTTCTTGTTAGGATAATGACTGAGCAAAATCTGCCTAGTTTATTTTGGCATTAGCAGAATTAGAAGACACGTCAGTGTTTTACAACTGTTTGAATATAGAATTAGCAAAACATTTTGGAATATGTTGCTGGCTGACTCATCACACTGACATAATTAAAGTTCAGGGATCCAACTCAGATTTACAATAAAGAAAAACAAGACAAATACTCTGCTGCAATTTTGGTTGGAGGTATTAGTGGTAAGAGAATAAAATATATTCTGGATTATTTAGGCATGGACAGACATATTAATATATTGTAATTGTACTAATGATAGATCTTGATTCAATGCTTGAAGCTTTCATTCTGTCAAATGAGATTAACTGAAGGGAGGAAATACATGTTCGCGCAGGCAATATGTTGGAATAGCAATAGGCAACATGTCAATACACATCCAGTATCTCATGCTACCCCTGCAGTATGGGGTAGCTTCTCTGTTTTTGTTGCAGTCCAGCAAAGATATTAGATAACTTGCTGTCTGAAATTATTGCTTCAGTTTGCCCATGCTCACTGAAGTGCTGTTTCTGTCTTGGAAGCATTTTTGGATGCATTTCAGTGGGCCTTTTGAATGTTACTGCTATACTACTTAGCTCTGATGAAAGTAAGGAGGTCTCTGAACTTTCTCACTGTTTTTCTAGTCTTTGTTTAATAAATATAAAAGGAGGAACTATAGGTGCCTTTAAGGAAGTTTGCTGCTGAGAAGTTTAACATGAGGACAGAGTCTGATTTGCAGCCACATATGTCAGAGGTGGCTCTGACTTCTCCTTGGACTATGCATGAAATACCTCTACCACCATCCTGAGAAAGGCAGAGCTACTCCTGCACCCCCTGGTATTTTGACTGTTTTAAAGTGATGCCTGCCCTCATGGAGGCACAGTGTGGACTCTACTCTTCTCAGCTGCCTTTTAACACCTCTCTGCTGCGTGTCAGCATCCTCCTACATCATCAGTTCTTCAGAACTGAAAGAAATACTTGTAATTAGGACCCTTCCTGCACAGGGCTCAATCTAAAGGCTTTTAACATGGATACCACTACTGTCCTCAACTGAGGAAGTGGAGGAAAAGAGGGTAAAGCCCAAATCTGTGTGCTGTGATAAAGGAGGCAGTCAGCGTAGGGTATATTTGGCCTGCCTGGGACCTCCACCTCTCCATCCCCTTGCTCTTCATCCCTTGCTGTCACTGACAGTGCTGACCTAGTGACCTAGGAAGGGAGTGTCTGAGCTGGCTGAGATGGGTGTCCCGGCTCATCGCCTACAGGCAAGCAGAGGAGGCAGGAAGGCTGCTTCAAGGGCTCAGGAAGGAGTCATCCTCTGCCTCATGCCAGGTAACAGAGCAGCGGAGGGAAATTCAGTCTCTGACTTGAGCTAGACCTCGTTTGAAGGCAACAGCAATGTCCTGGACTCCTGCTGCACGCCCTAAGGGGTAGGCTGGGGAAGTGCTTGGATACAGAAACTTACTAGCATTAGTTCAGTTGGTTAGAGCATGGGGCTTCTAATGCCAAGGTTGTGGGTTTGATCCCCGTATGAGCCATTCACTTCAGAGTTCAACCGAATGATCCCTTCAAATTCAGAATATTCTGTGATTTTGTGATTCCCGGGATAAAGTTTATGCAGTGTTGTTTCAGCCATAAGGTCTTGCAGTGGCACATACATAGTGCTATCTGCCCTACCAGCTTGGTCATACCTGCGGAAGGCTGAAAAACAGATGTTTCTGACAGGCAGGTAGATTAGTTATTTAAAGAAATGGCTTATCCACCAGGAGGTGGCTTACTGCTTGTATCCATCAAATGACAGTCATGATAGTCAAGCTCTTTAAACACAGTGAAACCAAATGATGCCTTTTGGTTGCCTACAACTTGTAGTCTCAATGCAGCAATGAACGTGAGAACTGAAAGAGCGCTGCTTACTTGGCCTGTAAACTTTGTCTTCTTGGAAGCTATTCTTTCACTGTGAGGTGAGCTGTAAGTTTAAGGACAAGGCAAGCAAGATGATTTGTATTCATGTCAGATACTTATGGCACAAGTTCATAACATTTTACAGTCACTGTCTTGGTGTTTGCTATCTTGATAGCATCTATCACAAAATCAGACCAACAGGACTTAAACAAGAAAGGGAATCCCAAACCTGAGCTCAAACATGGTGCTACCAATATTCTGCATTCCCATTTCCCCATTACTTCATCTGTGCCTTAAAATCAAATGTGTGAAAAAAAGACAACATATTTTGTAACTACTTTACTCACCACAGAAAGGCAGTGATGTATGCAACATGCTGTTTAGTGGTGGGCATCGGTGTAATGGAAAGTAGCACAAGCAGTGAAGAATAGCATTGTGTTCTGTTATCACTACATCAGGAACATAAGAAGATAATATGCCCCAAACTTTTGTCAGGAAATGGCTTGCTATGACTGCTTGTGCAGTTCTTTGTATCATTCAAAAGAGGTTCCTAGAGCAAACATTCTGGCTCATCCTTTGTAATCCACAAGGGTAGAGAGGAACATCTAGGGAATTATTCATGTTTTTACCTCCCATAACTGCTCAGCTGCTTTCTGGTTATATTTGAGGATCTCACTCAATTGCAGAGAGCTAGAGATGTTCAACAATTGCAGCAGCACTGTAACTGGATAACTCCTTAAGAACTACTCCTAGGAAACAATTGAAACTCCTTGGAGTGATGGCTAATACAATTTGGCACCTAGCAATTGGAAGGATAACATTCATTACACAAAGAGCTTTCTGAAAAGCAACATCAAGTACTTTAGAGACCTGCCTTGGACCTAGTGTCACAGGCATATTGTTGAGTGTTATTGCAAAGAAGAGGTGACCTTCTCCAGGTCACAGGCTACCTGACTGTCTGAGGTGAAAATTCTTTCACTGCAGGCTCTGCTTCTTGAAAGAAAGCTTTTGCAATATGCAACAAAATGTGTTATGGCTAAGACAGTGTTTGACAGTTACTTTCCCTCTACTCTGATGGCTTTGGCTGAAAGCACCACATCAATATCATTAACTAAAGAGAAGGGTGCAGAGATCTTGGCAGAGTTTGAGAGATGACTGATTGGGCTGGTGCAGTGAAAGAAATTCCTGTTCTTCCTCCTGCTCAGAGCATGAACCCTGCCGGTGTAGAGAGGCATGTCCCCGAGGGTCAGTACAGGGATGCTCCAGGGGAGCTGGAGGAAGGCATCCTATTGCAAAACGGAGTTTTAACCTCCCCTGTGCAAACCTCTTATTGAAAGACACTGATACATCTGTGACTGAGGTGTTGGACTTGATCTTTCTTCAGTGTACTGACTTCCCTTCTGAGCATTTTCAAGCATTGGCACTTAGCTGATTTGTTTATTTTAAAAGTGGATTTTGTCCCTGTTGAAGCGTGGCAGCCCCTGCTGTGCATCACTCTCTTAGGAGAGCAGACTGACTGCAAAGACGCAGACGGCTGTTTGCCAGAAGTTAGTGGCTCACTTTCTGTTATTTCCCCTTTTCTTTTGTTTTAGTCAATGATTTGTCTTGGTTGGGTTTTTAATCAAAGCCAGTCTTTCTTCAATAGCCTGTTCTCCCTCGTGTGTCTATGGATGTGCGTGCACATGGGAGAGAGGGAAGAAAAGAGGGAGGCAGAGTGAAACAGTTCTTGGGCTGTGTTCACAGATGAATTATTCCTCAGTTGTCAGGTTTCAAGCCTGTCGGCAGTGCTGCTGGTAAGTGGGAAAAAATACTGCTGGGAAGGGGAGGGCGAGGCTGACCTGGTGGGGGCTAGACCAAAGGGGCCCGTGTACTGCCACTCACACAGCGACAGGCAGCGTGGTAAGGCAGAGCTGCAGCCTTGGGGACCCCTGCAGTCGTCGGACTCCCCACAGCTGCCCCTGCAGACAGCTCACTTGTCAGCAAGGGATTTTCCTCCCCTCCTCCCTTGATAAAGATCCCTCAGCTGGTATTATGGATTGCATCCTTGGCTTATTCTAAAAGCAAAACAAAACAAAAAACAAAGGGAAAAAAATCCGTGTGGTTTTGCAATCTGGAGATGAGCTTTTGATCCTCCTGCTCAGCCCGAGGATGGTGGCATGCTGGCACGGCTGCCCCCTGTGTACACCTGAGCGCTCCAGGGCTGCCCACGCAGTTCGGTGTGCAGGGAGGGGGGAGAAGTGTGTGCCAGAAATGTCAACTGCTCCCCACCAGCGTTAAAGGTGGAGAGGGTGCATGTGTGGAGGCAGCAGCTTTAACCAAAGCAGTAACCTGCAGCTATGGAGTCACCGACTAAGGAAATCGAAGAATTTGAGAGCAACTCTCTGAAATATCTACAGCCAGAGCAAATAGAGAAAATCTGGCTTCGTCTCCGAGGCTTGTAAGTAGTACTTTTCTTTTCATCTCCTTCAATTTCCTCCCACTGTCAAAATTACTGTAGACTTTATATTTTCTTTCTTGCTGTACTTTCAAAATCTCCCAGCAGTTTCCACACCTGTTCTCCACAAATACAGTGACTTAATCTTAGCAAAATATCCATTTACTTCCTTAAATTGAACTGCTTCTTACATTGAACATTTTCAAGTGGAAATATAGAAATGCTATTAATACATTGAACATTTTCAAGTGGAAACGTAGAAATGCCATTAATGAAGCATTTTAAGATATAAGCAGTTACTGGGATGATAATTACTTCAGGTGTTATACTAGAAAAGTTTTGTTATAGCCTGAATGGTACTTAGTTGAATTCTCCATTTTCAGTAATCTTACCCTTTGCTGCAACATAGAGAAGACTTTTTCCCCACTGCAATGTACATAATTCCTAGCACTGACATGATGAGTAAGGACTAAATAGGCAGAGAAGGCACAACTGAAAAACATTTCCAATAGCATTTGTAAAGGCAGCAAATTCATCTTCCACTGATTAGATTGTACTTACTCATTTATACATTAAGCCTGACTTGCCATGAGATGACTGTACACTGTCTCCTGAGTAGAAAAAAGAATCTGTGCTTAAAGAACTTGGCACTCCAGAAAAGAAAAAGCTGTAGTGTCTGCCTAGCTTATTTGGAAGCAATGTCTGGTGTCTTTTTCATATTCTCAGTATGTAAAATGCTGTCAACAATTAACCCATCAATTCTTGGCCATGGCAAAGAGGAGCATTACCATGTTAAGCTACAACCCTTCCTATATCCATAACTGTCCATGTTTGTACTTTTTTCTTCCAGTCTCACATGTTAGAGTTATTAAAATTTCAGTGCTCAAGGAAAAGGTAGGGAGGAAAGGACAAGGAGGCTTGGAAACAGCAGAAGCAAAAAAGGAAGAAAGAGTAGGCCAGTAGTTGAAAACAAATGGGTCCAAGTTAAACTTGAGTTGCTTTCTGGTTGTTACTTTGTGTGAGCAACTATAATGTGTTCGCAAAGCACAGCCAAAACTTCTGTAGGACTCCAAGCAATACAAGAGATATGCATTAACATGTGTTTCTCTCAAAGCATCATTCCAGGAAGCCTGTTTTGTGAAGGAACTTAAAATAGATGACAGCTGTCTTGTAAGCCTTCCTAATAGAAGAGCCACACAAAACAAACCCACTAGTAGGACTTCTTGAATTTCTGTTTAATATAGAGTTTAGGAGCATGCTGATCCGCGTTCTACCTGGAGTTCCTAGATAAGAAGCAATTTTGTTCAGGACCTCTCCTGCAGTTAGTACAAGGCTGTGTCTGTATATTATACATCAAGCTTGAGTCTCTTTTACCTTTTAGAAAGTTAGAAAAACTGTAAGACTTATTCTAGATGAGTAATAACAAAATCTCAGGCTGTTTTTCAGTATAACTCTCTTTGTCATCAGTATGTATGAGTGTAATGAACATGTCTCTTCTTCTGAGTTTCAAGGTTGCCTAAAGAGGAGAGATTTTTTCTGTAGAATTCTTAATCACTAGATGAAAACTGAAAATAAGATTTTCCATTCCCAGTTATTTTATGGAGGCATCCATACACACCGAACTGAGGTTTGGCAGAATGTTTCATGATTTTTCTTGTCTGTTTTTATGCATGCCTATATGCGTAAAACAAATGATCAGATGTGCATAACCCTCTTAGTTAAATCTTAAATAAGAGGCTTCATCCTGGAAAGAACAAATACTACTTGAGAAAATACCTCTCTCCTCTGCCACTGGTAAACTGATAGCCATATCTCACCAGAATTAGTTACAAGTCACAACAGTGCTACCAGCACAGTGTTACACAGGTACTGAGAGCATGCTGCTGGCTGAAGCTGTCTGAGGAACTGTAGTCTGCAACAGGCAGAGACCCAGTAGATAATTTGATCCCGATATCTCATCCTAAATGGGAAGGGCTGTGATGATTTAAACAGTCTGAGGTCTCAGCATTGGGTTGGACATCTCCTTGGTAGGACTTCGCCTGTGGCAGCGCTGGTACTTTCCTCTCCCTCTTCCCACCCTCAGTGCCAGCCCGTGTGTTTATTCATAAAGACTTTGTGGACAAAACAATATTCGTCACCTGGCTTTTCTAGGGGGCAGGGGAGGTGGCTCTTTAAATTTTCACCCCTTCTCAGCCTGCTTGGTTTGAAGGGAATGGAAACCCAAAGGCTGCAAAGCAGCAGTTGAGTTGAGGCTCTTTTTGGATGTCCTTTAATTTTCTGCTGAAGCAAGTCTGGTGAGGGCCTTTTTTGCCATGTGCCTCGTATTGTTCTGTCTTGCAGGATGGCTGGCCTCTGGGGGTTTGGGCATGGAATGTGTATTTTCAAGGTAAAGGGAGGTCTTTTGGACAGTGGAGAAGGACAGACTTTTGTGAGGCTGAAGCCAAGTGTCTGTTGGAAGAGCACTCATGTTGCTGTAAAAGGCAGACAAGGTATTGAATTTATCTCTGGAATGGAGTGGAAGGGTTTGCTTCTCCTTTCTGTTTTGTATCTCTCCAAAATGTGGTTTAGTCAGGACAACATAGTTGCTTTATAAGCACAGCAGTGTGAGGTAGTGGTTGTTAAGCCATATACAAGTTTCTTTTGGTTTTACTGTTGAGGAACCAGCTAAAATACTAATATAGTAAGAGTACTGAAATGTTTTTATTTGATATACACATATTCATGATGTTATAATTCTGTGCTGTACTTTATAAGATAATCTAGTCAGAGGGCCTATAATGTTTTTTCAGGCTTAAGAGAGCATGGTAAGTTGTCTCATTGGACAGTAAATCATCTGTGGCAAAATCTTTGCATGTCTAAAGCCAGAGATCTAGAAATAAATGTTGTCTTTTACACGTGACTTATTAGATATCAATTTAAATTTAATCACATATTAGAAAAAACCTTTCATTTATTTACTTTTAATAAACTTTGAGTAAAGATTTGTGAATAAACTGTTGCCACCTTTGTGGCAAAGGTACCATTAGAAGTATGTGAAACTCTCTGGGAAAAATATTGAAAGTTAAGAACTGACAATTTTGCCCTTTTTTTCCTATGTTGCACCTGAATGTCAGGGAGAAGTTTAATGCAGATTTCTCCTTGTAGGAGCTCACCCAGCAATAGGCTGTGTGAATCAGAAATGCAGCTATCAGTGTCCTCTCTTCCATGGGAAGGAATGCAGCGATTTTCTTGCATCAGAGGCCTCCCAGAAAGAGACCTGCTTCTGAGTTTTAATGACATGATAAATGAATCAAACTGGAACAGCTTCACATCCCTTCAGGATATCTGAGGGCTTTTGCTGTTGGCTGCCAGAGGGCTGCCTGTCTCTGAGGAATGCTGCTGGATGCAAGTAGTGCTTCTCCACCACCCTGTGCCTTCTTGTCCCCACAAGGACACAGCTGCTCTCACTCCCTGGCTGCTAATGGGTGGCCAGCTGCCTCTGCACTTTGTTTCATCAGGCAGGGCCTGCCTTTCATCAGTTTCCCCTTTTACCTAAGCAGTGCTCACCCTGCAAGAAACTATGTTTCTTAGGGATGTGTTGACTGTTTGTTTAATGCTCTTAATAGCGGCTGCTGCCAGAAAAGGATCTCGAGTTTTTTGCTCTGTTCTATCCTCCTTGCTCCATGGATCCTGTCCAGAAGACAGTCTTTGGTTCAGACTTGCCTTATTCAGCTCTGGACTTGGACACTACTCACAGGAGTTACATGGGAGTCTTCCTTCCACTCTCCAGTGGTTGCTAATAACTCTTCTAAGATTGAGACTTTCTGCTCTGCAAAACTTATCAGTTAAGATTCGGTGACCCTTAAAGGTCAGCGTTAGCCGTGGAGCTTGGAGACCTTATTTCAGAATACATGGTTTCAAAATTGCATGGTTGCTTTTCAAGCTGATGGTGTCACTGTGGAGGTATGAGCAGTGGTGGCTGTGTTGGGGTGCTCTTGTTTCAGCACTTGGAATCCTAGTCGTGAGACTTAAACATCCATCTGCTACTTACAACTCTTAAAGCTTAATGAAGTGGCTTCAGTTGCCTTCTGATTTCTCAAGAACAGAGAAAGCACTGAAGCCCTTTTCAACACTAGGATTAGATGTTGCGACTGAGGACAAAGAAGAATGCAGAGACATATATGCAAAGAGCTTTGTGAGTTTCAGTAGAGATGTGCTAGTTTGTGGCAGCTGAAGATGCAGCTTGCAGGTATTTTTGGTTTATTTTGGTTGCTTTTATGTCAAAAATTAAAACCTTCTTTTTCTAGCTATTACAGTAGTAGTACACCATCACTGGCATCTGCTGGTTCCCCTGCTGTGATTTACACATTGAAGGAAGAAAGGTGGGAAAATGGACTTTAACCTTCCTCCCACTTGCTGGGATTATAATGTTGAATTGCTAAATACATAATAAATCCCTTCATTCTCAGTGTAGTCTTTCTCCATGCTGTTACTCTCATAGAATCATCAAGGCTGGGAGAGACCTTTAAGATCATCAAGTCCAGCTATCAACCCAGCACTACCACTGTAGCCCTAAACCACTAAACCATCTCACCCAGTGCCAGATCCAGACACCTCTTAAACACCTCCAGGAATGGGGACTCCACCACCTCCCTGAGCAACCTTTCCAATGCCTGACCACCCTAACAGTGACATTTTTTTTCTAAGCAGCATGTGTCCTGTCAACAGTGGAGAGGTCCCAATGATGGATCTTAAGTAAGACCAACTTTTTCTTGAAGTAAATGGTGAAGAGGCAGCTGATTTCATTGGGAAAAGATGAGGTTTGGTGGTTGAAGATGATCTGGCAAGTGTTATAGTGCCACTGCTGAGTTACCTGTTTCCTTGTCTTATCTGTATGTACTTTACGATATTTTTAGAATTCCTTAGCTGAAAAATGTCACATAGGGAACAGTTCATTCTGCTGTATACTGTAACAGTATACTGATCTGATCAAATTTTATTTATGTAGCCATCATGAACAGGAAAACAGAGAACTCTTCAATTCCAGAAGCACACTCAACTTTGTCCCTTAATATTTTGTGCCTTTGAAGACTTTGTCCCTTAATATTTTACCTCGCAGAAGACAGTAGGGCTTTTAAAAGTCCATCAGAAAGCACCACTTTATTAGAAAGTGTGTAGAAACGTTGGTTTTCAAGTGGTAAATAAGAATATGCTAATTAGTTTCTGGAGGTGAAAGAGACACAAAGGCTTTCTTTGGTCTTGATTTGAGTCCTCCTGACGGTCCTGAGTTTCTAGGTTTAAACTGAAGCCCTGTTTGCCCTGAGAGCAGAACAGAGCTACATGTCATATTTAAATGCAGCTGCTGCCACCCTTTTTCTCATTTGGTTTTCTTGATGGACATAGACAGGGATTATATGTCAAAGAACCATGTTGGAAAACCTCTCTGTAGACATCTTAGGTCCAAATTTCACTTTTCTCATGGTTGTCACTGTTCATAGAAGGATTAGGAAAGTCTCATTTGTCAGCAAGTGGATGCTGGGTATGTGCTGGAGGTAGCAGTGCAGCCTAGAGATTCCTGGTTTGGGTGAGCTGTGGGTATGGATGTTTTGATTAGTTTTTAAGTTTGTCAGGGTCTGGCTGGTCTGCAATATTGTTCTTCATGTGGAGTTAAGAAGGGCTCGATTTTACCAGTAAACTAACTTGTAACAGCTTGCTTTAATACTGCCTGTGGTACAGTCCATGAAGGAGCAATGGGAACAAGCCAAGTGTTACCAGCTGCCAGTCTCATGACTGACAAATGGACAGCGGAGAGAATATATTCAAATAAGTGGAAGAACAGAACCTTCAGAAAAGGGTAACAAAATAACTATAATGTTTGTAATTGTATTTATTCAGTAAACGGATACATTTTGCCACAGTCCTGCTGTTACTTTGTTCCACAGACTGACTTTCTTTTGGATCTTAAGTCAATCTTTGAGTCCTGTAGGTAACAAAAGAGGGAAGAGTTTGATAGTAAAATGTTGACCAAGAAATAATATACATTTTTTTCCCATAATTATAAAAGAGCTTTTATTCTTCTGAAGATAGTACAAATGAAGTCCATTCAGCCCAAAAAGCTTGCTTCAGCAGTCATAAAACCACCACAATCTGTCATAGAAGGAGTCTCCCTTTGTAATATTAAATTGAGTGCTTTTCAAATATCACTGCTATAAAGCTTGCAGTCCTGCAAGAAATGAAAAAGTTACATTTATGAAGGTGAATGTAAACCTTAAGTCAAAGTGAAATAAAGAGTCTCTAGCTGGAATTATTTTTTAAAACTGTCTTGATGAGATAGGAGTCCATACAGAAAAAAGCAAAACCTGATGGAAGACATCACTGAAAAATCCTCTGCGTGTGTGTTTTAAAAGCTGTGAGGAGAGGTCATCTCCTAATCTGCCAGCTTTTGGTGGATTCGAACACTGTATTAAATCCAACTCAGACCATGAAAGGATTTTTATTTAATGTGTTTCTGTTTCTTTCTGCAATTCATATGAAACTTTCCAGTTCCACTCTTTATTGTCTTGTTTCCTCAAAAATCACTTCAGCCTCTTCAAAATCCTGGAAAAGATCTGACTCTGTTCCTGACTGGCAGGTGAGGGAAGCTTGAGGTTCACATATTAGGGCTGACCTAGTAAATACTACAGAAACAGTGAAACCTCTACAAATGCAAATTGCTCTCAAAATACTGGGAATTTGGATAAAACAGAGCTTTTCTAGAAGGGCTTGTTTCATAAGGTTTCATAAGGACTCATAAGGCCGTTTCTGATTTACTGAACTGAGCTGTACTAGAAAGCATTGATACCAGTGTGTTTTCCGGGGTGAAATTAGAATGCAGTTCCTGGCCTTTGGAGTGGTGGTGGTGTTGGGGGTTTTTTGGGATTTTTTTGGTAGTTTTTTGTTGTTGGTTTTTTTTTTGTTTTCCCTCTGTTTTCTTTAATTAAACTAGGTTTTCCAAGTAAAAGAAAACTTTAGCCCCACTTAGCCCCATGATGGTGGAAAAATTTCCTCTGACATCCTTTAACCCAGAGTTGTGCTTAAATCTGAATTGTAGATAAGCAACAATCCTTCCTCCAGCAGATTCAAGCCTTTGCCAACATTTGTTTGGAACTGTCTTGGATATTTGAAAAGCAGATTAAATTTTAAGTTGATTATAAATACAAATAAACCAGAACTAAAATTTTTCAATAGATCAAGAATGCAACTCAGACTCTGGTGAAACTCATTCTAATTAACTCAACCAATTGACTTCAGTGAAGTCAGGATTCCTCAAAACAATTGGTAAGGTCGATATTGGGGACTTCTGAATTTTTCTGGCAAAGAAGATGGATGCAGAGTTCTTGGAGACACGTGGATCTATATGGTTGTCAAAGAGAGGTTTGAAAGGCTGTGTCTCTGTCAAGAATTCCAATTCATGTCAAAGCAGTCTGACTTGCCTTCTTTGGGAGGACTTCTATGCCTGTCACTCAGTTATATGGGATGCAGAGGTTCATGTGAGGTTAGGCATGCAGCAGAAGATTGTAATGATCTTTCTTGTCAAGAGAGATGTAGGAGACAGTTTAGTTATTAAGATGCATATAGAAATGTATGACAACAATGTATCTACAAACATCCTGAATGGCTATTTGTGTCATTTGTGTCATATGACACTATCTGTGTCCTCACTTTAGGAGTGATTTCTTACACTAATAGAGATAGATATTGTTCATGCACAAAACTCCTAGCCAAGACAGAAAGTTCTACAACATCCATCTGTAGCCTGAATCCTGGCTTGGTACAAAGCTCATTTCAACACCAAGATTAGCACAAGTTGGACATAAGATCTGTGAAATTTTTAACAGCTAAGGCTATACAGTACCCTTGAGCTACAGCTGTGGCAGGTAGGGCCAAAAAACAGAAGCAGAGCATTAACCTCCTTACAAGATTGAACAGTTCAGATGATTGATGTAAATGATCATACTTCCTCCCATGCTGCTTGTGAAGCAGCTGGTTTTCAGGGATTTACTAACAATAAACAGTTACTGGTATTTGTTAAGCAATGAGTATGAATACACAATTTAGATATGCTCCTCTACACATATTGATGCAACAGGGACAGCTACAGTCAGAAGGAAGAACTCTCCTTTTTCAGACTTGCTTGAAAAGTAAAAGGAGAGGAAGCTGTGGGAATTCAGACTGGGAAGGGAGAATTGGGGGATCATCTACAAAAGACCATACTGACTCATAAAAAGGTTGGAGAGGACAACCAGATAGAGCATTTTAAAAATAAAAACTAAAAAAAAGTGATGGTGGGAAAAGAGATAGTCCTGTGAGTTCTTCAGATTCCTACATGTAAACACTTAAGATTTTAGATATTATTTACCTCCAGACTGAAATAGTTCACAGCACAATATATAAGCAAGTCATTTAGGAGTTTGAGTTCTGCTGAAAATCACAAGGACAAGGACTGCTTTTAAGGGCATTTGAAAATGTGACCCATCTGTAGCATTTTTTGCATCTCTTAGAGTCTAGTGAAGGCCTTGAAGGAAAGCCTGGTTTCTGCAAGAACACCACTGGTTGCAACTGCTACCCAAAATACTGCTTCTGTGTTACCTTCTAAGCATGTCTTTGTTCAGAAGAATAAGGATCTCTTATTAAGACGTCAGTGCTTTGTTTTGTTAGAGTAAGGGGTAACTTATTGGTACCTTGGCCACATTTTTGTTGTACTATCTGTCAAAATTCTTCCTCCTGTGTGTTCCTGTTAACACTGTCTGGGCAGGTATTTTCCTTTCTCTCATTGCACTAGTGTTATATGTGCAGAGAGCCTACAGATTTGGATGCAGTTTGACTGGATCTGAAGAGGTAATTAATATTGTGCAGAGAGTGTCTTTAAAGTGCTTTTCTGAGAAAGGATTTTGCATAAATGCTCAGCGATCTCTAAAAGACTTGTTTCTAATCAGCTCTATTGCAGTAAAAATATTTTGCAAATGGAGAACAATGCAATTCCTGAGTTATGTAAATTTGCTGAATAACTTGGAGTAAATTATCCTAATAGTTCCACCTAGCCTCACATTCTATGAAATGTCAAATTTCAGTTTGAATAACCTATTTACTTTATGAAGTCAGATCTGTTCCTCTTCTGGGCCAGGGGTAGGGAACTTGACTCCTCCCTTAGAGCAGCCAAACTTTTAAAAGCTAGATTTGCTGTCTCAACCATGGCACCTGGTATATGGAAGGGACAGGACTAAATTATTTAAATACATCTTTATATCTGAGTCTTCTGAAGACATATCCCACTCCTTCCCCCATGGTTTCTGTGCCATCTAGATACTTGTGAGATGACTGGTATCAGGATGGAGTAGGGTCTTAAGAAATAAAAATCTTGCACAGCCTCCTTCATTCTCTGTGTACATGTGCAGCATCTGTACCCATCTATTCACCTGCCCATCCCAGTTCTCTCTCCCAAAATTTCCTCCTGTGTGGCAAAATATTCCCATGCTGAGACCACAGAACAGTGTTTTTGAGCTGCCACCTCTCTCTCTTCACTTTCCTCACTTCCTTCCCTCCACCCTCATGTCTAATTCACTGGAGCCAGCTGTGGGCTATCACATCTGTGTCATTCATGCCTAGGGAGGGGAGGAACAAAAGATGGGCAACCTTCCTTACCTTCTGCAGAAAATACTGTTAAAGTGATATGGAAATGGTGTGAACAGAGCAGCAGGCATCCTGCAAAAGATGATGAACCCTGCTGCAACCAGCAATTTTGAAGGTAGGAGCCTCTGTGAAACCACTTCTCTGCAAACACGCTTGCACTAGCTATCCTAGAAGACCATCATCATTCACATGACTTTCCTCTGTAATGTCTCTGCTCCTTAAGACATGCAGAGTTCTAGGAAGCTTAGAAAAAGAGCATTGGCTGTCCATGAGAAGTTTAAAAGTTGCATTTTCGTAAGAGTGACATTTAATATCTGGCCTGCTAGTGAGGAAGCATTATCAGGACAACAGCAGTCCTGAGTTACTACAGAAAGCAGTGTGGCTAAAAACCTTGAATAATTTTCAAAATCTACCATGGTGCTGAAGGAGGAGAACGTTTGGAGGTGGGGATGGGAAAGTGAACCTTCTTTTGTAAAGGGAACATCGCATCTTTGTGTAGAAAATTTTTTCTCCCAGTGTTTAGGCTTGTTCAACAGTAATCCAAGTATTTCAGATTGTAACCCAGAGTCAAGAAAGGATCTGGCACAAACCCATGAGATTTAAAATTCTGCGTCACACCAGCTGTCTGTTAGCAGACAGAAGGGGTAGGCTGTGTTCGGGGGGAGGAAGATTGGAGGGGGAAACAGTAACAAGCAACATTTAGATCTAAAAATAGCAACAAATAGATTTACTTGAGCTTAGGGCTAGATGCAAATTTGTTTAGTGACTTCACGCACACAGCTCGTCTGGCCTGATACAATTCCAGTCAGTGTTTCCTGTCCTCACATTTCACCCAGAGTATGAAGAATGATTCTCCCCTCCCCATTTTCATGCATGTTATAACATCACAGAGCCATCCTGCATTAAAAAAGCTGGACAGCTGTCTGTTTGGCTCCTACAGGATCGGAATATGTTAGTTTTACATGGTAGAGATGATTAAAGTAAGTTTTTAACTTGTACATGTTTGTTTCTTTCAGGGTATAACAGATTTTTGCACTGGAAGAGTTGAATTCCTGCTAAATAGTATTATGTACTTCATGATATATCATGATACATCAATATTGCCCATATTTGTGCTCTTCAAAGTTCTGCTTTGTCTTATTCCCAATACACTCCTAATTGATTCGTTTTCATTGCTTTGTTCTAAGTGAAATGAACAGGATATAGCTAAAGAATGCCCAGTGAAGACTGTGTATCTCCTTTTTCTGAGACATTGTACTAGCAAGGAGGGGGCATCCCACTTGTTGACATCAGTTGTTGCCATGTAAACACACTGTAAAGCACATTTATGCTCTGAACAGCAATGGGAGGTATACTTCCCTATTGGCCTCTCTGATCCCATTGTACACTAAGTGCCACATTGTCTTCCAGTGGGAGAGGCTACAGAATAAGCATGTTGAAGTACCAACTATCTTGTACTTTGCAGGTCATCACCTTTACTAATTTCAAAGCGAAATGTTCCATGAGTCAATTGTACTGGCCAGCTAGATAGTAGAACTCAGGCTAAAAATATATCTGTTTTTCAAGTAATAAATATGTGAAGGTCATATACTATAACGGTTTGACTTTTTTTTTTTTTCCTTTTAAGGGTGAATGGTGAGAACTGCTTTATATTCTTTTTAGACCTCAGAACTTTATTTTCCTGAAATGTACTTTCCTGTAACTGTATTTTTATGAGCCCATGCTTCTCTTGAGAATGTGATTTTCGTTAAGTACAAGAGAATTTGCTTGTTGTGTACTGGGAAAAAGCAGAATGAGCAGTAGATCACGTTCTTTCAAAGTGTTAGATTTTCAGAAGCAGACTAATTTTCGTTTTAACTTCACATTTTTCTTCAGCTGAATCCACACCAAGTACAATAGCAGGAGCTTTTTGCTGTTGTGGTTGATTTTCTTTGTTTATGGTTTTGGTTGGTTTTTTAGGTCTTTTGCAGGAGAAGTGATGGAAAACTGCGTAAATATAGCGGAAGAACCTCAAGATTTCAGTAGTTGTACAGGCTATGAACAAAATCTACATGAGTGAAATAATATTTTTAGAATTTTTTATAACAAAATTTGCTGACTTCTTTTGTAGTTAAGAAGCCAATTTAGTAAAAGCCCAGTCAAGTCTATTTTCCAATACAAAGCCATTTCACTACTGAATTTGAATTTACCTTTCCAATTTGGGGGTACTTTGGGTAAACTTTGAAAACTTTGGTGATACAGCTGAAGCACTAAGTTGTCCCTGCAGTTTTCCTCTGCTCCTTGCAGATCCTTGTACCTCAGACTGTCTTGCTCAAAACCATCCTAAGCATACAGTATTCAATACAGATCAATTAAGTAAACCTTTCCTATGTTGCTTTTTCTCCTCTTTCAGTATACATACTGTGCCATGGAAAAATACGCTAAAGTTAACTTTCCTCTTCTGATAGCTGGTGGTATTTATCAAAGTTTGAGCAAGCCATGACTGTGCTTTGTTGAAATAAAGCTAAACAAAATTATGTCAATCGATCAGAAATCATTTCTATGTCAGTGGAAAGTAAAGTACCTTTAACTAATACAGCTCTCACACCACTGCTTCCATAAAAATGTTATAATTGTATGTGGTCCTGCCCAAGGTCTGTAGGGGGTTGCTTTTACGCTAGCATTGGGAGATAAGATCAAACCACGGGTCGAGTTTGTAGTGCCAAGTAGTTCAAGTCAGTTGTACCCTTATTATCTGCAGGAGCAGATCTCAAGAGCAATTCCCTTCTTCCCAGTCTCCTTTCCCCCTTCTTGTTTCCCCCTCTCCATTCTTGAATCCTGCTTTACTAGGGAATTGGTGCCCAGCACTCTGTTTGAAAAACAAAGGAATTTGGACTCAAGTGCAATTAAAGGTCATCAGCTCTCAAGAAGGCATATAGTATAATAGCATTGTTAACCTCAGTCCACTCAGATCATATCCATAACATCCATTTGTAATACCTCTAGGATCTGTTCACTCTTTACTAAATGGGTAGAGCAGGGATTTCAGCTATCTTGAGCTTGTACTGCAGAAGAAATTCCTTACTGGCTCTGTGATCACAGAGGCTATTTTGTAAGAAGAATTTAAACTCGTTGCCTTTCCAGCTATGATTAACATCTACTCAGTACATGTGTTAGACATGAAATGAGCAAGTAGGAAACTGGTTTCTAAGCCACAGGTAAAAGCCCTACAATGGCAAAAGGTCACATCTAAGCAGAAGCAGCACCAGAGATGTCAACTGATCATTCTATGTCCTAATGACTACAATCATTTTTGGAGATGAAGCTGTAAGTGTATTTTTTGTTGTTCTTTCAAAAGCTCAGTAGACAGACTGGTGAAATCCAATGGTCAGCCAGATGAACTGAAATTTATTAAAATAGTATTTTCCTTGGACAAAATTGGAGTGTATTTTGAGGCTTTGAATTATTTACATACATTGTTTACTAATTGTGACCTGTTGTGTTTCTCAACTGTCTTGTTTCCATTTCTACTGAAATCATGCTACCAGTTTCAGGTTGTGAACGCTTCTTTGTGTATCTCCACCATGCATACCCATACTTCAGAGCACACAGGCTTTCCTAATCTACTTCAAATGAGACAAGTGACTGCCTCATCCTCTCATGATTTCAGGATGTCCCCATGTAGTTCAGGGGCCAATTTAAAATGATTTCCCTTGTTTTTTAAAAATTCCACAAAAACCCTCCATCGAACTTCAAATATCAGCTGAGATCTTGCCTTCTTTCCTCACCCACTTCTCACTTTCTTCTCCTCTGCTGTAAATAGTCTCTGAGATTGTATTATTTTTAACTTAGCATGGTATTCTGGTAAAAAGCCCATGTGGCAGAAAAAACAAGTTGCTTTTTTTTTGGTTGTTATTGACTGGACTGTGAGTAAAGCAAAAAAGGGGGTCATTCTGTTTAAATTAGAGTTAAAAACCTGTCATGAACTGATGGTATTATACCATCAGTATAGTCTGGTCATCCCAGCGTATTTCTGAGTTCTGGTCAGGGCTCCCATGGGATCCTGTGCTTTGGCAGATGCTGTAGTCTGTGCTGGGAGATTGGGGCTTTGTGAGTTGATTTATACTTGGTTATTAATATAGACTTTGTTAATGTAGCACAAATGCATCCCTAATCCTGTAGTGATGATGATTATTTGGTAATGCACTGTGTGATTGAGAATATTGAGCTGCTGGGAGAGAAGATTTTCAATTTTTTAAAGTGATCCTGTCAGTCAACTTGATCTGAGCCTCCAGCCACTTCTCCTTTGGAGTGATGAACAGAGGGACAATGCCTACTCCCAGTACGAACTGCTGTGCCACTGCGATATGAACAGACATGGCACCTGAGCTTGTGAGCTGGGAAATGCTCTTAAATCCTTTTACCTAGACATGGTCACCAAGGGAAAATCTTGGGATATCTGGACCCATGAGTCAGAAGGGCCTGGGGACAAAAGCAGTAAAAAAAAATTTTTTTTTACAGAAAAAGGTAGTGGAGGGATATCAGTCAGAAAAAAACATACCAGTGAGTAAAAAAGGAGCAGAAAAAATCTTCCAAATTTGACTTGTAGACAGACTTGTCTTTTGCCAAATTTCATTGTTTATATCACTGTTGATTTGCTAAACTACAAAATAGGATATCAGTAGTGTTATCTTAACACCGGGTTTACTATCAGAAGCCCAGCTCTGGCAGGAAAGAAAGGAAAAGTACCTGAGAGAATGTACATGTTATGAGATGGATATTTCACTCCAGTAAGGTGGCTTTTTTCTCTGTTTCCAAATGAGTTGGTCATAGGAGCCCTGCAGGGAAGCAGAGATTGATAGCCTTAGATGGGATGGAGTTGAGCTGTGGGCTGTGGGATGTGCCTGCAGAGGCACATGGCAGCACCAAGAAGCACATGGCAGCACAGAGAGCCTTGTCTCCACTGGACCCTGGGAGGAGGAGGTGTCACACGGCAGATCCCT
This sequence comes from Daphoenositta chrysoptera, assembly GCA_013397915.1. Taxonomy (NCBI): domain Eukaryota; kingdom Metazoa; phylum Chordata; class Aves; order Passeriformes; genus Daphoenositta; species Daphoenositta chrysoptera. The sequence continues at coordinate 175,294 of VZRO01005792.1, read as the reverse complement.
ATGGAGAGGGGCCTGCTGGAAGCTGACAGACGGGTGGACAGCGTGTGATCACCCCACAGAAGGACATTTAGAAAATGTGCTACTGACATGGCAGTGTGTGATAGGTCATGTAGTGAAAGCTGCCATGTAAGGAAATAATGTGCCTTGGAAAAGTCTATAGAAACAGCTTCTTTGTCTAAATAAATGATTCAGTTTCCCTGCTGGACTGGGTCTGTGTTTTCAATCACCGACACAGGTCAGCTGACAGAGTTATTTAATTCCCCCAACACATCTCTCCTCACTTCTCTCTGTACCTACTCAGTTGTATTAACTCACTCAACTCTCTCAGAAGACTAAGGTCTGAGAACATCACTACCAAATGCAGGCACAGATTTTGTGTGTTTCTATTATATTCTCTTCATTTCCAGGTTCCTAGGTGCAGAGGAAGGGCAGGAGTTTTTTTGTAAAAAATCAAATGTAGTGTTACTTGGGCTCAAGTAATGAATTGTTGTGCAAAACCCTATATAGCTAAAACCACAACTCTGAAGAGTTAACAAATTAATGGCAAAGTGTCTGAAGGGGAAAAAAAGGAAAAAGCAATTTGGCTGAGCGTGCACTGGAATTAAATGGCAAAAGTGGAAACATAACCCTGAGAACAGACAACCTTGAAGAAGTTGATGGGCATCAAAGCACAAACAGAAATTTTGTATGTCTATTTATTTCAATGGGAATTGAGTGGTCATACAGCTGTAGCTAGCTACATCTTATTACCTTCAAAAATCTGTCCTAATTTTAGTTTGGTCCAGTATACTGTCTTCTTTCTCTGGCTACAAGAAGGATTCATCCTCAGAAGAGGAGATACTGAAATAGTTGGCTCAACGTTCTTGTTAACTTTATGGTTTTTGAGTTAAAAAATTCATCTTACCAATTCAATTACAAAATGTCTATTTTTAAATGTCTTACTGTTTGTTTTTTTTTTTTTTTAATTAGACTCTAGCAGCCATCTTGTACTAGGACTGACTCACCTCTTATTAGACTTGTACAAGTGTAACTACATTAAGTTCAGTTAAGTTATTTTTAGTTTACACTGGTTGTATAGGGCCTACCTAGTGTGAGTCACCTGCTAATTCTCTTCAGTATGAAAAAAAGTCTACTTTGTTCTAATTAATTATTTTTAGTGTAAGCTAAATATAAACTTCTGAATAATACATTCCACAGCAGGAAACAGGAATTGAATGGATGTGTCAGTCCAAGCATGACATGTGCAGTGAGAAAAACTGAACTTACACAGATTTGGTAATATCAATAAATCTCTTTTCAGGCATGAGCACAGGGAAGCTGTGACATTACCTCCTTTAGATCTCTCTCATTCTTTCTCTCCTGGGAAAGATGAATAGTTTGGGTTTCTTAAAAAAATCAGAAATCCCTTGAGCTTGACTGGAAGTGTGCCTGTTTCCAGGTTTATCCCAGAGCATCTGCTAAAAGCAATTTCATAGCTAGTTCCTCTCTTCATAGACTCATCCTGGGGACATAAATCAAGATATCTTATCCCACATATTTATTTCTTTGTTTGTTTGTTTGTTTGCTTGCTTATTTATAATACAAAACCCCTCAGAACAACCCAAAAAAACCCAACAAAAAACTGCAAACCCAAGCAAACCTAAATCCGCCCCCCTCCAGTTTCCTCTTGTTAATGCCCACATGGTTGCTGATTCAAGCCAGACTCTGATGCTGGCTGTGGTATTAAAGAAGTACTTTCTAATTCCTTTGTTTCCAACGGTGTCATTTAATGGATGGCATGTCTAAGTGGTGGTTTGTAACTATAAAGAAGATAGATATTGACACTGTGTTTCCAAAGAGAAAACTGAATGCTATACTTACAAGCAGTTACATGTTATCAATACCATCTTTTTATAATGTTAGTGAGTAACATTGTTACACCTTGTTTTTGAAATGCTGGAAGTTCAAGCGTACAGAATTTTTTTTCCTGGATATCAGAATTTGATAATGGTGTTCCTTTTAAAGCATGTGCATACAGTAGTGATACTGAATCTATGAACAAGGGTTCCTCTAGTTATATTGTCTTCAAAATGCAAATTCAGTGCTTGGAAATGTAGTCACTAACTTGGTACATGTAAACCTTAACTGTCATTGGACTGCAGGTGTGGAAACAGCAATATAAACCTGTATATATATTTTTAAAAATTTCTATGACTTATTCGTTTCTTTTTTTCCCAATACTGTCATCAGTGATAGTACAGCTTTCTAATGTATTAAAAATATTCTTGAATGAAAGGAACATTAAAGGTGTAACTGATCAGAAAATTCATGTTATTAATCAAATGTAAAGAACACTGTAAGACTGGAGTTAATGAATTGTATCTTTGCTCAAATGGCTGAAAGAGAAACACTTTATAACATTATATGAAAGTCACTAACCAGTGAAGGTAAAAATAGTTCTGGCAGTGTTGGAATAAACCATAAGAGTGTCTCAGGGGAAAAAATAAACTTGCAAATAACTTTATTTGAAAACTTAAACAAATTTGGATTTATTGGGAATATAGTCTTTTAATTAGTGTGGATCGGATGATCTGTGGATGTGTGGATGGCCAATCAGGTAGGGTATTTTTCAGCAGGTTTTTTTGCCAGAAAACATAATGAAGTTCTGTATTTGTCAGAATATAAACTTCCTAATGTACAGTCTTCGAAACAAAAGTTCTACTTTTTATCCTTCTGAAATGAAAATGATAAATTCTCATAGAATAAGATTTTTCCAGTTGAGTTTCTGCTTTTATGTGTCAACATTCTTAATGTCAGTAAGCTATAAACTTGATAATGCTATGAATATTTGCTCTTTTACTCCTTTGCATAATTTCAAGTTTGAGTAAGTAATTCTTCACACAGTAAATTGTAAATGAAATATTTTTTAAAGTAGCTAGTTAGTATTTTTATGATTCCAACATGGTCAGAATATAGAAGTGGGTACAACCTCGAGTACAATTTGTAAAGATATTTGTTGGATGAAACATTTTACAGTCAGGAGACATTATTCATGGCTCTTTTTAACTAGAAAATAGCACTACAGTCCTTTTTGCCATGTTTTTTATTTATAAGGAAAATTGCTCCTTGTTTGGGTTTTCGAGGCCCACCCTAGCCACAGTTTTCCATGTACAGTAGTATCAGAGATGGAAAAGCAAACGATGCTAATAGCTGTACACCTATTTTAACACTATTACATACATATTGAAAATGTTGGGAATGTGTGTATTGCTAAATAACAGGGCACACCTCATCACAGTCCACATTGAAACTTGTTTCAGTCACTACTTGTGAAGTTTAAAGATCACTAATTTTACTTTAAACATAAAAGTAGAGCTGAGTTCAAGTAACTCAATGCCCTGTTTTGCCAGCCTCTGTGCAAAGCCTTTGGAAACAGCAGCTCAGAGACAACACACAGTGCTGATACACCCCTGCAGGTAGCTGTATAGCCACACAGATAGCCACGCAGAAAGGCATGTGTTGCCTTTTTGTGTATTGCCTTACTCTGTGAATTGGCAGCCTGTGTCATTGCCTGCTGTTGAAGACAAAATCCACCATGCTAAGAAGAGTAAGAGGTTTACAGCCTTTGCTGTAATTGACGTGGTGTAAATATTGGGGTGGAGAAGAGGTCCTGTATGCTTATCTGCTCTTGCCATTCCTAGTCCTGGGTTAAGGTCTGTAAGGTCTCAAGATAGGTGCAATGAAGTGAAGCTCTGTGGTGTGGTATCTGGAATTTGTTGGAGTAGACAACTTGCTAGGATCTAGACTTACTTTTTAGAGAGAGACTGCTCTAAAACCACTGGGGTTTTCCACTGAGTGACCACAGACAATATAGTTGGGCACATTTCATCCCTCCATGATAGTGGGATCTTCACAGATCTTATCTTACTTATCTGTTGGATGAGAGACATAAAAATTGCAACTAGTAAGTACAAGTAAGTTTCTGACACTTGAACTTGCTGCTAAGTCATTTAGAATAATAAATAATTTTTTCCTAGTTGCAGCAACCCTTTCTCACAAGAAAGGGCAGTATGTGCATACAAACAAACACAATTTTTTTTCCCTGAATTTAGTGGCAACCACCACTGAAGTTAGTAGAAGGGAAAGGCCACATCAGGTTTGGGACAATCTTATGGCAGAAGTGACTTCACTGAATTGCTCGTGATTTCTGACCCTCTCCTTTTCTCCTCTTCACCTGTGAAGCCTTCTCATCTCAGTTGTATTTTGTTCTTTTCCTGCAGGAGAAAATATAAGAAAACATCACAGAGGTAAGAGTAAATCGCAGAGGACTGGAAGGTATTTGTGAGTCATCTCTCTCTGTTTGTTAGGGGGTTTGAAAGGGGATTTTCCTGTTACCAGGTTGGTAGTTTTTTCTTTTTTCCCCAGGGAAATGCCATTCTACTGATTGTTTCCCCCTTTGAAGGACCATCTTGTGCTGCTGCTGCTCCCAAACTCCTTTGCTGTTAATGGTAGTCCTCCCCTCTGATGTTAGTGGTAGCTCTCTCTGAGTAAGGACAGAAATATTTGTCATTGAAGGTGAAATTCTAATAAACATCACACTGTTTCTTCTGCAAGATCTGCTGGTTCTAACTTGTCTTGTTTGCTTATGCAGGCTCAATGGGGGTCTTTGACAGATTAATTTTCTTGCTTTGGAACCCTTGAGCATGCTGGCAGATAAGTCAATGTGATGATTTGATTGGCTAAGGTATCATAGGCACCACTCCTGTTTGCTGTCACCCTTTGCTGAAGATTATGGCTCTAATGCAGCAATGACAGGGCAGACTGTGTGTGTGCTTGTGTGTCACAGCCACAAGAATCTGAAGTGTGGTGGCTTAAGTCACAGACAGGGTGGGTTTAAGCTATGAGAGTTTAGTGAAAAATACTGATTTGGAGATTTCTGTGCTGATCTGTGTGAAAAGGCATTGGATAATGTGAGACACAAGAACAGGGAGAAGGTAAATATGCTCCCAGATTTTTTTTCTAAATGTGGGGCTGACACTGTAGTTTTGTTTGTAGCTCTACTTTTCTCCCCATTTCCCCTGCTGCTGCCATGATTTTTAATTAATTATGAACATTTCTCTGGCCACAGGACTTCAGCTGCTGCAAGAAAATTGTGTCCAGAATGAATGATTGCACTGTGTTTGTGTGTATTTGTGAGTGCCTTGGACTGCTTGTATTGCCAATGCATTGCATTGAGTATTGTGTTATGTTTAGGTATCTTTTCCGTGTGCATAACTGTGACATTAGCAAGGTTTGTATTCAGCATCTCTTTTCTATGGGAGACTTTCTGTAAGCCTCAGAAGAGATGTAAGTATGTTCTACAAGTTCCATACATTCTTGTATCGATGACATACAAAGAATACAACATGCCAGTTTGTTTAATCATAGCATTACACGGCTAAGTTTTGTGCCCTGTGGGATTTTGGACTTTCTGGTTTTTTCACTTACTGTTACATATGCTAGCTGCCTGCCTGATGGTGTGCATCCTTGCAGCAATTTTGCAAATGGGCTTTCATGACCTTCTCATGTCTAAGGGCCTGTGCTAACTGGGCTTCCTGTTGAATAGATTTCACAAGAGACAGTATTCTGGCCACATACTGTTTTCACTTATCTCCACCTCCCTGCTAGGTTGAGAAATAACAGGGTAAGGAATCCCAAACATGAACACAGTCATGAGTTTCCTTCAGGTCTCCTTACTCAGGCCCAGCTTAACAGAAGGGTGGGTAAAACACTTTCCCCTTCTTAATTCTAAATCATCCTGTTCCATTAAATAGGTTTAATAACCTAGGGCTGGTCGTCCATATAGAGGCTCTTCTGGTTAACAAAGCCTTAATTTGATGCAAGATTCCAACAATAAGAGATTCTCCTGCCATCAGCTTTCAGGCCTCAGTTACCATTAAAGCCATGGCTACAAACAATGGGGCCACGTCCTGCCACTGGGTGCAACATTTTAGAAAAATAGGCCACTGGTCTTTAAATACCCACTATGTTCTTGCACTAGAATTCCTGTGGCATGGCCCTGTTTAATATAACAATCCATTTCCCTCAACCAGTGGACTTCTTGCTCACAATGGTCCACTTGTTTCTGTGGACATTCCCTCTTCCAATGTCATTGATTCCTTCCTAACTGCTGTCTTGCCTGAGCCCCTCCCACTGGGGAAGACATATTCCTGCTAACTCCTGGTGGGCACCCACTTCCCTTTGGTCCTGGGGGTCCCTGCATTTTTCTCTTGGTGGGTTGTAAAAACTGTGTCATTACCCTTACTTTGTCTTCATCTTTCCCTCATCCCTTCTAACATAAACCTACTGTGCCATTCTAACCAACTCATCCAGGGGCCTATCCTGCCACTCCTCATCTTTCTGTTCTTCTTATATCATGCCAGGCTTTGGTGACAGATTGTACCTTCAGAATCTTGAAGGTAGGTCAGACTGGCTTGATTTTTCGGGTCCCACTGAAGATCTGCCTGGAGGATTGCATCATCCATGAGAGATGCATATTTTCTGGCCCCTCCCACCTCCCGTCATTGCTAATCATCCATTTTTCCTGTATCCCAAACAAAATGTCTAAAAGGAAATCCCAGTCCTTCCAAGTATAATCTGCATTTCCCATATACATCTCTGTCTTTTCCTCAGTCTCTGTGGGGTCATCCAAATATGAGGGTAACTCCCTTTTCAACACTCTTATGTCCTTCATGGTAACTTGCACAACTACAAACCCAGGTCCTCCACCCTGCCCCCATCAATGGAACCTGGTGTAAGGGCATCTGATGGTTCCCTGTCTCCTAGGTGCTCTTGGTGGCTTATACTGGGTTCCCCCTCTAGTTCTGCAGGGGTATATGACCTGCCTTGACCATACTTTTCTACATTCCTTTTCAACCAATCTTTTCCCAATGTACAATAACAATTTCTGACAAAGACTAATACAATTTGTCCCAAAAGGGGGCCATTTAAGTCCTCTTGGAAGATCTTAGGCCATCAAAGACTCCCAGAATATCCCATGACTCACAGTATTACATCATCCATTGTGAAACTTCCTGCCCTTGGGGATGTACTGAGCATTTCCACCTGAACCAGAGCACATATAATCTTTGGGATCAGGGAATTCTGGCACCACTTGATGTATCCAGTGGAAGACCAGAACGTCAACAGGACTGTGACCATCATCTGACAAAGAGTGTGCCAGGTTATACTCTGCATTTGTGGGTTAAAACCAGTTTTCTCAGCATAATTGTATTTGTTTTAGTCTCTTTAGTAAATTGTAACTCTGACCTGTAAACTCTCTTGAGATAGTTGACAGCGGTTCATTTCTCCCACAGGTTTACTTTTAAACCACTGTAACATTGAACTGTTCTAGGCTGGATAAACAATATGAACAGTACCCTCAAGAGGATTGACAGTCTAAGCAAAACGGGTTTAAACCAGCAAGTCACAATTGGAAACTCTGAGAAATAAATTAGAGGAATTACAAGAATTATTTCTTGTCACACACTTGGTATGAGTTCAGTTACTGCCTGTTTAGTATTATTTGGGACAGTTGTTTTCACTGCAGTGTTTGGCTTGAAGTGCTTAGTTGGTTTTGTCAACAGGTCTTGTTAAGGGTGGAATTCATCTTGCCTAAATGTATTTGTCTGGTACGGGGGATTCAGTGGAAGGTGAATCTTCCGCAAGTGACTGTAGACTGAGCTTAAGGAGAAAACCTTGGAGAATAGAGTAAACATGTATTTAGGTGGCTAGTGTTATGTGATCACAGAGTCACAGAAACAATTAAGTTGGAGAAGACATCTGAGATATTTTAGTGTAGCTGGCGTGGTGGTATTCGGTCATAGGTTGGACTCAATGATGACTCCACCACTCCCTGGGCAGTCCATTCCAATATACCCTTTCTGTGCATATTTTTTTTTCTAATTTCCAACCTAAACCTCCCCTGGTGCAGCTTAAGACTGTGTCCTCTTTTCCAGTTGCTGGTTGCCTGGTAGAAGAGACTGACCCCCACCTGGCTACAACTTCCTTTCAAGGTACTTGTAGAGAATGCTAAGGTCACTCTTGAGCCTCTTCTTCTCCAGACGAAACAACCCCTGCTCCCTCAGCTGCTCTTCGTAAGACTTGTGTTCCAGACCCTTTACCAGCTTCATTGCCCTTCTCTGGACCCTCTCCAGCACCTGAATGTCCTTCCTAAATTGAGGAGCCTAGAACTGGACACAAGATTCAAGGTACAGCCTCACTAGTGCCAAGTACAGGGTAAGAACCACTTCCCCAGTTGTGCTAACCACACTATTCCTGATACAGGATAGACTGCCATTGGCCTACTTAATCATCTGGACATCCTGCTGGTTCATGTTCAGCCTGCTGTTGGCCAGCAACCCAGGTACTTTCCCACTGGGCCGCTTTTCAGCCACTCTGCCACCAGCTGCTTGGGGTTATTGTGGCCAAAATGTAGGACTTGGCACTTGGACTTGTTGCACTTTCATGCTATTGGTCTCAGCCTATCTATCCAGCCTGTTCAGGCCCTTCTGCAGAGCCTTCCTACCTTCCAGCAGATCGACATTCTGACCCAGATTGGTGTCATCTGTGAATTTGCTAATGGCAGACTCAATTCCCTCATCCAGAGGAATAAAGATATTAAAAAGGAGTGGGCTCTGTTCTTATCCCTGGGGAAAATCACTAGTGACCAGATGCCATCTGGATGCAGCACCATTCACCACCACTCTCTGGGCGTGGCCATCCACCCAGTTCTCAACCCAGCGAAGGGTGCACCTGTCCAAGCCATGGACTGCCAACTTTTCCAGGATTTTTCTACAGGAGATGGTGTCAAAGGCTTTCCTGAAGTCCAGGTAGACAATATCCACAGCCCTCCCCTCATCTACCAGGGATGACCAGGTGGGTCACCTGGTCATAAAAAGGAGATCAGTTTGGTCAGGCAGGACCTGCCTCTCCTAAATCCATGCTGGCTGGGTCTGATCCCCAGGCTGTCCTGTAGGTGCTGTGTGATCATACTCAAGATGAACTGTTCATAACCTTGCCAGGCACTGAGGTCAGGCTAACAGGCCTGTAGCTTCCCAGATCCTCCTTTTGGACCTTCGTGTGGATGGGTGTCATACCTGATACAATTCCAGTCATCTGAGACCTCCCTGGTTAGCCAAGACTGATGATAAATGATGAAGAGCAGCTTAATGAGCTCTTCTGACTGCTCCCTCATTACCCTAGGATTGACCCCATCTAGCCCCATAGACTTGTGAGCATGGAAGTGGCTCAGCAGGTCAGTAACTGCTTCCTCCTGGAATACACAGGATCTATTCTGTTCCCTGTCTGGATCTACCAGCTTCGGAGGCCAGTTGTCCCAAGGATAACCAGTCTTACTGTTGAAATCTGAGGCAAAGGAGGTGTTCCTTGTCTTTGGTAAATACATTCCCCTCAGCATACAACAAAGAACAGAGGTTTTCCTTGTCCCTCCTTTTGCCACTAACATATTTATAAAAACACTTTTTATTATCATTTACAGAAGTGGCCAGATTAAGATCTATTTGAGTAATTTTCTTTTTGCATGACCTAATGACATCCTTAAAACACTTCCTGAGCTGCCTGTCCCTTTTTCCAAAGATGATACACCCTCTTTCTTACCCTGAGTTCCTGTAAAAGCTCCCTGCTCAGCCAGGCAAGTCTTACTCCCAGCTGACACCTTTTGGTACCTAGGGAAGGCCTGCTCTTGCACATTGAAGATTTCTTTCTTGAAGTATGTCCACCCTTCCTGAGCCTGCCTTGTTTTTAATGGCTGCTTCCCAGGGAACTTTCTGAATCAGTGTCCACCCTTTGGAGGTGCAGGCTTTGTTGATGCCCCTCCTTACATCACCAAGGATTGAAAACTCTAACATTTCATGGTCTCTCTGCCCAAGACAACCTTCAAACACATCTCCCACCAGCCCTTGCCTGTTTGTAAGAAGAAGGTCTAGTGGGGTCCCACCTCTGGTAGGCTCACTTAGTCAGGACAAGAAGTTACCTTCCACACACCAGCAGGTAGTAAAGAGGTGATACAGCTTTTTGAGGATTGTATTTCAAGATAATGAATAATGAATGCAAACGGGAATGCATGGCAAGGTAGTTCCATATTCCATATATGTGACATCGATTCTCCCACTGCCTTGAGCAATCAAATCTCTTATAGCCTTTGGCTTGACCAATTGGGACTTTCATCTCTGGTCCATTATAATTTTTGCTGCAGTTTATCTATTTTGATGTTATTTAACTGTGGTTTCTCCTATGCTGTACAAAAGTGAATAGATATTGCAGTGTGCAGCACTTTTCATCATTTACTTTTAGCAGGATAGAGTGGATCTGATGTGTTGCATTGTTATCAATCTTCCTTTAAAAGTTAAATCAGGGAGCAAAGATGAACTGGCCATGCGCTTTAGAATTACCATCCCTGTATTGCTTTTATATATTTATAGCACGGAGATTTATAGCATTTTTTGAGCTTCTAGTGCATACCATTCTAGGATAGCACAGAGCCTTACCTGCTCCTGAATTCTTGCAAATGTTCTTATTTATACCTTGGCCTTTGCAGTAAGTCTGTGGCATGGGTGCATGCATGTTTGTCATTTTTCAGTACTCTGCCATGATTCAGAACAATCTTGCAGCAGCTGAAACAAGGCACAAGGTGGTTTTCAAACTTCTCCTTCCACTTCAGCTGCAGCCCATTTCTAGTTTATTACTTCAGACTACATTGAAGTAGATTCTCTTAATATAATATACATTCTCTTAATATAATAATTTTGGTTTAAATGGACCTTCTGTTAGGGGGAAGAAAATCTTTTTTGTGACAGACCTGTGAAAGGAAAGAGGGAAGATAAGTTGGAGGATACTGGGTGGGTGCTTAAGTTACTCAGTTGACATACAAGAAACTTGAGCTCAAGTATCTTCACTGGGTTGCCATTTTGCCACTGAGCTTTTCTAGTTCTGGTACAAAAACTGTTACATCAAGTATGTATCAGTCTGAAATACAGACTGCAAATATTCTTCAAGTGTACACAGTGTAGCAAATAATTGGCATATAATGGATGCAATAAGCATAAAAACCACCTAGATATCCACTTGTGCTGGCAGAAAGAATGGAATCAATTTTGTGAGGACTTTTTCAAATCACTAGCTAACAAATTCCTTTTTGTTGTTGGCTCTAGGCTTTCCCAGACACTCAGTACCATAGAATCACATAATAGAATCATAGAATCGCTTGGGTTTGAACGGACCTTAAAGATCACCTGCCCCTCTGCCATGGTTGGTAACACCTTCCACTAGAATGGGTTGTTCAAAGCCCCATTCAACCTGGCCTTGAACACTTCCATGGAGGAGAATCCACAGCTTCTTTGGGCAACCTGTTCCAGTATCTCACTGCTCTCACAGTAATGAGTTTCCTCCTAACATCTAATCTCCTCTCTTTTAGTTTAGAACTGATCTCCCTTGTCCTATCACTATCAAGGATACACTGAAGCAGTGCCTGGCCAGGTTTTGCCACATACTGATACCAATAAAGAGGGAAAAGTATTCTTTTCTGATTGGCATTAGAACTGTATGTCTTGCAAGAATATGTATCTTGCCAAGTAGTTCATAGGTTAAAGAGCTCTTAATTTGTGCCTTGCCTTTTGTCCCTTTTTGCATGGGGATGCTCATTGCAAACAGAATTTGTGGAAGGACAAGCTTTGCTTAGTGTGCAAAGATAGTCAGAAAGCAAATGGATGATGGGACATAATATTTAAAAGATTGAAATAATGGGCCTCTTGTTCTGTGAATATAGCATTTTATGGTATCTCTGTAAATATAAAGAGTAAAGCAGCTGAAAGAGGATTCTACTGCCTGGTGGTAAAAAAAAAAAAAGGGCAGAAAATTTTATTTCAAGATGAGAGAAATCAGAGTAGATATTTCTGTGTCTGAAAGTGCTGTAAGAAAACCAAATTAGTACAAAAGTGAATGCGAAACAGAAAGATTATATTGATATAGACATTAATTTTACATTAAGGCATACAGAACTGCAGTGTGAGATTGAAACCATAGGGTGTGTTAAAATCTTTTAAGATGATGATGGAGTATGTTTCTTTCCTTTTTAAAAAAAAAAAATATCTGTCAGACTAATCCTCTTCAGTAACTGTGCATGTGATAATTTGTTGTCATTCAGATATGAATTTGATTCAGCTGAGTGCTTTTTAAAGAACATGAGTGAATTCCTAAGGGAAATGTATTTCTCCAGACTCATCTAAAAAATGTGCTTTTTTTTTTTTCAGTTGGAGAAAGGGGAAATAATTAATGAGAAAAATGGTTGGCACATTGTTGAAAATCAGAAATGATCCTACACTATTTTGATTTAACTGTAGTGACTGCAAACATTTTCATTAAAACTCTTTTGAAAGAAAGAAGCCATCTCAGAGTTGAATATCTCATATATCTCATTATCTAATGCTAGCTGGTAGAAGAATGAAATGAAAATAGAGAAAACTGAGGCCAAGGGAAGAAGAAGTTTTTAGGCAAGATGAAAAATGATGTTTCTGAATCTTTAACTCATTTTTCTCATGGGTAGTAGAAATACTTGTGTATTTCTTATCTCTGTATAAAGGGGTTTCACGCAGAGTGGGGCATTTTGCATCCATAGCAGAATGGCAGAACCTGGCCCTTGCCTTTTACATGCTTTGGTTTCTGTTTAGGGTTTTGATGTGTTATTTTTTTAGGTGCTCATTGCCTCCAATCCAAATTCTGTCACCACATGGTCTTTGGGAAGAGAAGGGGAATAGTTATTCAACCTATTTTTGGGATGAACTGTCATTAGATACTTGTAATCAGATTGCATTAACTTTGAGAGGACGATTATGAAGAAGAGTTTTGCACAGTGAAAGGTTGATAGGTATGCAGATATTCTAGTAATTTTCTGCTTTGGGATGTATCAAATGAAATATTTATATGACTAACAGTCTCAATGTGTTGGAGAGAGGTGACTGCTAAAATAGAAGACAAGTATTTTAGTGTTACTTGTTGTACTGGTCTGGGTAAAATACCATATGTAACTGCAATATAAGTGGACTGTGCAGTAACAAGAAGAGTCTGGAGGGAGAGGTAGTATATTTTAATGGACAAACAGGTGACAGAAAGTTAAGAACCCTTTGGAAAAACAAGTTGGCTGTCAGGTACATTTCTCTACTCTACTCTTAACCTCTTCATCCATCTGTTACAGCTGCAAAAACATTTGTTCCATGATCCAGAATAATCAGATAGTAGAGGGGTAAACCGCTTCTTTTCGGCATGGAAATAGTTACTAGGTAGAGCAGCAGGGCTTGGAGCTGCTGATTTATCTCTTCAGCTCACATTCTTAATGTTGCAAATGTCACTCTTTGTGACCTGCTTGAGTCTGTCGTGTCCTTTTGTGCTCATGGTTCTGAGATCAAGTTAGACATATAGTGTTTGATAACAGATGGACAGCTGAAGGAGTGGTCTTTGAAAACATTTCAGCCCTCTCTGAGGGAGATGGGTTCTTTATCTTAGGACACTGATTTTTCCTTTATGGCCCACATGTTGTAGGGAACCCCTCCAAATTAAGCTGTCTAGGGGAAAATCTGTGCATGTCTGAAAGGATTGGATGAGGACTAGGATCCAGGAAAAGCTCATCCGTCATCTATGAACTGAATTCCTTCCACTCTTCTTGTCTTCTCAAAATTGGAGAAGGGTTGTTGCTAGGTAATCTCAGTGTTTGCTTGTAGAGAATGACCTAATGGGAGCCATGTAGTGCATAGATGTGTATGTGTTATTTTCATTCATCCGCTCCATAGAACTTGTCAGCTAAGTTTGGGGTTTTCTTCTCAAACCCTGAAATTTTAAAACTTTTAAATGTTTCAAAAGAAAAAATAGGTTAAAATATAAGTTTTCATATATGTACTAGACAAGATGAATTTTTTTTAAACTTTCATGCATTTTGTGGGCAGAAATTACAAGCATGCTGAGGAGAGAAAGGGAAAAATAAATAAACTTCCCCCTCAAGTCAGTTTTACAAAATTTGCATGTGACTCATTTTAGGGTTGCCTGAAGCATCTATGCTCACATCCAATTTGTGTTCTGTTGTGCTACAAGTGTTTAAAAATGATCTTCCAAAGCCTATCCAGCTTGTCTAGCACTGTAACAGCTGGACAAGGCACTGACATGGCTGGCCCAGGAAAAGGGCAAGGATGGGGAAAGGGTAATAGAGGTGGCTGCATGTATACAGTTCTCAGGCCACTCGGTGAGCCTGTCATGTACACAGCTGTTGCAGTTTCATGTTAATGCTCAGTGAGGTGAAATTTGGAGACACGCCGTATCTCATTCTTCTTCAGAGTTTTACAGCTTAACTGTAGATGATATCTGTAGGCATAATAAGAGTGGTTTATGGCATGAATATCCATTACGAGAGTTTTATACTTGTGGACATCTTCCACTGACTACCTCTGAAGAGAGGTTTTTGGATATATTCAGACATTGACCTATATTAGGATAGAATTTGTTGTTTCAGTTTGTGACAACTGGAGAAAGGCAATTCTGGTGCAATGCAAAATCAAACTATGTGAGTGAGGACTTCTTTTATACCAACAAGCATAGTTTATAATGAGTTGTAATGGGAAATTTCATGTCTTATGCAACAAAATAGTTCTTACATGCTTAAGATCAATTCGGGTATAGAAGGTGATGCTTAGAATAGATATCAAAAGGGCCAACATTGCCTTGGTAATTAGAATACTTGTGAATTAATATCACACAGATCCACAATAAATATTTTTAAAATATTTATAGGGAATCTCTTAGTGCTGCAATCTTGCATATGAGTTTTCCTCATTTTAGATGCTTGACCAAGCAGCAACTGAACATGGAAACAACTATTTACATTGGAAATAGAGCTTCTATATTGCAGAAGTTAACTACTCTACTTAAAAAGAGCTTTGTTTACTCTTCACAAAGAATTTTATTTGCAACAGAGTAATAAAAAGGCAGAGTTTGGATTTAAAAATTATTCTCTTCCCATCAATGGGCAGTGTTTAAGCTATTGCCTATAGCTGGTTGTCCCGTTCCGCTATAAAAAAGGAGTCCTGGGAATTCTTTTGGTAGATTTCGCGGTTGAAAAAGAAATTCAAACGTGGCAATGTTGTATCTGAGAACTATTTATTGATAGGAAAAGGGTAAGTATTACTAAAGGGGAATAGAAAAAGGAGCAGAGAGGGGAAAAGAGAGCGAGACAGAAACAGAAGACAGGGACAGCGTTGCCACAGGAATTCTGAGCGCTTTGTCGCCGTCAGCTCAGCAGTCAGTTCAGCGTGCACTGCGTGGCTGCCGTGGCGGGCTGGGCGCGATTTTTGAGGAGCAGCAGGCTGCGTGTCCCTTCCGCGGGCGGAGAAGAGGCTGCAGCGGTCACAGGCGCGCTCCTGGAGCAGCTGCGGGCTCCCAGAGCTGGGGCGGCGGCTGCGAGCGGCGGCGGCTGCAGGCTGGGAGCCGCGGGCGAGGCGGGGAACGCGGGGCACGTCGGCGGCGGCGAGAGGCTGCTCCTGCGGGCTGGGGCTGCGGGGAGCTGGAGCGGCGG
>VZRO01005792.1:95695-159512 GCA_013397915.1 Daphoenositta chrysoptera | reverse complement strand
CTGCGAGCGGCGGCGGCTGCGGGCGGCAAAGGCGGCGGGGGCGGCGCCCGCTCCGGCCGGGGGCAGCGGAGCACCAGGTCGTGGCGGCGACGAGCGGGCTCCCAGGAACGGCGAAGCAGGGCAAAGCAGGCACAGGCAGGAAAGCAGGACCATAGAGAAGGGAAAAAAAGAAGGGATGGAGGGGGGACTGAACTGGTCCTACAGGCGAGCCCCCCGCTCCCTCCAAAAAAGCCAAAAGCAAATGGCCCGCGCTGTGCCGCAGTTACCTGCTGTTATGTGTTAAGGCTCCTCTCCCAGCCCGATTTCCCGGGCGTCCGGGGTACCTGTCTCCCTGGCAACTGAGGAATCGCTCACAGCCCGATCGTGGAAGTTTTCTGTGCCAGTTTGGCTGCCAGGCAGAGCCTCCTCGGGACCGGGCTGCCACCACATGTACAGCCTTTATAAGAATATAACGTATGTTGAGGCATAAATAAAAATCAGATTGGTCTCTCTCACTGGTATGCAGAAATGCAAGGATGGATCAAAGCTATTGATGACATCATATCCATAGTTTTATATATCTCATGTGAAGTTTACACAGTTTAAGAATTACTTCTAAATTATCTTAAAGGTCATAAATAAACGTGTCTTTTAATCCTACAACTTCTGTTGAGACTTCAGTCGTCTACATTTAGTGTCCTTAGTTATTAATAGCAGGGTAAGCGTAGGGCTAGGTGAGTTTTGTGGGTTTATCTATTTTTCTGTTAAAAAAATAGATTTGGACTAGACATATTTTAACAAAAAATGTCAGTTTGCTGTGGAAATTAAGAAACAAACTATCCAAACCAAGCAAGCATAAAACCTCAAAAGAAAAAATATAAATCAAATGTTCTTTTGAGTTGATAGCCAAGATATCCCAGGTTGGAATCAGTTTTTAATATTACTAGAGTTGCTCTTTGTTGTTTTTTGAACTTAGCAGTGCCTGGGGATCCCAATTAAAATCAGGGATGTGCAGTGCCAAAACTGTGACAATGTCTACCAATGTATACTGTTCATTTCCTGATATTTTTATAATGCAGATTCGTCCCACAAAGCCAGCTTTCCAGCTTCCTGCCTCTTTCCTTTTACAGTACTATTAAAAATTCAGGCTTTTAAAGGCCTGTATGTCATAAATGTCGACATACTGTCAACTTAGGACATAATGTCCTAAGCAGAGCTTTAAAAAACCCGCAAATGAACAAACTTTAAAAAGTTTTGTGTAAAAAACACTAAGTTTCTGGAAATCCCCTTACTTCTCTTTCTACCTTACTCTTATTTCTTGTATAAAGGTAGAGACTTCTACACATCTTACTTGATAATCAATCCAGCCATGATAAAGTTACAGTGCTTTCAATTCATTACATTATTGTCAGTTGCTTAATGTACTTGAATTGGAACTTGCTGTAGGCATAGTTAGGAAGCACCTAATTCTGTGATGAATGGCAGTTACAGTTAAAAATTTAATAGACAGTGCTAGAAAGGTATTGGCATTTAATTTTGGTTTAAGTGTAGAATTGTTTAATGAAAAAAACCACTCTGAGAGGCTAAAAATAATTGACTTTGCTTTGCATAGCATTTTCTTATGTTTGCTATAAATCTTTGCCAGTATAGATTCACAGGACAAAAAGATCACAGATTCCTCAAAGCTCATTCTTGAAAATACTAAACTTTGAGATTCTAAAATGAGTCTTCCATGAAATGACGTTAAATAAGCTTCTTAATTTTTGATATTACTGCAACATACCTTCTTGTCTCTACTCACTCTCTTTAGGGATCAGGTACACAGAAAGCATAGTTGCAAGATGCATACTAAAATAAATAGTTTATTTTCAGAGTTTTCTTCACAGATAAAATACCTAATTTTGTGTGAGTGTATATGTAGAGTGGTCAGTTGAATAAGGTATAGAGCTAAGAGCCACATTATCTGGGTTTCAGTGCTCTATCCTAAAAGCTGTTCTTGATTTATGGCAAGATCTTAAAGATAATATTAACAGAACCCTAATATTTGTAATCTAAATATTTGTGCATATAAATTAACTTCCTTTAATTATTAACTTTTATTGCATTTAGCAATAGAGTACATATTGATGTGTGCACTGTGTATTAAGTTCCTACAGCTGAAAAACATAGATGGTAGTACCTTTCACCTAAAAGCTTTAAAGAACACCATAAACCCCATGTAACTGAGCCCCAGTACTTATTTTATGGGACACTGATGGTAGAGTGTCATTGTGAAGTCAGGAAGACTGCTGTCTGGAAGAGACACATGCCTTTATCTCATTCATATTATGAGATAAGAGACTCAAGAATGCACAAGTCCTGGTTGGTAGTGGTAGTCAGCTATTCTGATTTTTAAGCACATGCTGTCAGACCAACTTTGTGGAGTTTATAGGAACCACCATAAAAACAGAGAAGAACTTATTTTTATAAACTGAAAGGCTCATACTGTCCACTCCATGTGAATTCACATTGTAGCTTTGAAAGCAGCTGAGTCCTGGACTTCCATGCAAAGGACACTCTGGTGTCATCCGGAGGGTATTTCCTATGGTGTGCATCAGTCTGGCAGCATGTAAGAATTTGTAGCTCCACTAGTCTGAGTTTCTCCTTCTTAGTAGATCCGCATAATCTGTTTTATTTCTCTACATTTTACTCTTGACTTTCGGAGCAGGAACTGTTGTCCTCGTTAGCAAAACCAAGACCAGTACAAAGGTACTGGAAACAGATTGGTAGTAGCATCACCATTCATTTCACTCCTTCAGATGTTACCTGTCACATCCACCACAGGAAAAGCATGTCTTCAGCCATAGAAACGTTGCTGTAACTTTTCAGTCACCTAGTTGCCTGTTTAGCTGCTTAGCTCTTTTCTAACTTGTGCCATTAATTTCTCATTTTACTCTTGTTCTTTTATTCTAGTAATCCATTTCAGCTGGCAAATATTGAGTCATGGGGAGATGTTTCTGAATTATTTCATGGATATAAAAAAGATGCTAGTGCACTAATCATCAGATATAACAAATATTTATCAAAGTCATATCACTATACAATTTCAGCTAAAGTAAAAGCCAAATATTCTTGCTGTCAGAAGTATTGCCTTTAAATTTCCCCCTTAAAACATGTGATCATTAAAGTTCAGTGACCAAAAAATCTGATGAGAGCCATAAAATAATATCTACAAATAAAAGAAAGTATCAGTTCCAAAAATTTCTCTGCAGTTTCTTCTGCAAGAAAATGTCTTCAGTCACATGGACGTCAAAATTATTGGCTATGCACGTGCCAATAAGTGGATGGTGTAACGTATGAATAGACATGGCATTGCAGAGCTGGCACAGAGCAGGAGTGTTGTGCTGAACAGATGTCACTGGGAAGGTTCAGACCACAGCCCACCATTCTCTCCTTGGCATCAGTCTTTTGTGCCCAGAATCTTCCCATCCCACCTGACCACAACTCATTCTTCTGAGAGATCAGAGTAAACACATGCAGCTTGGAAAGCTAGCCAGGCATCAGTCGTGTTTGTTGAAGAGTAGACCTGCTGAACAGGTTGGTGAAAAGCTGCATTGTTGTGATGTTCTTTCTGTTGCCTGCAGTTTACCTAAAAGGTTGTCATGTCTGTGCATCTTCAAGCCCCACCTCTAGTATTCTGCAAAGCACGTGAGGTAGTTGGCTGTTGTTTGGGTGGCTTTACCACAGATAATAGAAGTAGATACAGTTGGGGAAAAAACTACAGACGTGCTTAAAATAAGCAGTATTACTGCAAATGTATTGGGTGCTTTCTGGTGTGGATTCTGCCCTAGAGACCCAAGAGGGAAAAGGCCTACCTACATTCAGATTAGTCGCAGGCTCGTCTCACCTTAGGTACACAATTTTCCTTCCTTAATTTGATTCTCTATCTTTCTCATTTTGCTTTCAGACAAGAATGCATGTTCATTAGCTATGCAGTGAGTTAACAATACAGCTTAATATATAGTGCTTTCTGGAACTGTGAAAATAATGCCCCCTGGGAAAAAAAGGTAATAGTTCTGAACACGGGCTTAGTCCTTCTGTATTCTGAATCATCATGCAAAGCAATTTATGCTGTTTTTATAAACTTCTTTGTCTGTCTATATTGTATTGAGGAAAAAAGGGATCTTGAAAAGCCTCTGAATAATCTTAGCATATACTCTGCATTACACATTTAAATGTGTATTGTAGTGGGATTTAATCCATGCCTTTTCCTCTTTTTTCAGCTTCTGGAATGCGATGCAGCAAAAGAGACAGATTTTTTTGAACAAATCATTTGTAAATGGTACATTACAGCATATTCTGCAAATTAACATGCATTTCTTTTGATGGGTTTTTTATATAATGTTTTGTCAACACTATGTCATATTCTTCCAGGCTTTATTCAGACTAGATGATTTTACACTATCTCTTAGCTTTTTTTGTTACAGTGAATGTTTCTCAAATTTATTTCTTATTATTTTCTGAGCAACAAATATGCTCTTGGACGATTCACTTCAGCTTATAACCTCAAAAGATCAAAAATACATTTACTGAGTTAAATTTGTTACATTTTGTGAATCCCACTTTCTCACAAAAATAGTGTTATGATTACAGATCTGTTTCTCCACAATTACAGGCTGTGTTGCTGTTGCTGACCTCTTTTTAATCGTCCATACCAAATAATTCACAGAGACTGTGAAAGATTAAAGAGTTCCTACTGAATAAATGTTGTGCAGCTGTGGACATTTCATGCTCAGAAGAGTCCTAAGGCTTGCTACTCAGACAAATGGTATTCTGAAAACAATCACTTCTACTTTTTGCCGACACCCAATTCTGGGAGGTACCAAATAGCACTCTGATGCTGCTGGGATCAGCCTTTATGGGGCCATATGCCAGCCAATTATCCCAGTGTCATTAGGCACAGAACTAGTGTTTCCCACATGTCCAGATCATGCAATTAGTGTGCTTATGTGAAACTGAATTGCAACATAGCAAACGAGCCAGAGGCGAGGTGTAGCTTGTCCGGCCAACTTTCATCTTGCCAGGAAATAGCAGCTATGCTGACGGTGGCTGCCACAACTAGAAGTGGAAGCTCTGCTCACTGTGTTGGTCTGTGTGTCCCAAACTCACAGAAAAATTTTGGTTGAAAGGAACATTTGTAAGCCATGCACACCAAACTCATGGCCATATCTCCTATTCCCCCAAATCTGATGTCATCCACAAATTCAGAAAGGATGACTGCATCTAATAATCCAAATCACGGATAATGATCTTGAATGGCATTACCACCAACACCATGCTCTTGGTGTCTTGGGTTTAGCCATGCCTATGCTGCATTCAGAATGGACTAATTTTTCCTACCTCTTGAGTGAATTTAGAGCCTGTTTTGGGAAAAGTATATCATTGCAGCTGGACTTGATTAGTACCCAAATTTAAAGGTAGTTCAGGTAGATCTGCTGTAGCATGAAAACACACACAGAGGGAGTTAGGGTTTGATGCACAGGAACTAGGAAAACATATTGCTTTTCTGAGACAGGCTGGTAGTTTTCTGAACAACACTCACATTTTTTCTCCTTCTAAGTTGCTTTTTTCCATGTCTCCCTTTGAATACCACCTAGCTTTATCAGGGAGGGAGAGGATCTAAGGGATCCTCCTTTAATACTGCTGTCAGTATTAGAGGAGAAGATTCCAATTTGTGGAAGTTGTAGCTGAACTGTAACTGTAACTGTACTCTGAGAAAGAAGAAAATGGAAACACTAGAGTGGGATGCAATCTCTGAAATACAATCTCTGTCAGTGGATCCTAAGTCATGCCTCAGGGATTGTTCTACACTCAGCCTCATGTTTGTGGAGTTTCCTGCTAAAAGGGGTTTCTGGCAGAAAAGACTATCTGAATATGTTTTGATCTTTGCTTGCCTCCATGTTCCAAGTGTGTTGATAGAAAAATTCTCTGCAATCCACTTAAAAGTTGCAGCAAAATTTAGCCTGAGGTGAAATAGAAATCTGTAGCCAACAAGAAGTGTTTGTAAACTATGAAGTAAAGGTAAGCCTTCCAGGTCTCCAACTAAAATCAGCAAGACGAGAGAGGAATTCTTACAGAGAATGCTTTGAAGAGCTACAGAATCACAGAATGGGTAGGGCTGGAAAGGGCCACAGTGGGTCATCTGGTCCAACCTCCCTGCTCAAGCATGGTTATCCTAGAACACATTGGACAGCGTTGCATCCAGACAGTTCTTGAATATCTCCAGTGAGGAAGACTTCCCAACCACTCTGGGCAATCTATTCCAGTGCATGGTCACCAGCACTCCTCACATTCAAGTGGAACTTCCGGTGCATCAGTTTCTGCCCCTTGCCTTTTGTTCTATTGCTTGGCATCACCAAGAAGAGTTCTATTTTCTTGACACCCTCCCTTCAGATGCTTACATACATTAATGAGATCCCCTCTCAGTCGTCTCTTCTTAACTCTGAACAGGCCCAGCTCCCTCATCCTATTGTTGTAAGAGAGGTGCTCCAGTCCCTTAATCATCTTTGTTGCCTGCCACTGGACCAACGTCAGGACCTTCACATCTCTTGTACAGAGAAGCCCCAAACCAGTCACAGCACTTGAGGGCTGAGTAGAGGAGCAGGATCACCTCCCTCAACCTGCTGGCAATGCTCTTCCTAAAGCACTTCAAGATGCCATTGGTCTTCTTGGCCACAAGGGCACACTGCTGGTTCCTTGACAGCTTGTTTTCCACCAAGAGCTATATTAAGTTTCACCTTTTGCTCCTGTTTGTCCTCAGGAGGAACCTTCTCCTCACTGATTATGCATAGTTGTGGTCATTATGCCAAAGGTAGCTTTTGTGAATCTACCCCCAGCCCTCATGCTATACGGTTACCACAGCTCTGTTGTTGTACTGTCTGGGTTGCAGTAAGAGAAGGCATGGGCTCCTTGTTCCCTGAGTGGATCCCCTCTTTGTCAGACCATGCTGATTTTTGTTTTTCTCTGAGCTGTTTGCCTCTTACTTAAATATTTAATAATGGAAGGCTGATGTGTAGAAAAGAGCAGTTGTATCCTTATTGTGTAAAACCCCATTTATTTCCGCATTCCTAAAGAACATCTTAATTTCCTGTTACACTTTTGCTTCTGTTGCTCATTATAGTGTTTTATAGTCATTTCTTGGAAACATGTGCCCTGGGCACACCTATCACTCCTTGTATGGGAAAGGTGCTCAGACTAAGTCTTCTGGGGTTTTGAAGACATAATATGTCATGATGTTTCTGTGAGAATTTCTAACACTAAGTAACTACTGACCTTTCTGACCTCTCTTTCAGTGGTAGCTGTCAGACACAGCAGCTTTTTAATAGGGCCACTCCAAGTGTTCTCTCTGATGTTTGTAAGAACTACTTTTCTGAAAATAGTGGTATTGTAGAAATTCGTTGAAAGAGTTGGGATTTTTAGAGGCTTACTCAAACAAGTAAGCTCAGTGCTGTCAATATATCAGCTGAGACAGCTTTGTCTGTGGAGATAGTACTACTATAACGACTGCAAACCAAAATGCAGCTTTCCTAGAAACTGAAACATTTGTGTGTACTCCCACAGGATTTTTTGAGAGGTTAGATGCAGCCTTGTAACAATGAAAGGCATTATTCCTCCCATTTACATTGTTTATTGTGTCAATTTATGTATTTCTAGTGAATGTTTGTTATTTTAATATCCTCCTTTCTGTTCTTCTAATTACACCTTACTAGGAAAATAATACTTATTAATACTTGTTCACTTGTTGCAAGGATTGGACTCAAGATCGTTACAGAATTAGTCCTCTACTTTAACATAGATGTCAAACCAGTATTTCTCTCACTATTACACAGGCTTTTGAGGACTGATCTTGTTAAGCTGTGAGAGTGATTTTAAAACTAAAAGGAATGTAAATTATATAAACACTTATCTGTCCTGTACATGAAAAAATATCATGTGTTCATACATGATGCAGAAGTATTTTTGAATTTCTTGTTCCATCACCAAGACATCGTAATTATTATTTCTTTCTGAGCATAATAATTTGAATAATTTAGCCTAAATAATATTTAAGTCTGAATTATAGGCTTTCATGTCTTTATTAAATGATTTGATCACTATGTGCTACATGTACTAGGGAGACCACCAAATTTCACAGACTCTAACCTGACAAGTACAAAGCAGAGGTAAACCAAGTTTGGTAAGGGAATGTGACTTTCTAATGAGACTATGTGAACTATGACAAAGCTAGCTCTTTTTCACACTAATTCTATATTCTCACTCCTACTTACTGAGTTCAGATCTCTCATCTTCTGCTACTGACACCTTTGAAAACCTTTCTTTCTGGTTGAAGTTATGTGAATAATTAGGCTATTTTATTGTTTTGCTTTTTTAATTCTTTAGCTCAATAAAAATGTTTTTTGGGAAAACAATATTTTCCTTAATCCCAGAAGGAAGCATTTGGCTCTTGGACCTGTGTTGTTCTTCCAAAAATACAGTGGACTTTTCTTTTTAATGGACATGAACATTTTTTCTTCAGAAATAACATATCTTTGACTTATGAGAAATTTTTCTTTATATTGTGACATGTTTCAATTTGACCAGAATTTCACAACAGTTTTCTTGATCTGGAGCAGTGTTTAAATGAATTAGTTATCTTTTTAAAGGGATTTCCCTTCTCTTCTGCTAATACTTAAGCCACACGTCTTAAAAAGCTACAAACAGGTTATAGGAGTCTTTGGCTCCATTTCACTCAGTCACTCAGTCACTTTCTTTACAGTGTCTCCATGCAGGTCCTCAGGAGCTACTCTGACCACTCTTGGTCCATGCTTTTTTTTTAATAGCCATGAAGATGAAAAGCCTGAAAATGTGCAAACTCTCCACTTTCTCACCTACAGGCTGAGGAGAGACGGGTGGTCACAGTACAAAGTTCCCCACACTGCACCATTCCCAGAGGTGTGCTTATTTGGAGTTGACAGTCCCTAGTGGAGAGGGCATTAATCTCCACCCTGGACCAGGCAGCACATCACTACACCTAACTGCTCATTTGGTGATATTTTCTAAGGAGAAATGTCCTCTGGAGCCTGGGCTGCAATTCTTGGGTCTGTTTCATTTAAAGATGAAAAAGGAAAGCATTCTCCAGTGAAGTACCCAGTCCCTTTGGCAAACTGAGACCTGTTTCTGCAAACTGTTATGAGGAAATTCCCACTGGAGTCATTACACCTGCTTCACCTAGGTTTGCTGTCATGCCCTAATATTTTTCCATATCGAGGCATAAAATTCTTCAAAGTGGTTTTTTCCTTTTAACATTTTTCTTTCTTTTGTTGAGCTTTCTTCTTGTTATGTTACTAGGCATCCTTTCTAGCTAGATACATTTTAATGTAGTGGTGTATTTAACTGAGAAAGCTAATTTATCGATCTTTCCAAAGTTCTTGCAGTCTGTCATTTCTGCTTGGGTATCAATTTAGTGACCTCTTTCTTTTTTTATTACCCAAGCCTTAATCTAGCTTTTTTCATCATTTTAATCATAAAAAGATTGGGAACTAAACAAAAATATGTATTCCTTTCTCATCTTGTCTTAGGTCTCTAGTATTTTCTCGTCATTTATTAACTACATATTCTGTTTTTCTAATTTAATTACTCTGCTTTCTAATTTTCCATGACATCCTTTTCATATTTGGCCAAGTAATTCAATATTATACATTATATTATACAGTGGNGTGTGTACTCCCACAGGATTTTTTGAGAGGTTAGATGCAGCCTTGTAACAATGAAAGGCATTATTCCTCCCATTTACATTGTTTATTGTGTCAATTTATGTATTTCTAGTGAATGTTTGTTATTTTAATATCCTCCTTTCTGTTCTTCTAATTACACCTTACTAGGAAAATAATACTTATTAATACTTGTTCACTTGTTGCAAGGATTGGACTCAAGATCGTTACAGAATTAGTCCTCTACTTTAACTTAGATGTCAAACCAGTATTTCTCTCACTATTACACAGGCTTTTGAGGACTGATCTTGTTAAGCTGTGAGAGTGATTTTAAAACTAAAAGGAATGTAAATTATATAAACACTTATCTGTCCTGTACATGAAAAAATAGCATGTGTTCATACATGATGCAGAAGTATTTTTGAATTTCTTGTTCCATCACCAAGACATCGTAATTATTATTTCTTTCTGAGCATAATAATTTGAATAATTTAGCCTAAATAATATTTAAGTCTGAATTATAGGCTTTCATGTCTTTATTAAATGATTTGATCACTATGTGCTACATGTACTAGGGAGACCACCAAATTTCACAGACTCTAACCTGACAAGTACAAAGCAGAGGTAAACCAAGTTTGGTAAGGGAATGTGACTTTCTAATGAGACTATGTGAACTATGACAAAGCTAGCTCTTTTTCACACTAATTCTATATTCTCACTCCTACTTACTGAGTTCAGATCTCTCATCTTCTGCTACTGACACCTTTGAAAACCTTTCTTTCTGGTTGAAGTTATGTGAATAATTAGGCTATTTTATTGTTTTGCTTTTTTAATTCTTTAGCTCAATAAAAATGTTTTTTGGGAAAACAATATTTTCCTTAATCCCAGAAGGAAGCATTTGGCTCTTGGACCTGTGTTGTTCTTCCAAAAATACAGTGGACTTTTCTTTTTAATGGACATGAACATTTTTTCTTCAGAAATAACATATCTTTGACTTATGAGAAATTTTTCTTTATATTGTGACATGTTTCAATTTGACCAGAATTTCACAACAGTTTTCTTGATCTGGAGCAGTGTTTAAATGAATTAGTTATCTTTTTAAAGGGATTTCCCTTCTCTTCTGCTAATACTTAAGCCACACGTCTTAAAAAGCTACAAACAGGTTATAGGAGTCTTCTCACTCATTTCACTCAGTCACTCAGTCACTTTCTTTACAGTGTCTCCATGCAGGTCCTCAGGAGCTACTCTGACCACTCTTGGTCCATGCTTTTTTTTTAATAGCCATGAAGATGAAAAGCCTGAAAATGTGCAAACTCTCCACTTTCTCACCTACAGGCTGAGGAGAGATGGGTGGTCACAGTACAAAGTTCCCCACACTGCACCATTCCCAGAGGTGTGCTTATTTGGAGTTGACAGTCCCTAGTGGACAGGGCATTAATCTCCACCCTGGACCAGGCAGAACTTCACTACACCTAACTGCTCATTTGGTGATATTTTCTAAGGAGAAATGTCCTCTGGAGCCTGGGCTGCAATTCTTGGGTCTGTTTCATTTAAAGATGAATAAGGAAAGCATTCTCCAGTGAAGTACCCAGTCCCTTTGGCAAACTGAGACCTGTTTCTGCAAACTGTTATGAGGAAATTCCCACTGGAGTCATTACACCTGCTTCACCTAGGTTTGCTGTCATGCCCTAATATTTTTCCATATCGAGGCATAAAATTCTTCAAAGTCGTTTTTTCCTTTTAAAATTTTTCTTTCTTTTGTTGAGCTTTCTTCTTGTTATGTTACTAGGCATCCTTTCTAGCTAGATACATTTTAATGTAGTGGTGTATTTAACTGAGAAAGCTAATTTATCGATCTTTCCAAAGTTATTGCAGTCTGTCATTTCTGCTGGGGTATCAATTTAGTGACCTCTTTCTTTTTTTATTACCCAAGCCTTAATCTAGCTTTTTTCATCATTTTAATCATAAAAAGATTGGGAACTAAACAAAAATATGTATTCCTTTCTCATCTTGTCTTAGGTCTCTAGTATTTTCTCGTCATTTATTAACTACATATTCTGTTTTTCTAATTTAATTACTCTGCTTTCTAATTTTCCATGACATCCTTTTCATATTTGGCCAAGTAATTCAATATTATACATTATATTATACAGTGGTCTGTGAGAAAAATTCTTAATAATAGCTTATGATCAGGAAAGGGACTCTCCCAAATTACATCATGATTTTTCCTTATTTGTTACCTCTCAGTGTCTTCCCTATCAATTCTAGTCCATAAGTAAATTGAAAGATTTTCTGTGAATCAAACTGTATTGTTTTGGCCTTGTACTGTCTGTCCTGCTATCCCCACGATAAGCAGGTGCAAAGACTTAGCTGTTGAGATTTTAGACACAAAAAAATGCAAGACAGATTCTTGTTTTCCTGTACCCCGGGGGGTGAGTTACAATTTTATAAGTGAACACAAGGAAAATGGATGGATGCATTAAAAGCCAGCAAACAATAACAGACTTTCAAAAGTACATATGCTCTTATATTCATCCACATTCAAGTGGACACTTAGGCATAGCTTAGTGAGATGCAAATGAAAAAATGAGTGTGACAACCATGGACTTTAACAACTTGCTGAATTATTGACTTTACTACCCCATGTATATCTGGATTTGAGCCACCTCCCTACAAATGAAGAGGAGGGTCACAGCAAGATGTAGGTGATGCCAAACATAGGGACAGTTGGGAGCCTTGAACATGGGAGTTTGGAATATTTCAGGCCCTGTTTCCATAGCTGTTCTTTTTCCATTCAAAGCTCTGATCTCGAGCGGCCCTACATCTGGTGGGCTGCTCACAGGATGCCCAAAGCAGGTGGGATACAGCTGTGCCCACTGCAAGGGCCTGAAAGTCATGATGGGGGGCCAGATGAGGTTATTTGAAAAATGGCCAACTGCAGGTCATGTCTTTTTAACATGTTTGTCTGACTTTTGAGGGCATTCAGCCTACCCATGAAACCTTAATGGGAGTTGTTTCATGTGACTACACATCTTGCTCTCGTTCTGATGAAAGTACCATCCCAGTTCCGTGATAGGTATGCTTGGTGACTGGTTGTTCTGCCCTTCCATACCTGGTATAAGCACAACCTTCTCATAAATATGTGGTCTTACCAAAACCAGAAAGATCATAGGTATTGCTTCAAATTTGTTTTACCTACCACTTCTGAATGTAGTTAGCAAAAATGGCATATCCTGATGCTGGAAAATTCTCAAATATTTATACATTCTGGTGGATGTGTGGAGACAGTAAGGGAAGAAATTAAGTAGTTGTACTGCTTCAAGTATTTCCCTTAAATTTTCAAGTAAAAGACATATGAAGGCTAGGAGTGGAAGAGAAGATGGGTTAGCCTCAATATGTTTAATTCGGTAAAGGTCTGTTGTAGATATAAAAAGAAAAAACACTATTACCTGTATTTCTGGCAGGGTGTACTGAATTCCTGACACAAAAATCCTTCTGCCTCCTTATGCAGACATGGAAAGTTATCTCAGCTCTGCTACTCACTTTGTGATTATAATTTCTAATATTACATTATTGAACATCCAATGAAGTGTTTATGGAATCTCCACTTCAGGAAAGATTAGAAGCAGAATCAAGACAATTCTGTTGAAGTCTGTTTCCTTAAATATCATTCTATAAAAAGGAACAGACTTTCTTTAGGAAGTTGAACAATGTGGGATGGCTGAGAGAGATGTTAACTGTGCATGTGACAGAATGGGGACCAGTTCAGGGTGTCTGCTAAAGACTTGCCATGCTCTGTGGGTGCTCCTGTGTCCTTTAAAGGAACCTGTAAATCCACAAAATCACATTTGGCTCTACAGACTGTCTATACCTTATGAGTGAGCAGAGCAGTTTCTTCATTTGGAAGTGTGTTGTTGCTGCTAAACTGCCTACAAGAAATGACAGTACTGACATGCTCTTGACATTAATTTGTTTCACCAGAAGCTCTCTGGTTTTCAGGAGTTTATTACTGGTCTAATAAACCCTCTGTTCCAGAACCAGAAGTGGGAACTGCAGATTTGAAGTTATTTGCTTCTTGCAGGATTTCTGAAAGCCCTGCGGGAGCTGGGGCCAGATGGGCAACTGAATAATCATCCCAGGGGATGGCAGAATCTCTGCTTAATTGGTGTCAAAAAGTGTATCTCTACTCAACTTTCTTATGTGTTACCCTCCTGCTTTTATTCTTTGTAGGACAGATAAGGCTGAGGTAGGTTTCAGGTCATTGTATTTCAGCTTATTCATTATATATGAATCAAGTGACTAACACATTACTTTTGAGCTACAAGTTGCTGCATAATTCTAAAAATGTAAGAATATATTGAGTCTACACATAATTTTTGTATGATACAACTAATGATTATAACTTGACATTAACTTGTTACATCCCTTCACTGTATTTAACTTTTCAGAATTTTTTACAACATAAGGGTTAGTGTCTTGAGCAATAGTGTCTATTTTGCAGACTAACAGAACTGTTTTATTAAAATGAGGTAATGTACTGGTCTTACTCTATTTTTTTCCTCTGTTTTTTAAGTTCAGTGAAGGAAAGAATACAAGGCTAGAGATAAATAGAGAGAATAACAGCAGAAAAAAGAGAAACATAAGTAATGAAGAGAAATGAAGCTGAGAAGCTCTGCATGCAGCATTCAGGGTTAACTTAAATATTTCCTGTCCTTTTTCCAGATTACTGAATAGTTTAGGTTGAAAAAGATCCCTAAGAACAACAAGATCAACTGTTAACCCAGCATCACCAAGTTCACCAACTAAATCACATGCCCAAGTGCCACATGTCTTTTTAACACTTCTGGGGTGGTCATTCCATCACTTCCCTGGGCAGCTTGTTCCAATGCCTGACCATGCTTTCAGTGGAGAAGTTTTTCCTAATATACAATTGAAACCTCCCCTGGCTCAGCTTGAGACTGAGACTTGTCACTTGTTACTTGTGAGAAGGGTCTGACCCCCATCTGGTTACAGCCTCCTTTCAGGTCGTTGTAGAAAGTGATCAGGTCCCCCCATAGCCTCCATTGCTCCAGTCTGAATAACCCCTGTCCTGTTAGCTGTTCTTCCTAAGACTCGTGCTCCAGTCCCTTCACCCAGTTTTGTTGCCTTTCTCTGGGTATGCTTGAGCACCTCAGTGTCTTTAGTGAGGGGCCCAAAAGTGAACAGAGTACTCAAGGTACAGCCTCACCAGTTTCAAATACAAGGGGATGATCATTTCCCATGAGACTCTGGCTGCACTATTCCTGATAAAGGCCAGGATGCCATTGGCCTTCTTGGCCACATGGGCACACTGCTGGCTCAAGTTCAGACACCTGTCAACAAGCAACCCCACGTCCTTTTTCTGCCAGGCAGATCCCCAAGCCTGTAGCATTTCATGAGGTTGTTGTGACCCAGGTGCAGGGACCTGGCACTTCACCTTGTTGAATCTCCTACAACTGGCCTCAGTGCATGGATCCAGCCTGTTCAGGCCTGTAGAATCTTCTTACTCTCAAGCAGATCAATACTACCACCTAACTTGGTGTTGTTTGTCAACAATTGTCCATTTTTCCAAGACTTTTTGGCATTTATATCACTAAGTGTATTTCCTTCAGGGAAATGCCTGGCAAGGTCTGTACTTCTTCAGCTTCCCAGGACTGGGCTTTTTTTGGGTTTCAGCAAACCAGCAGGGCAGGTCCACAGCTTCATGCTCACTGTTTATCATCAACATGACATGAATCAACTCTGAAACAGAAACTGCATAACTTAAAATAGTCCTGAGCCTATGGGCAGTTACCTATTGGTGCCTGTTGATGGTAGCTATACCATTATTTCTGGCCTGGCTGTATGCTAAGCACCTGTATAGTTCCTGACTAGTAGGGCTGTTTTGTGCATCGTTTCTCTGTACACTGTGCTCAAGTCAGGCAAATCTCTGTGAAACTGTTACAGTCTGTGGAATGGTGTCTTCTGGTTCTTGGTGTGAGTTCAGTTGTTCCTTGGGGTTCTTGTCCCAGAGTTTGCATGTTTCTGCTCCTGTTATTGAGGAAGACTGTCAGCCCTTTCTGAATATTGAGAGTTCCTCAGGGTACATGCATTTCCCCAAAAAGAGCATGTATTTTCTTTAGGAATGTTATTCTATTTTTTTAGAAGTAAAAAACATAACAGAAAACATACTTTTCTGAAAAAGAATCCTGGCAGTTGGTTGTGCTGTTAAATCTACAAGACTGTTTTGTGAAAGTATAAATTCATATAATTCATGGGGTGAATTTTAAAATATCTTTGTTTTCTTTCTGCATTTCTACTGCGATGTTAGTGAAGCCACCAATAAATTTGTTGGCTGTTACAGAAAATATTTATTCAGCCTCTTTTGCCATCTGTTGTTAAGCAGCCATCATTTTAAAAATCCTGTAGTAATTAATAATCTCAAAAGGACTTGTTATGTGAAATGTCTGGCATTAGAATACACATACAGTTACCTTGAAGTCCCAGGCACCAATATCAATCACTTGGTATTCTGTCATTACTCGACAATAGCATAATTTTATATGTTGACTTGTGACTCCTGCCCAAGAGCAGGTGCTTGTGAAAACATATTTTAACTGCATCTACAGCATGAGGCAGAGTTGAAATGATGACTGATCTGATGAAGGAGGGATGAACCTTTGTCTGTGCTGCAATTAAAAACAAATTTTGTTTTTACTGTATATAAAGAAAGCTAAGTCTTGAGGAGCCTCCAAGTACTCAAAGTGTTTTTGAATGACAGTGTTTTTACTCTAGTCCTGGGAACACGCAAAGAAAAGCAAATGAATAAAAGATGTTACTTAGAAACATTTTATATAAATCTGAACTTAAACATTCAAGATTCTTTATAGAATCATAACTGCATCCTAATGCTTTTCTTGTCACCACACTGTTGGCACCATCACCAATGAACGCCAGTGGTACAAACACACAAATGTGACCATAGTTTTGCTCACCTGCAAGACCCTGTGTTTGCTCATTAGGAATCCCAGTTTAGTCCTGTTTGCTGAAGTAGGAGCATCGCCCTTCTCTTCTGATCCCTCTGCATTGGTGCTGTACATTCATATATGCCAGCTCTAGTGTCTGTGCCCCCTTTCTTCTAAACTCTTGACTCTTTTGGCAAAAGCTAAAGTCACAGAAAATAGTTTTTCAGTTATACTTGTTTTTCCTGGTCTAGCTTGTCAGAATTTTAATTCTAAAAGTTTAACATGAATGTGTTAATTCTGTTAAGTGAGGTGAACTCCCTTGATATGTAATGCAAAATTATCATTATGTCAGAGAAAGGATATTTGTACAATGTTATACCATTTACAGGCTACAGAGAGATATCTGTATCTATATCTATTTGTCTATATCTATATCTCTACAGTGGAGATAGCCTTCATCTTACACACAAAGATGACAATAACTTTTTTTTAGTGACTTTTGCTCTTGAACCCTCTGAGCTACCAAAATTAACTCCTTTGTTTAGCTGTGGCAGAAGAACAAGGAATTAGTGCTCACCTGAATGGAATTTTAATGCTTTCATCTAAGCAGCAGCACAGCCTAAGGCCCAGCAGAGTTAGGCTCCACTAAGGAATTAAAAAAAAATGCTTAACTGTTCTTCATCTGTATAAATAAAAGAGGAGTGGAACTTCTGTAAGAAAAGAAGGTAGGAAGTGGGAAATTAGCACTACCAGAAAGATAACAAAATTAATTTAATTTGGTTGGTTTGAACTTAATTAACTTGATTTACAAGAGGTTGGATATTTTCCATACCAAAATAATTAGAGAACTGGAATTCTGACTCTGGTTTTAGAAATCTGAAAGTCCAAATTCAGTGAAAGATTTATAATTAGGCTGCTTGTGGTAGTGCTTGCTGGAAGAAGTTTTCCTGTTCTGGGATTTCCCTGAGGGATACTAAGTATATCCAAGAACTGAGATAGAGACTGTGTATGTCAAGGGAATAAGTAAGGACTAGTGACTGGTGGGACAGGCACTGTAAAATGATAGAAATATCCTATCTTTAGTGAAGAAACTTTGCAGAGCTTTGTTGTCCGGGATATAATCATTCTAGATTGATATACCCCAGTGACAGTCAGTGTCTGCACATACCACAGGTACAGGTGCCAGACACTTTCTCTCATTGTTTACCATGAGTAAATGAAGATTGTTTTCTGAGTTGCTTCTTTAATTGCCAATTACCATGAGAAGGAAGAGTTGAATTTCATGTTGTATGTTGTTTAGTTAAATTATATTTGATATGTCTTGTCTAAACTTTCAATTTCATGAACACTTCTCTTTCCTTTATCCTTTCGTGTGAAAGTAAATCATAACCTCCATGACCACTCCTCAGCAGGAAATATGCAGGTGGAACTTTATGTGATCTTCTCAGTGCATTGATTTGATCTTGTCTGTGGACCCATTCGCACTTGACTTGCCAGAAAGAGATTCTTTTGCTATTTAGCTTTCTCCAAGGAATATTTTAACCACACTTTCTGCAGTGCCTTTATGTGTACTCTCTTTGCAAAGTGACTTTTACTCTCCAAAGAACATGTGCTGTTGCCAATTTTCACATTTTTCCATTTGTTTATTTTTCTATTTTTAAGAAAGAAACAAAAATTTGAAATTTTCAGTCCTTGTAGAAGCACCTGATTATCTGGGGAACTCAGGAGTAAAAAGGCAATCAAAATCAATCACACATTTTGTTTTCTGGGTTTTTTTTAGTTCTCCAAATGTATTTTGATCATGCACATGAGCGTTTTTTTAGTGGGAGACAAGCTTTGTGGTCCTTATTTCAACTACTTTGTGAAATCAATACTTGAATCAATTCAGAACGTACCACCTGTGTGCAGAGAGCAGCTATCCAAGTGCTGTGGTTTAGCCCCGCTGGCAACTCAGCCCCACACAGCTGCTTGCTTACTCCCCAACCAGTGGGATGCAGAGAGAACTGGATGAGTAAAAGAGACAAAACTCATGTGTTGGCATAAGACACTTTAACAGGCAAAGCAAAAGCCACACACATAAGCAAAGCAAAATAAGAAATTAATTCGTTGCTTTCCATGGGTGGGCAGGCAGGTGCTCAGCCATCTCCAGGACTGCTGGGTTCCATCATGCTGAATGGTTACATGGGAAGACAAATATCATCACTCCAAACATCCCCATCTTCTTCCTTCTTCCCCCAGCTTTATATGCTGAGCATGACACCATGTAGTTTGGAATATCCCCTTGTCAGCCAGGGTCAGCTGTGCTGGCTATGTCCTCTCCCAGCTTCTTATGCACCCCTAGCCACCTTGCTGGAAAGGCAGTGCAAGAAGCAAAACAGGCCTGGATGCTGTGCAAGCACTGGTCAGCAATAACAAAAACATCTCTGTAGTATCAGCAATGTTTTCAGCACAAAAATGCAAAACAAGCCCCCATACTAGCCAAAACCAGCACAGGAAGTAAATGTTACCTTCATATTTTGTGAAACCATATAAGTAAAATACTTTGGAAATATTATAGGAAATATACCAAGTAAAATACTAAGGAAAATAAACCTCTAAGTCCCATTCTTCAGTTCATTTATACAGAATGAGGAGATTTGTCCTGACAAGAAATCAGCAGCATTTGTGGTTGCCAGATATTCTTATCTGGACCTTTTTTCCCTTTCTCAGGCTCCTCTCAACTTTCCATGCCACACTATTTCATCTCCAGTGTTTCTTATTGTTAGTCAATCTTAAAAATAGTTTTAATTACCTATTTTTTTTTTAAAATGATGCTGCTGACTAATGAAGGATTCTGGTAATAAAGGGAAATAGTGTATTTTCTGCAATCAAATCAAGATGACTTATCCACATAATATTGATGAAATAGCTGGTAACTTTGATGTTGGTGATATTAGAAGATGAGTTCTGTGCTTTCTGGTATTTTCAATGTTTGTCAAAGTATTTTACTTGTTATTCATCTGCATTGCTATACTGTCTAATGCATTTTTATTATGAAATGTTAAATAGAAAACAGTATTTCTCACATCAGCTTCTGTTTCTCTGGAGATTTCAATGTCACTCAGAAAAAAACATCAGCATTCATCATGTTTAATGAAAAAGCATCACCAAATTTAATGAAAATGAATATGCCAAAAAATGCTCACTTTTATGATATTTAATAACACAGATGCCTTCTCTTTACCATATTTATTTAGTACAATTATATTGAGTACTTAAGATTTCAAGCTTCTGCTCAGCTTTATTCATTAGAACAAAAGAGTTTGATTCTTTCAGGGCCTAATACCCGTGGTGTGTTTATACAATGGCGACTACAATTTACCCCAGTTCTAAAAAAAGAGCACTTATGTACTGGAATTAAATGAATTGAAGATTTATATATATAGCCCTTTTATGTGACAAATACCTGAAGACTTGACTTGCCCCATAGGTACCTGCTTAGGAAAACCTTTTCTCGAACCAGATCCCTTCAGATCTGAATACTTACATTCCTTTTGTATTTATTTCTTTCTTACAGGGATGAAAGAGATAAATAATGGAAATTGCTTCCATTTCAGATTTTCATAGGGACTGTGCCTTGAAGTCCCTGTTGGGTATAAAGCAAAAGAAATGAGGCTTTGAGAGACACTCTCGTTTTGCCTCTTGTGGTACTCAATGGAAACAGCAGTATTTTCCATTGTGTATAAGGACACTTCGTTTGGGTGCCATGAAGAGGACTTCTAATTTCCAGAAGTATGTGGTAATGAAAGTGTATTTTAAAGTAAGAAACTTGAGAAATAAAGAATTTCTGTTCTACTCCCTTCATGATTTACCACCTGTTGGTTTCTTTGGTTTTTTTTGGGTTTTTGTTTTTTTTTTTGCACTGAATGTGTTGGGGTGTTTATTTCCTTGCATTATAACTGCCACTGCTTCATTTCTATACTTTGGTAGCATTGCAGAATATCAAGGGCAGGGGAGTAGGGAGAAGGGGAAGGGGCACATTCCTCTTGGGAAAATTCACTCCAACTGTTCTGGTTTAATTTCACTATTTTTCGCATAAGACTTCTGATATTTTTCATTCAAGTTTTCTGTGTAGTCTGCTTTATTCTTTTTACTTACCATTCTCCCCGTCATTTAGTCTCAAAATTGTACTGTAACAGTATAATTTGCTTTGTTTATTTCTTTTTACCAACAGTTTTCTACAGATGCTTACAATGTGTTAATTTCTAAACTACAGATTTATAACCTAGGGTCTTGTTAAGATACACGTCTGAATCACTGAATGGATAGGGAACTTCCTTTGCTTTTCTTCAGCTGATGCTTTCTTCCTTTCCCTTGACACCGTGGCTGGGAGATAATTTGTTTGGGATACAAACTGGCAAGACTTAGGAGTACAAGAAAAAAACTTGTTTAGCAGAATGAAAAAAAAGGCAAGAGGTTCCTAGAGACACTTGTGCTTCTTAAAAAAATTCGATGTCTCAGCTAATGTGTTTAAATATTTGCCCTTTCATAAAGCTCTGAAAAAATATATGTAGTTGATACAGGACCTGACAAAGGACTTACAAAATTGCATGTCTCTCATTCTACTTACTTGATTTCCACAATTGTAATACCCATGTAGCCTGCAGCCTCTTTTTGATCCCTGTAAGGCCATTCATGTTAGAGTTGTACTTGATGATTCTTGTGGGTCCCTTCAAACTTAGAATATTCTGTGATTCTGAGTGATATTCCAGAGAAGTAGGTGTTATTGCTAGGAGGTAGGAGTTTTCATTCCTATTTTATATATAGTTGCTGAAAATAAAACAATTTAGGTGGCGGAAGCTGCAAAAAATATTGTAATGACCTTAAAATTCTAGCCTACAGTGACACAGAAAGTACATAAAAATTTGAATAGTTCATAGAGTTTACCTGATCTCTGCTTTGTGTCAGTGGTATTTCATCTGGTCCTGATCTTATTCCCGTACAAGAAACTCTCTGCTTGCTCCTTGTGCTCCTGACTTGAGTCAGCTTCTGGGGCAATAGGAGAAAGAGTCTGCTTGTAAAAATCTGTTGTGCTTCTATTGTATTTTCCTGTTTTATTACTGTATTTAGCCTTGTGTAGTTTCCTTTACAGGCAGTGCAATTCCATTTACACTAGCTTTTGAGAGATTATATATTCAGAGATATTTCCTCAATTTAAAACAAGAAAACTAGAATCAGGCTTGCATTTTTTGAGTGGTTTCGTTGTACCTTACAGTAAAATTCAAGGCTGGCCTACTGTAGAACTCTCAGCAATAGTATCTTATGCAAGTACCAGCATGTCTGCTGTTGAACCCAGCACAAGTACTTTTGAAAGAATAAGCTAGGTTTTCCACAAAATTGGACAATTGTAATGAAAAATACAGAGAAAGCAATGTACTACTGTACTTCAAAAATGCACACAGTGAGAGAATTTTTCTTTTCTCTGCTAAATGAAGTTTTAAGCTACATTTATGCTGCCTCTTGCTTGTCAATACCAGGTCATGCAAAGATTAAGAGTTGTGTCAAAAAACTGAGAATAAGGTCAAAGATGAGTATTCATCCAGTCTCTAGCCTGTGAAAAGACACTCACATTTACAAGAAATTGTGATTCCTAAATAAAATAGGAATGCAACAGTATGTACACTATCTTCCAAATTATCGAATTGCAGGACTTTGTGAGTGTTTTTAGGGGCTAATTTGGGATTGTAAACTAAAATAATTAAAAGACCAAGCAAGCTGAAAGGAAGAAAACAGAAAACTCGAGTAGAGGCTATAACAGTGAGAGTAATTGAGGAAAGCTGTCAAAAAACATGTTATGCAATTTTATTGGCTATTGTGATTAATAGTGGAAAGATAAATTTTGAGAAAGAAGATGGGCTCATCTTAACAATGTGAAAAGTGAATTAAAAATACTGTTTTATAGTGTGTTCACCTACATGTCTGGCTGCTGACTTGATGAATATCTGTTAGTCTGGCTGGCAGGCTTGGGAGTGATGTACAGCTTACTCATCTGAATACAGTCATCCTCTCTAGTCTGTTTTTTTGGAAAGTTCTAGTGATGTTTCTGGTGAGTGGATTAGGTGGGAAAAATATTCTGTTGGACAAAGTGTTCTGGCCTTCCTTACACTGCTGTATAACAGGTGGACTAAGTTGTGTGGATTTGGGGGAATAATCTCCCTTCCCTTTTCAGAGCTCTTATGTATGTCAGTCAAGGCCTTAAATGCAACAGAGAGGCCACAGAGAGGTGGAAATAAAACAGACGAAAACAGTTCTTATGAGATAATTTATTAGATGACTTTGACCCTTTTTCTCCTGGTTCTTGAATGATTAGTGGATGGAATGTGATTTGTGCCCATTTTTTTATTATTTATAATAATTAGTTGAATGATTATGGGGATATGGGTATGGGGATATCAGTCTCTGGATTTTCTTCTCAATGACTCACTGAAATTACTTCTTGAAGGGAAGTTCAGTGCTAATTTTCTATTTCTTCTGGCTGACCAAGGGTAAGAGGTAGTTCTTTATTCCTGGACTGGAGGACTTTTACATTTTTTCAGATGGTGCTCTTTCCTCATCACCTGATATTTAAGTATTCTTGTGCACATGCCATAATACCCTTTATTTCCCGTGTGTTTTTCTCCAAATATCCTAGTGAATATGCACTTTTTTCCTCAGAGACGTGCATCAGTACTGAAAAGAGTTCAGAAATGTTATGTTTTTCAACAATGGTTAATGATTTTTAAAAAAATACACCCGAACTTACTTGGTTTTTCAGTGCTTGCCTTGTGTTAGTAAGTTACTACCACACAGCATTTTATGCAAGGAGTAAATAGCTCTTCTGGGGGTGGAGAATGGGAGGCTATTTTGATCCATTAATTTAATTGCTTGTAGCTTTCATTTCAAGGCAAAGACAAAGGCTAGTCTAGAACAGTTATATTAATTTCTAAATAATGTTTTATAAGAAATACTGTGCCTTCCTCCCCTTAGTTAATTTTCATTTAACATTGGAATAGTGGGTTAACATTGAAAATAGTGCTTCATAAACAGGTTACCAGCTGTGGAAAAGGAACTCCTTTTTGTTCCTCATTGAAATATACTCATGTCCACTTCTACTCCTGTCCACTTCTATTAGGCCACTACTCACAGGTTATCAGTGCATCACTTCTCACTCTGCCATTGGTTAGGGAATTTTAATGATTGCCCATTTGTTGAGCATTCGTGGGGATTTCTCTTTAGGCTGTCCTTCACGGTTGGTTTTAGGCAATAACAGATCAATTGGAAGAGTATCAGGAGGGGTGGACCTATGGGATTATAATTAGATTTTACTTGGTGATTTTGTTTAACTAAATATGTAAATAGAAAAGCATAGGCAATTGCTTTGCTATAAGCCAGAAGGCACTGACCAATATGCAATGGTATTGCTGACTACTCATGAGCAGATGTCTGTTTAATGAAGTGCCAGTCATCATGCTATTGAGCTTTGAAAATGAAGCTGACTTTTATTTCAAGTAGTCCCTGTCTCTGCAAGCTGCAGTTGACCAGGGGATGTTCTGAAAATGCTAAAAGCTTTGCTTTTGCAGTTTTACTTTTGCACTTCCTGCTTCTGTCTCCCCCTCCTTCCCTGGCTCCCAGCAGCCCCATAGGGATGAGGTCCGCTGAGAAGCGGAAGTGGGTCATTTTCCCCAGCAAGTGAAATATGCCTCTCATTTCTCCCAGACTCTGGAGAATTTGCTTTCTATTTCTGCAGGCAACAGCTGAACTTGAGTCTTCAAGCTGAACTTGACAATCAGGTTTCCAGCTGATGAGGTATCTAGAAGGATTCAGCACAGTGTAAGCTCTAGTATGTCAGTGATTTAAAAAGTGATTTGGAAGGAGGCTGCTGAAGTGAAAACTATAAAATTTCCCTTATTTTACAAGTATGGCAAACTGCAAATCCAAAACCTGTTTTTGGCTGCAGCTTTAATCTAGTAAATGTCACTCAAAACAGTATTCCTTATTTTGCATAAGAGGGAGGCTCAAGTGAAACCTTTCTCTTGTCAACTTTCATGCTACCAGAGGAAAGGTTTTCCTCAGTCTCTGAGGTCTCAGCTTGCTGCGGGATCAGGACAAGGAGAAGGTGAGGGAAGCAACACAGGTCTGAACAGCTGCTGATGTCTCACTCTTCCTCCCCACCGGTGGTGGGAATGACAGTCTTGTGTCCTTGGGACCAGAGATTACAAAGGCATCTCCTGATGCTTTCAGGGAAAAAGGCAAAATTAGGCAGAGACTGAAACTGGAATGAAAACCGTATTAGCCCTTCCCTGTTCTATTTCACTCTTTAGTGGTGTGTGAGAGCTTTGAATTCCTAAGAGTGAGGGTTTTTTGTGAAGTGTCAGCTGACTGTGAGGAAGAGAGATTTGGGCAGGGTGGTATTTTATGCACCAGTAGCCAGTGAGTTGCAATGGTATGTCTTAAAAATGAGTGAGATTGCTTTAAAAATCACTGATAAGGGTATAAGTAAAAACCAGATTAAATATTAAGCAACAGCATGACATTTGTTCTTGGCAAGATTCAATCTACTACTTACTAGATAGTGGCACACCAAGGAAAAAACCCAACAACAAACAAAATCTAGTCTGTGTGAATGGCAAAAGGACAATGAGGGCAAGGATAAAAAGGATTATGGCCTAAAAGCTTAACAGTACTCAAACTTAATAGTACTTAACTTTAACTTATACCTTAACAATTTAACAAAGGAACAACACTTAGCTTATACCTAACTTAACTTATAACTTAACTTATAACTTGACCTTAACAATTTAACAGAGGAATGACATTTAACAGCATTTAACCTAATTTGTAAGTTAAATTTAGCAGCTTAGCAAAGAACAACACGTAGCAGCATTCCACGTAGCTTATAACTTATGACTTTACTTACAGGTCTAACTTACTTAGATATCTAAGGTACTTAAACACCTAAGAAAGCAGCATTTCTCCCATCTTTACTATAGCATATGCCCACATATGAGATAAAGACACTTTATCTCTGCCCACACAGAGATAAAGAGTTAGTGTAAGCAAGGTACCTGTTAAAAATTCCCCTTGAAGGTAAGTGAAATACTCACCTCGGGTGCCTTTGCATCTCCCCAGCGGGTGAAGGGTTGAGCATCGAGGAGTGAAGATATTGGTCCAGGATTTGTCGTTGTCTGTCGATCCTCTGAGTACAAAACCTTGAGAGTTCACTAGCTCTGAGAGGTGTCCCACTCAGAGGGAGATTGCTGGTCACAGCTTGCTGTGGTCCAGGAGAGCTCAAAGGGTCTCATTTTGGCTGCTTTTTCAAAGATTTTAGACAGGTCTGTTCCCTCTGCACTGTCAGGTTCATCAATTAGGTATCATCCTCTAAGGTGTCTGTCAACAGCACACATGTTGACTTGTCCAGGGACTAGACCATTGACTGACTGAAGCTACAGATACTGGAGAAGTTTCAGCTCTCAGTAACTGACCAGCTTTATTCTGTACAGCTCAAAAAGTTCAAGACAAGGAACCCTCAGTTTACTAATACCAGTGTTTTATATCTTGTTGCGGTCATCTTTGTACAGTAAATATTTTTCAAACTAGAGTAACAAATGCAGTCAGTGTTCAGTATCCCACAGTGGAGGGAAATCATTCTTCTGAGAGCTAATGAACTTGTCATCAGTGGTAATTGCTTTTGTGTTACAACTGTCTTGTCACTGGGGATTACAGTTTGACACACACACATCCTGCTGTTTACTCGACATGAAATTTAAGTCCAATTCTCAAGAAAGCATAGGTTACTAGAGTACATAGTAAGAGTTAGGTATTATTAGTTGTATAAGTAACACACTTAAAAGTTTCTGCTGCTGTCACAGGTTATGTTATGACTCAACTTCTGCTCAGGCACTTTTTTAATTAAAAAATGTAGCCACGAAAACTGAACACAAACCTCAGACATGCCAAGAAATTAATAATGTCATTATGAGACAGCTAATTCCTTAGTAATACTCATAGATTATGGTCTCTCTGCAGCTGAGGCGATGGGGACCTGGATGCCCATTCTGTATTTCTAAAATAATTTAAAACCATCTTTGTACTGCATTTTTCTGTTGTCTTCAATGCTCAGGGAGGTGCATGGAATACAGGAAAAAGTACAGGAACCTCACAGTTTTTTCAAAAAATAAAGAGGTCTAAAGATTTATTTTTGGATTTGTTTTTAATCCTGGGACCTGCTCCTTGACCCAGGAAAGTAATTTGCTCTCCTCTCTGTGGAAGATTTACTCACCAGGGCTGTCTCATTGAGATCAGTGCTGCCTCTTGTTTCTATGCTGATGCACCTGGTTCAGGGCTCTTACCAGACAGTCCTGGAAGGTGGAAGGATTTGCTCATCAGCTGAGGGAATTGCAA
This sequence comes from Daphoenositta chrysoptera, assembly GCA_013397915.1. Taxonomy (NCBI): domain Eukaryota; kingdom Metazoa; phylum Chordata; class Aves; order Passeriformes; genus Daphoenositta; species Daphoenositta chrysoptera. Next base: position 132,424 of record VZRO01005792.1, on the reverse strand, counting down.
CAGGAGGCAGTTGGGAGCCAGGTACTGGTAAGTCTGCAGTACTGCATGAACAAAAGTACAAAGTGATTGGCTTGACATAAAACACAACTAACAGCAGTGCGTATTGAGAAGGGTTTTTTCCACCAGTACTTATTTTTTGTTTGTTTTTAAATGAGTTGTTAATTTTTGTCCAACACTGCAAAACTGAATGGAAATATGAAAACAGGTATGTCTCTAAAGGAGAAATTTCTATGGAATTTAGAGAAAGAAAAATGTTAGGTTAAATCTGTGCTTACACTTGCCTTAATCTGGTGATTTCAGTGGTGCCCTTCTGTTCTCTGATGATTTGTGGAATACACAGTGTTTCATGTTGTAGATAACTCCAGCTCAAAGCTGAAGCATGTTGGTTTTAATAAAATGCATCTAATCCTTAGAGCCATTTAACATCTGGAAAGCAACTTGTTAAAAACCTAAAGTACATCTAATCCTGTGAGCTGCTCAGAGACTAGAAAAGGAGCTTTTTCTTGTGGAGTGCTTTAAAGATGTGAACTCCTGTGATATTTAGTCTGGAGTGCTATTCAGGTTTTAGGATTGTAGACCAGGTGCTGAACAAAAATGTTTATAGCATTGTCTATCATGTTTTTCATTTCACATATGTATAACTAATATATATGTAGAATCAGAGAATGACAATGAGTGTAAGAATAAATAAGCGTTCTTTTAAAGAGTACATAAATAGAAAATTCAAGAATATATGAACATGGACAATACAGATTTTTTTTCCTGCATGTGTAATATTTTCCTGTTTAATGAAAAGGACTTTGTTCTTCTCAGCAATATGTTGGTAATCTGTGGATTCAAACCCCTTGGTTGGTCAGTATGATATTTTTTATTTTTACTCTAGCAAAAAGCTAAAAATTGAGAGCACTTTGATTTGCTTTATTAAACATTAGTATATAATTCTCAAACCCTCCAGCCAGACTTACAGATATTCATCATGTCAGAAGTCAGACACATAGGTGAATACAACATAAAATAGTATTTTTAATTCACTCTTCACATTGCTAAGATGAGCCCGTCTTCATTCTCAAAATTTATCTTTTCACTATTTTATTAATCACGATAGCAAACAAAATTGCACAACCTGTTTTTTGACAACTTTCTTAAGTTAATTTCACTGTTACGGCCTCTACTCAAGCTTTTGCTTTGCTTCCTTTCAAATTGCCTGGCCTTTTGATTATTCTAGTCTACAATCCCAAGGATGATTTGACAGCTAATGTGAAGATGAGCACATGTAGAGTTGTCTTCTCAGTCCAATTTTAGCTAAGCAAAATGCTCCAAAGGCTTAAAATTTTTCTCCATTGTTTACAGCGGGAGTGTTAAAATAATAAGACACTCAATTCAGTAGACTCTGCAGAGTCACTGGAGTTGGGTAGGAGGAATATGTCCCATAGAGATGAGTGACGTGGCATCTAGCCCATCAAATGCAGTAGGCTTAATTAACTTAGGGCCCACTGGATAATTACAAATACCTCCTCTTTCCCACTCTCATTCCATCTTCTACTTTTGTGTGAGAGTTTTTCCTTACTTCTTTGAGACTTTAATGTTTCCATCTTTTTTTACACTGGCAGTGGTGTTGATGGGATTCAAAAGTACTTTAATGGTTGTTTCATTAGGCTATGCTAATAAGATATTAAATAATGTACTCTGTTAAATCTAATTATTAGCAAAAGCTTGCTGTAATTACTAATTTAATCAAAAATTATAGGAATTCATGTTCTTGTTTGTTCAAACAGTCTCAGTCTGGACAGAAAGTCAATTAATGACTGTTCACTCATTCTAACAACGCCTTTCTTCATTTTTAAAAATCAAAATCAATTTGTGTCAGATTGTTTCTGGGAATGTGATAGTGACAATGAAGCTTTTTAGAACAGGAAACTAGAAGGGAAAATATCAAGAGCTTGACATCAGTTTTGCTTTTGATTTGCTAGCTAATCTCAGCAAGCTGCTTTTCTCTGGGAAGTATCTCAAAAAATAGTGGTATCAAATCTAAGGATCTAGAGCACAACTTTGATGAGGAGCAGCTGAGGGTTGTTTAATATGGAAAAAAAATCATGGGAGACCATATAAGTCTCTACAATTACCTGAAAGGAAGTTGCAGCAAGGTGGGGAACAGTCTCTTCTCCAAAGTAACAAGCAATAGCATAGAAGCTACTTAAAAGATGTGTAGTGTGCTGCTTAGGGACATAGTTAATGGTGGACCTGGAAGTGTTGGATTATTGGTTGGATTCAATGATCTTAGAAGTCTTCTCCAATCTTAAATGAATCTACGATCATATGTTTACCTGATCCTTAGCTTCCTTGGTGGTGAGATGATTCTAAAGCTATCCAAGAGTGTTTTAAGCTTAATAAAAGGAAACGCCTTGTAAGGCTGTGTGGTGCTATAGAGCACTAGCTTGAGACATGTCAGTGGGCAACAAAGTGAACAGCAAGGTGTATAGGGCTGATGGAACCTCTATGGAAAGCGGCAGTTTTGCAGATACACTGAAACTAAGACACTTGAAATTTCCTGTGTGTTTATAAAATAAAGTAAGTGGTTATTAATTAGAATTGTAATGATACTTTGTCTGCCAAAAGTAATGTCTGGACTTTCTCTAAGTCATCTTCTCTTGTGCTCTGGAAAATAAAATTCTTAGATCAAGTTGAGAATTATTCCCAGTTTCTACAAACACTGCCAAGGTACCGAGTCTAGAGCGTTGTGTGATTGAACCTTGGCTCTATCAGAAACAAAAATACTCACTCCTATCATTGGACCAGTTTCTAACATTTTTATGTAAACCTGTTTCTGATGTTGAAGGCCATCCCAAACAGTAAATGAAAACTCACAATTCATGGTCTGTTTACCCAAAGCTGGACTGAGAGAAAACCTGTTTTATCATCTCTTGGCCTAAAACCAACTCTTGGTCTGAACTGTCATTACTGATGACAGGCAGATTTACTATTCCTCACAAATCCCATTCAAAAAAATTAGTAACCAAACAACTTCAAGTACTTTCTTGGTCTAAAGAATAATTAGTATATACTAAATAAAAATGCTTTTCACCAAATTGTTTTGGTTGAGTATTTACAAAAGTATGTCAGGGTTAGGAAAAAAGAAATATGTTCACTTTTATGATCATAATGATGTGCTCATTTACATTAAACAATCAAGACTGGCTCTAATGGATCCTGCATTTGTTGTTGTCTTTTTTAAAAACTCTCTTGCATTCATGAAATAATGGTGATTATTTTTGAAGTGTTGCTATTAGGCCTTTAGATATGGTATTTGAATTCTTATTCTATTGATCTGAATTACTAAATGCATCCTTTCCCTGAAGCATAATATTTAATTTTCTTCAGCAGTGGTGTATCTTCAGTAAGTGCTCTAGCTGAGACATGCACTTATCCCATACAATAATCGCAACGAAGTTCTACTTATTAGTGATGCCTTGTTACAACTGTTTGGCTGACTGTTACTTTGCATCTACAGGATGCTTTTCCTTAAGGTCCAGCAAAATAATTCGTGCTAGGCTAAAATGTACAGAGTTAAACACGAAAACTGTTCCAACAGGTTTATTTTGCAGCTGAAGCCTAAAGGGCTCAGCCAAAATTGTGGTTAAGTTAGGGTGGACCACAAACAGTAGCTTTGGAAAAGGGAGACAGTGAAGATGTTTTGCTTCATGCTGTATTTTGACCTTGCTGTATTTTAGTTGTCTTATTGTTGCAGAGCTGGGCTGGTCTTATCAGTCAAACAGCCTTTGTGGTAAGCTTGTACAGAAATTTGATCTGATTCTATCAAAGTTTGGATGTTATGAGATTGGAAGTGACATATCTCAAAATAAACAATGTTTTAGCAACATGACAAATTTAATCTCAGAAAAGCCCCATTACCATGATTTGAAACTTGAGAAATTGTGTGTATTTATGGACATGTTCACCTGTGGGAGAGAAACAGAGTGGAAACAGCAGCAGACCCTGAGTTAGCATCTGTAAGGCCCCAAACAACCTTGCTCAATGAGATTTAAAAATGGCTTATGGTTGTTCATGTACTCTTGAGTTAGACACATGGGACAAATATTGAGAAGATAGTCTCAAGAGGTCAAAACAACAAAAATACTTTTCTGGCAACTTTAGAAAATCAGAGAACTTTGGCAAAAGTTTTAGTGCAATATTCTTATAAAACACTTCCTAAAACATTAACTTGGCTCATTCAACTTAGCAAACTTTTCACCTTGATTTTAAGTTACTCAAGAATTCCAAGAAGAGGAATTAGAAGATGAATAAAGAGAAAGAGAGAAAGAAAATATATAGAAAAGCATACAAATAGCTACCAACTCCTGGGTTCCAGCAAGATTCAGATAGAAATTCCAAGAGGAGGTATGGTCAAGGCATTTGGTTGCCTCTTGTTCGGCCTTAAATACCCCTTGGCCTTCCTGGGCCCTTCCCGCGGGTGGGACTTCGGTCATTTGGCCACTCAGGAGCTGGGTTAGGAGCTTAAGAGCTTTTGCCTCTAATTTTCTTTCTGCGTAACTAATGACACGCTTAAACACTTCCTGATTTGCCTGCCCCTTTTTCCAAATATGACACGCCCTGTTTTTTTCCCCTGAGTTCCTTCAAAAGCCCCCTTCCCATCCATGCTAGTTGTTTTCTCTGTCTGCTCCTCTTTCAGCACGTATGAAGAGCCTGCTCCTGTGCCTTGGGGATTTCTTTCTTGAAGTATGTCCATTTTTCCTGGAGCCCCTTGTTTCTAAGGGCTGTTTCCCAAGACACTCTCTGAATCGGCATCCTGAACAGGTCCAAGTCTCTTCTGAAGAGCACGTAGCCATCCATTGCAGCACTCCAGTCACGCGTGTTGTCCCACCACATTTCTGTGATGGCAACTACATCATAGCTTTCCTGCTCTACTGTGGCTTCCAGCTCCTCTTGTTTGTTACCCATGTTACATGCATTAGTGTACATGCACTTCACCTGGGCTGCTGATTTCACCCCTGGCTTTGGCTTACCACCCTTAGGCTCCTCTCTGGAGAGCCTGGTTTAATCCCCTTGGCCCTAGTTCAAAACCCTCTCAATCAGCCCTGCCAACTCATGGGCTAGAATGCTTTTGCCCTTAAAAATGGTCTCTGTTCTGTTTTACGTAATGGAAAGACAACAATGTACCAACATAGTCAGCAGTGATTAAATTAGGGGTAGGAATAATGTGGGGTTTTTTTAATGGAATTTAAGGCACTTATTAACCTGCAGAAATATGTTCAACCAAGTTGTTCACCAGGAGAGTTTCATGACAAGTAAGTCTGACATGGCAGGCTAGGAAAAGATATTGTTTTATTCAGAATATTTCACTCTGGAAATATGACAGACAGAATAAAAGAAAGATTGCTTTTTTAGTTTATTGTGAAAAATGCTTTTTGAATTCTCTTTTATTTTGCTCTTGTCTTTTCTGTTTGAGGAAACAAGAAATATTTTTCTCAATTAGTTATAATAAAGTACATCTTGAAATAGGGTTTTCTTCAACCTATACAAAATGGATATTTTCCAGCTAAGAGACGTCAGTTTTTCTATATGTAATATAAAAGAAAATTTATGTCCCCTGAAAAAAGTCAACTTTTAGTACAGAGAAGGTTAATTTTTAGCTGTGGATGTATTATTGTTTTAGCTTGCAGGTTTTGCCATCAGGAGGGGAGGCTGGAGACAGATTGCAACTGTACATATCTCATATTAAGGGGTGTTGAATGAGTAATGACTCTAACTCTGCTTCTTTTTAATGACAGTTTAGTGACAAGCATTAACCTTGGGTTTCAGATGTTAGGAAGGCATAAAAAGCGTGGTAACAACTGCCCATCATTCACATCTTTGTTAGTCCCAGCATCTGTTCTATACACTTAGCCCCAAGGATTTAAGAATAAACAGGGTCTTAAAAGAGAACTTCCATAGCTCTTAGACTGTTTTGAATAGAAGCATTTGACATTTGGATTTTTATCTGTCATTCAGATTTTTTTATTTTGTCTTTTCATGAGGAGTTTATCCTTGTTTTGACCAACTCTACTATTTGCTGTCTCAAATCATAAAACAGGGTATTAAAACAACTAAAATAAAGGCATCTGCTCATGAGATAAAAGAACAGGTGTAGTGTTAGGAACAATGCTGGGAATATGCAACAATAAAGACCTCCTGTTTGGGAGTACAACAAAAACCGAATACCTAGTCTTAGTAGCACAGTACAAAAGTACAAAAGTTTTAAAACCTGTGAAGGAAAATGGGTATAAAGATCAATAGAAGGAGCTTATGTAAAGAATACATAACACAACCAGACTGGGAAGCTTTAATCCCTATTTGCTAGTGCGATTAATTGCAGCAGGTTACCGCTGTTGACTTTCCAGTAGTAAACAGGTATGGTGATACACATTACACCCAAGAAAGATTGGTTTCATGTGGCTTTGTGGTCTCTTATTATACAAATAGAACATCCAAAAACATTGCAGGCTTTTTTATGTCTTTAAAGCATTCACAGTCTCACTCCTATGTGGAAGCCCTGAGGTTTAGTAAAGGTTGTGCTAGTACTGATACCTCTTGCAATCTGTTTTTGTATACAACTACTACTCAAAACTTTTCAAGTCTCTAACCATTTATTCAAGAGGATGATCACATGTCACCTGTGTATAAGCACCCTTGTTTTAAAAGGAAAAAGACAGTATCTTTAATAGGCCATTTGGAGAAAAAGCAAAACATTTGAGAACTGAGGTTTTTTAAGTTAATAGCATATTTTTTTTTTCCTTCAGCTCTTTTAGGTGATCCAGTAAAATATGCTTCCTCTCACAGTGATCTTTGTGGTTTGCAGCCTTAAAACCTCATGTCTGCAGCAGCAGTGATTGTGCTCAGATTGGTGTAGCAAAATGAATAATTAACACAATATCATTATCCAGGACAAAAAGGAGTAAAATGGTTAATAATCTGTGTCCTTCCCTCTGCTTACAGAGGCCTTCTTGTCATGTAATGGCTTGGCTAACTCGTATGTGAAGTATACCCTGTGTGGCTAAGATATATACCCCCACAACAGGTACATTTCTTTGGTCTGCTTCTCCAAGCTATTATGCTTGCTTGCCTTCTTCCTTGATCTTTCTCATGCTGATTTTTCTACACAAAATTTGTATAATTTTTGATAATTAAAGCTCATAGATCTCTATAATGACAGTTTCTGTCAACACTGACCTTCAGATTCCTTGACTGTATGTTAGAAAGTTAGGAACATGTTTAAAGTTAGACATACACTCTGTACACATGTAGCTGATTATTTTTTTCTCTTGCATTCATCCTTCTTAGTCTAGCAGTAATTTAATGTTTTGTCCATAATGACTTCCAAAGATTTTGTAAGATTTCTTTTATGATAACTTTTTCAGTATGTAGTGCCCTAAAGTATCAACAATATTTAGTAAAAATCCTTACTCTTCTGAGAGGAAATTCAGTGTTGACTTTCAGTAGAAATTGGCATTGCTGACTGGAAAATGTCAAACTTGAGAGGGGCTCAGAGAGTTTTGCTACCACTATCCTTACAGAAGTATCTTGCCTTTTGCTTGTGTTTCATTAGCAGAGTAATTTCTGCTCACTGATTTTAATGCTGTTATGTTCTTAGACCATGTGATAACCCATCTTGATAGTGGGAGAGGCTCATGCTCGAGGTGCTGGAATGGAAAGCCAGTTGGATCAAAGGAATGTTCTTCCCCAAAACTGACCATTTAAAGACTGAGCTCCCAACCATACAGCTATTTCATAGACTCTCTTTAGCGTTTGTTCTACACTGAAGCTCAGAAAGTTACGCTGGTGCCTCTTCACTTGCATCGATAATTTAGAGTGTATATTCATTCCTACAGGCAGAGAAATGGGCAATTTGTTAGTGTATGCAGTAAATGCTTGTTCTTTTCCTCTTCCATTATTATTTGAAGGACTAATTTGTGTAGATGCATTTTAAAGGGTTTGGATAGATTCACTCCTTTTGAAAGCTCACCTTATAGTGTAATCTTGTGGCTGTAGGTTTAATTAGTAAGGCTCAAAAGCTTTGCCTGTATAATGGACAATGGGGAATCTTACTGACAAATCGAGCCATTGCTAAATGTCCTTGACAAACATGATAGTTTTGTTTCTAAAGCACTTGTTTTGCTCAAGGGCTTTCTGCTTCTCCAACCCTCTTGTATCCTCATGGAGAATTTGAAAGAAAAGGAAGTATTGGCAAACAAGAATCAATCCAGCGCTAGCTCTGTCTCAGTTTGAACCTGACCTTTTTTTATTTGTTTTACAAAGTTAAGTCCAATTTGGGTCAAGTAGTTAGTCAAAGGTCAAGGACCTATTGAACTTGAAGGCTGGAAGCTAGTAGCTGCCTGTACTAGGAGGAAGGCTCCTCTTCCTGAAAATTAGTGATGACAAGTAGGACTGGCAATTTTACAACAGGTATAAGGCTCTGGAACCAGGACTGTCAACTGATGAGATGGACAAAGGTCCTTTCGGGATAGAGGGGCCACATAGGCCAACACAATCTACCCCCCACATCACAGCCTCCTCTGTTAAGAGGAAATGAAGAGTCGTTGTCACAGGCGACTCCCTTCTAAGGGGAACTGAGGGTCCAGTATGCAGACCAGACCCAAACCATGGGGAATTCTGCTGCCTCCAAGGGGCTTGGGTAAGAGACATTGCTAGAAAACTCTACAGTTTAGTAGGGCCCTCTGATTATTATCTATATTGGTTCTTCAAATCCGCAGTAACAAGATAACAAAAAGAAGTCCAAAGGCAATCAAAAGGCATTTCAGGGCCTTGGGATGATTGAAGGATCAGGAGCACAGGTAGTGTTTTCCTCCATCCTTCCATTGGCGAGGAATAATATGAAAAGGAGTAGGCAGATACACTAGATCAATGCATGGTTTTGAGGCTGGTATAACAGGAAAAATTCTGGGTTTTTTGGCCATAGGATGATCTATACAGCACCTGGTCTACTGACACCTGGTGGGATGCACCTTTCTCAGAGGGGCCCATTGACAGAGCTTCAAACTAACTTTGAAGGGGAAAAGGGACAAAACCAGGCTTGCCAGTGATGAGCAATGGGATGGTGTGCCAAAACTTGAGGAAGTGAGCTCACAGCAGGAGTAATAAACAAGAGAAGCTCAAAGCTGTGGCCCAGTCCCATTTGTCATGAATGGTGTAAGCAAAACCTGGTGGGATGAGTCCTGTGACTGGAATGCCATGTTGGATAGTTACAAGCTCTTCAGAAAGGATAGGCAGCGAAGGTGAGGCAGGGTGAATGGTGTTGCATATAATGGAGGGACTGGCTTACAGTTGGTGATGGCATGGTTGAGAGCTTCTCAGTAAGGATCAAGGGGCAAACAAATAATGCCAGTGTCATCATGGGAGTCTACTATAAACTACCTAACCAGGACAATAACACCGATGGTTTATTTTCTGAGGAACTAAAAGGCACCTCCAAATCAACTGCCCTTGTCCTTACAGAGGACTTCAATCTGCCAGAAACTAACTGAGAGCATCACACAAATGGAACAAATAGGTCCAGAAGATATCTTAAATACCTAGATGATAACTTCATGGTAAAAGTAGTAAGGGAGCCAACCAGGAAAGACACCCTCCTTCATTTGCTGCCTATTAACAGAGAGGGGCTCATGAGTGAAGTGGAGATTGGTGGCCATCTTAGCCACAGGAACCACGAAGTAAACAAGTTTAAAATCTCTGTTGGCAGGAGGAAAAGTACCACCAAAACTTTAACCCTGGACATAAGGAGAGCAGACTTCAGGTTTCTCAGGGAACTAGTGAGTAAGGTCCCCTCTGGAAAAATGCTTTTGAAGGTGCTGGCATCCATCAATGCTGGTCATCTTTTAAGCATTACCTCCTACAGTCATTGGAGCAGGAAATTCCAGAATGTTGAAAGTCAAGCAGATGAGGGAGAAGGCTTGCTTTGCTGAGCCAGGATTGTCTTTTGGAGATAATGCAAAAAAAAAAAAAGGAAGGTGAAAGCAAAGTCAGGTGAGGTGGGAGGAATTGAGAGATGCTGCTCACCACTGTAGGAAGAAAATTTGTGTGGCCAAAGCTCAATTGGAGTGACCAGTGCCATTGAGGACAATAAAAAGACATTTTTTTAATATTGCAGAAATAACATTGTCCTGCTATGCAGAATGAGGATGGTCACCTCACAAGCAGGGACATAGACAGGGCAGAGATGTTTAATACTTTCTCTGCCTCTCTTCAGCACTTAAGATAGACTAAGGTGATTCCAATGCCCTAGGCTGAGGACCATGTCTATGAGAATGTTAACTCCCAGTTGACTGAAATTGTGTGTAATCTGCTGCTCCAGTTGGATCACTATAAATCTATGGGGCCTGATGGCATTCATCTGAGAATACTCAAAGAGAGCATTGGTTGACTGGACTTGAAGGTATACTATGTAAGTTTGCAGATAATACTAAATTGGGAGAAGCTGTTGATTCCCTGAAAGGCAGAGAGGCCCCACAGAGAGACCTGGACAAATTTAAGGGCTGGACAATCACCATGGTTGTTAATGAAGCTTAACAAAGACAAGTGCTGGATTCTGCACCTTGGACCAGGCAACCCTGGATGTACAGACAGATGGGTATGAGATGATGGAGAGCAGCCCCACAGAAAGGGACCTGTATTTTTGAGACCCTCTTCTCTCCTGGGCCCTGGCATATGGGACTCTACCACGTATGTCCCCAAAGAGGCCAAAGTCTGCTCTCCTAAAGTCCAGGGCAGGTGATCTTGTTGCATACGGTTTTCTTAAATGTATCATATATTATCTATTTATTATATATTAAATATATTTATTGACAGTTTATTTCAGGTACCTATTTTTAAATATGCAAATCAAAAATTGTTAGATTTGTGTCTGATGTGTTATAATGCAGGTTGTGTTTTTTTTATAAAAGGCAACAGTGGTTTGAAAAGGCTTAATTCTGGAAGACTTCATTTGTTGTCTTTGGATGTCATTGTCAACAAATTCAGTGACTGTATTGTGTTTGAACAGTTTTTCCAAAAACCTGACTCACACTAACATTTCAAAAAGAAGTAGTCTGCCAAAAGGAAGGCTTGCTTTGGGAAATACAGATTGCTGGTTATGAAAAAAAAAGAATATACCAGCCTTTCTTTCTCTCCCACATCTGAAATTTATCCTTGTTCACCTCTCACATTTATTCAGTGGAATGAGTCATCTCACCTAATCTTAGCTGTCTGAAATCAGAATGACAACCTAAGATAATCTTCTGGCTCATTTCTCTCACTAGTGGGGAAGGCAGACACGTCAAAGAGGCAGTGCACCCTTTCCTGAGGAAGTATACGACAGGCAGGTGGTTTATCATAGATATCCTTCTCCAGTGACTTCCATGAGCATCTGTGTACCTGATTTCTATAAAAGGTTAGTGCTAGGTGAAACAGTTGATGAATAAAAAAAACCCCAATACATGACCAATCCTTTCAACTGCTTATATTGTCCGACTCAGTTCCCAAAGTTCAGAACCTGAGAATGGGGGAGGTGTTTGCATACTGGAGGGGTACACATTCTTTAGAGTTTTCAGTAGCAGGAGAGGGAGACAAGGATAATTTACAGAACTTGGTGCTGAGGAAAAGCCTAGGCTGTTGTTTTACTGAAAATCATTCAGTAAGCCAAAGTTTGCTAAAGTTTCCAGCGCAGGACTTCCTTTAATAGGCATGAAGGAATTTATAAATGTGAAGTGAAAACCTAAACTATTTAAGATTTCACTTATAGTTGACTAATGTTGTCAAAAGTTTATGTGACTCAAGGTGAGTTGAAACAAGCTTTTTACCATCCTGCCAACGCCACTGAACTTATCATTGTTGCATTCTCATGTTTCTAATAATAAAAAGCAAATTGATTACTCAAAATTTTTAATATTTGTATTTTTATTCAAAGGAAGAAGGATATTTCAGGAAACATGAAGAAGGCAAAGCAAGTACTTGGGAAATTGCATATAAATTTTTTGGACAAAAAATGCCAGTGTGGTTGTACTGTGTGTTTGGTCTTTGCAAACACGTTTTTATTTCCTCTGAATGTTGTGACTTGAAATTTTTGTATACGAAAGAAATGACAGAAGATGGCTATCCAGCCTAATACAAATTCACTGGGTCACAGGCTACCAATTACTCTATTTTCAGTTTCATTTTGAGGATTACTGCTGAAGCCAGCATTCTAGGTTTTGTCTTTTCCTCAGTGGTACATACATTCTATATATATGCAGAACCTTAGATTAAGATGTGGCAGACTGTGGAATGCATAATACCTGCTGACTGTTGTGAAAAGACATGGTGAACTTCTGGGTTACTTCCTGTGCATGCTGTACCTCTCCCACCAATCCTCTGTTTGAATGGGTTTCAGGGATTGCTATGCAAACTGTAGAGACATCTGTTCACTCAGCTGACTGAAACTACTGCACATATCCATTACACACATAACCACATGTAGTCTGCTCTGATACTTTTGTGTTAAGTATCCTGTGTATTTGCTTTACGGTTTTTTTACACCCCAACAGAGAGGCAGATACTGTTGCAGGGCATCTGTCAGACCTTCTGTGTGCTCATCCTTAGATAGTCTGCACATGCTCTCTAACTCTGATATGACTCCAGAATATCAGATTTTTCAAATCTGTACATTATAGTGAGATGGCAGATGCACATCTATTTCTGTGTAGGAATTCTTTGATACGGTTCACTGCAAAACGATTATCCATTTCTCAAACTTCATAAGAATTTCTTACCTGTAATTATGGTGGTTTTCCAGAGAAGAGTGAGGAGCGTGCTGAAGATCATAAGGCAGAGTTTTGTCTTTCAGTTCAGCAGATGTTTATCTTCCAAACTTTGGGACCAGCTCTTGGTGTTTTTGTGTGTGTATACTGAAGCCAGCTTTTATGCAGACAGATCTACTTCTGATTACTATTTTTTAATTTCTAAAGTTTGAGGTTGATTTTACTTTTTTTTTTAAAGCTACTTGAGCTGCCTATCAAAGGAATGTTATCACAAATGAGTTGATCTTAGAGCTGACCGCTAAGATCATTGAGTCCAACCATTAACCCAGCACTGCCAAGCTCTTGCTAAACTGTGTTTCTAAGTGCTACAGGTGAAATTGATTGAATTTCAAAATTATTTCAGCCACCTTGAAACAGAATTTTTCAGCTAATAAATTTGCCTGGATTCCCTTCAGTCCATTTAGGATTATTAAAAATCCAACCATTAACCCAGCACTGCCAAGCTCTTGCTAAACTGTGTTCCTAAATGCTACAGGTGAAATTGATTGAATTTCAAAATTATTTCAGCCACCTTGAAACAGAATTTTTGAGCTAATAAATTTGCCTGGATTCCCTTCAGTCCATTTAGGATTATTAAAAAACCCCATATACTTGGAATACATTAAAGGCAAACTATCACCGGGCTCTTATTTAGTACAATTAATTGGGAGCAGCTGCTGTGACTCAATGAATCAGCACCAGAGATAATGGATAGTAAGACAAAGGCAGTGTAATCTTTTTCACATGAGAATGGCTGATGGTGTGAGAAGCAACTGTACTTCTGTTTTTCTAAACAATTGATGCATGTAGGACTTTTCATAATCTTCTTCAATGAAGAATGTTGGTGACGTGAAGCAACCATTACTCATTGTGCTGTTATTGAACATGAAATTTGCATGCTGAACATGAGTTGCATACAGCTGCCAGATACTTATATCAATTGAATAAAAGTCAGGAAGAGACAAAGGTCATGTTCTTTCTGTAATATTGACTTCCTGTGGCTTGTGTACAATGTTTCTGGTAGCTAGTTAAGGGGTCATATCTGCAGACTCCCCATACATGGAATGAAGAAATGAGGAGGCATATGAAGCAATACTTACTGTTTGGTTGCGAAAGTAGTGAGTTCTGTTTAATATAGATGGGATAGTTTAAGGGTGGCTGCTTGATCTAATGGAAATCATAGCATTTCCTAACCTTGTATAGTATTTCTACATTAGTGTTTCTAAATATAATCTAATACAGTTTGGCATATATGTACATCAACCATTAGGAATAACAGTCATTTGTTAACAGATACTATTCAAGAAGTTCCTTCTTATGGCTGGATTGAAATTGTCCTCTCTTAGCTCCTGTGTTAAATTTCGAGTGATTTCCATTTCCACTTATTTCAGTTATGAGTAGGGGATAGACAGCTGATTAATGGAAGCGGTTGTCCTGCTCTGCTCTGCACCGATATGGCCTCACCTTGAATACTGTGTGCAGTTTTGCACACCACTATATAAGAAAGATATGAAACTATTAGAAAGGGTCCATAGGAGGCCACAAGTGTGGTGAAAGGTCTGGAGGGGAAGCCTTATAAGGAGTGACTGAGACCATGTGATCTGTTCAGACTGGAGAAGAGGAGACCTCACTGCAGCCTTCAACAATTTCATGAGGGGAAATGGAGCGGCAAATACTTATGGCTTCACTCTCATGACTAGTGACAGAACTCAAGGAGTCTGAGTTCAGAAGCCTTTGGGCAATGCTCTCAGGCATATGGTGTGATTCTTGGGGTCAGGACCTGGACTCGATACTGATAGGTCCCTTCCAACTCAGCATATTCTATCATTCTGTCGTGTGATTCTGTGATAACTGATCAAATTGTAATAAGACTAAAGTCATAGACTTACATTTATTTGCCTGGCATAATTGTAACTGATCTTTGAAAAGTAATTTTTGTTGATTTCATGTATGTAGCTTAAAAGAACTTGTAGACTTCCAAAAGTTTTCACCTGTCAAGGTGTGTACTAGGTCTTATGCTGGGAACTGATGCTTACTCTCAACCTATTTTGCTTAGTACTAATCACATTTCTGTTTTCCTTTTCTTTAGGTTGAGATCTTTGGTAAAGCAATTAGAGAGAGGGGAAGCTTCAGTTGCAGATCTAAAGAAGAATTTGGATTATGCAGCGACTGTACTTGAGTCAGTATACATTGATGAAACCAGGTGAGCTAACTACAGACATCAGCACTCTTACATCTAGCAGCAGTTGCAATTTACATGTCAACTGTGAAAGTTGGTTGAGCCAAGATTTATTACTCACAGACAATATGGTTTTAATCATTAAATTATTGTATTCTGTGTAGAACAGATCTTCAATCCTTAATTTAAAAGCTTCTTTAAGTTTCCTGGGACAGGGAAGGAGATCAAAACAAATCATAAATGTAATATACTTTTTCTCAGAGAAATGTTTTCATCATAACTGCGTCCCACTTCTACTGACAGTTTCTAAATTTCTACTCATATATTTCTTCTGAAAAATGCTAAGTTTTTCACTTGTATGATGGCTTTGAAATTTTAAAAAAGTTACTTATGACAGAGGTAGACTGGTAAGACATTGCAGAGGAGTTCCCCCTCTTGGTTACTTGCCATTTACCCCGTGATAAATGCACTTATAGAGTCACCACAGATGACGAGAATGGGAAAGGAGACAACTGTATGTTACCAACTCAGAAGCTAGAGGTTCCTAGAAATGACCATAAATTATCTTTGAAAGGCAGAAGGTTCAGAAATATTGATGAGCTGAAGATGTGTCAGTCGATGATTATATAGTTGTGATTCAGAAGGCTGATACTTCTTGTTTCTCAGCCTAGTAGTGAGTTTTACAATCTGAAATGTAAGTATGTAAGAGAATAAACAAACAGTTGAAGATTTGTACTATTGTGTTTTATCAGGGCTGATGAATCAAAGTCTTTGAACAGCTGCTTTAATTAGAATGCATGTGAGTTTCTTTTTTGTTAATAATGTTGTAGTGCTCTCAAAGGAAGTCTGTTTACCCTTCTGTTTCCTCATCCTTCTAGGCGTTTACTGGACACAGAAGATGAGCTCAGTGATATCCAGTCTGACTCTGTGCCCTCTGAGGTCCGTGACTGGTTGGCTTCTACCTTCACACGGCAAATGGGGATGATGCTCAAAAGGACTGAGGAAAAACCCCGGTTCAGGAGTATTGTCCATGCAGTGCAAGCTGGGATATTTGTGGAAAGGTAAAGTATCATGTAATTACTTTGTTCTAGTAACTGCCCAGGTGCTGCAGATTGCATCTGTAGTATGTGATGGCACAATGACAGGAGGTGGAGGAGAGTACCTTAGGCCAGAAGACCTCAGAGCAATAGTAGAAGACTAGTGAATGAAGAACACTTCAATGTGCTTCTGTTAATGTTTCTACACGGATCTGGGTAACACCTCAAACCCCAGGATTTAGTAAAAGATTGCAAACTGAAACAATACCTACTCCTCTGTTCTTACTATAGTACATATGTAGTAGCACAGTGGTATAATTTTGACAGACAATATGCACTTCTGCATAGTCCTAGGTCAGGAATGACAGCATTAAAAATTTGGACAGGTCAAACTCTCCCTTGCTTCTGTTTACCTCTGTGGTCTAGTATTTCTTATGAAAATGTGCTAAGATACAGAACAAAATCCTTTACCATAAGTATTACTGGAATGAATTATAGATCAAAACTGGTGTGAAAATTTTGGAGCTCAGGGAGGATTTCAAAAAAGCCATAGAGTCCTCTTGGCCTTCCCTTTTGTGATTTTCATCACAACCTGTTGCTAAAACTGATTTTAGTTTTTGAATCCTTTAAAACATTTATTCATTTCAATTTGGACTCACTTCCAATCTTACCTTTCCTTATCAAATAATCACTCTTCTGACCTTTGTTCAAGCCAGAAGGAGGGCTGGCACATGTGGAACTGCCTGCAGTCTTTACACAGCAGCTCTCATATCTCTGGGGTAATTTTCTAACAGCAAAATTCAAGTCAGGAATGGAAGAGCAGAGCACCTTTCACTGTTCATCAGAATTGCAGTGACAGCCCAACAGCCCTCTGTGCAGGAGGTTGTGCATATGGACCACAAGACACATATGGACCACAGACACACAGAAGCCTACTTTGTCATGACTATAGGCAATATTTTTACCTGTGCACCAAAGTTACTGTACACGTGTTAATAGTGGCAGCAAACTGTAATAAGACTAAACCTCTCATTTCTCCTTGGGACAGGTTTCTCCAAGGTTTGACAGGCTACTTGTGGATTAACCCTCACTCTCAGTGGGGGACTTGCTCAACAAGGAAGTAAATGCAGAAAGCTGGCTCAGTAGGCTGTTTTCCAGCTGGCCTGGATCACTGTGACCCAAAGAAGGAAGTGTTCAGATATGACAGGACACTGGAGAAGGGCTGTGACTCTCCTGAGCTAAGGAAAAGGGGTTCTGCCTCAATTGTCTCAAGAGCATGCTATGGAGCTTCTGACTGGAGAAAGAAAGGGATAAGAAATTTTGTGATTTGAGGAGTAGATTAATATAAGTCTCCAAAGGGAAAAGATTTTTTTCAGGTCTGAGTGCAGAAGATGACAAAGAAAAATGGCAGTGAAGGAAGACTTTGCACAGGATCATTTCAGATGGGGGAAGAGGGCTTTCCATCATCTCCTTTTAGTCATACAATGCTTTAGGGCAAAAAAAGGTTACCTGTGGAAAGACATTCTAGAAATGACAGCGTTTCTGCATTCACCAAATCCTATTAAACACAGTGTATCCTGAAAACAAGTGTAAAAACTTATACATGCTTTATAATCTGTTTAAAATATACTTTATAATCAAGTTAAATATCTGGTACATACATACTTTTTAAAATATGGTTACTGATGTTGATTATTGCCTTGTTCTTTCTCTCTCAGCTCCTGAAACACACACGTATGGTAAACACCCAAAAGGTTTTATACTAATCTTGAAAATATGCAGACAAAAGTAACGGCTGTATCACACTGGAGTTGATTCATTGCATACAAATGGCTCTGAAGTACACTCAGAATTAGCTTGCATGTGGGCCAGCAACGACTAAGGGAACTGAAAGATCAGTACAGCTATGTGCTGTGGAAAATGGGGAACATTTTGTTAAGTGTAGCCTTTCCATCTGCTGAAGACCTGATACTGGCAAATTCTTTGTTGTGTTTGGCTGTGTAACCAAGCTATGAGATACTGGGCAGTGTATAGTCTCAAATTAAACTATACAGTAAGAATAGTACAGAGAATATTGGGCAAGTTAGGAACAAAATGGAAGGGAAAAAGGTCCATATTCCAGTTAGAGTTTTCTGGGCTAAATAAGGTCTCCTGTAATGGTCTGTTGCTTTATGAGTTTTGTTGATTGTTTGTTTTGTTTCATTTAATTCTATTTATGTATTGCTTTATCTATTTCATCTTGGTAGAATGTACAGGCGTACTTCAAATATGGTCGGTTTGAGCTACCCACCAGCTGTAATTGGAGTGCTAAAGGTAATCCCAATAAAAAGGTATTGAAGGGGCGGGGGGGGTCTTCATTATTATCAAAATAATACTGTGATATTTGACATGGTAAGGGGGATCTTAGTACTTGGCCTTTCTTTCTCTCTGACATTTAGTTAGTTCACATACATTAATCATTTAACTGGCCTAAGGAATTATCCTTTCAATGAAAGGAAGAATAGAGTTCAAGACTGTGGCCATTTTCAGGTTGTGAAGGTTGCAATTCTGTTCTAGATTACAGTGATTAAAATCAGGATTTAGGAATCAATCACAACATCCCACAGGGAAGAAAGAAAACACAGATGGAGAGAGATGGAGAAGGAAAAGGATCCGTTGCTGGGAGAGAAGGGAATTTCTTGCATTGTTCAGCTTCAGGTCTTCAAAGTGACAATCAGTTTATTAATATGGACCCTTCTGTGAGTTTTCAGGTTTCACAGTGAAAACAATTAGTCAGAAGTAGTCTGAAAAATAAACAAAGCTTCAATCCATGGGACAATTGCAAGATTCCTGACTTACGCAGGGATTATCAAGACTACAAACAAAAGTTACCAACCAGCTGCCTACACAACAGCTTTGCAAATTACATGTTGCATTTGGTTCAACCATGCCATGCAATGGTGAAAAAAGGTGATGTAGTAAGGCAATATACAGGGATATTAAGTGTAAAACTCATTAAGACATCTTGCAGCATTTCTCCACACTGGAAAGATTTACAGTTAGGGTATCCTTTTCATTTTAGATAGTATAACTTATCAAAAGATGTGGAGGAATTGTGAGAAGAATGATCAAACATGCCTTTCATATACAGAATCGAAGTGTCCACCCACATCTTTTTCCAACTGTATGTTGACAAGTGCTAGCTTCACTCCTGGAAATTCTAAATCATTTGTTCCTTTGCAACTACACTCCATAGCCAGCTTATGAGGGAACGTATCTATAATAGTACCTCTTCTCCTGAGCTCCTCCACAGTAACAAGACAGTCGAAGACTCATCACCTACTCTCAGATGACTTAAGCCTTATAGAATTCCTCCCTTCTTTCTATGTTTTCATATGATCAAGTTGTAAAATGAAGTGATCATGTCAGAGTAAGTTACAACAAACCGATAACAACGAAGTCATTGACTAATTTTGCTCAGAGTGAAATAGTCACTGTGCACTCTAGAATATACTTTTTTCCAAAACTGTTTTGAGAACATGTCTTTGCCTGTATGTTTTTGGATTTGGTGATGGATTTGGTTGAAATGGGAGTTACTTTGAAGATGTCAAAACAGGCTTTCTAGCAAAGTGATCAGAGCACCAAGCCTGACGGAGTTCAAGAAACATTTGGATAATGTTCTCAGGCACATGGTGTTACTCTTGGGGATGTCCTGTGAAGGACTAGGAGGTGGACTTGATGATCCTTGTGGGTCCTTTCCAACTCAGTAAATCCTATGATTCTATGAAGTCTTCTGTCTTAAAAGTAATATTTCATCCTAAATTTCTCAGTCCCATCTCCTCCATGGAAAATGGTGTATTTTGTTGCTTGCTTCAGTCCAGCAAGGTCAAGGAAAAAACCCTTACAGCTACCTGACTGCTTAGTGTGCTCTGTAAAATGACCTGATGATTTAAGCATGAAAAAGGGTGTAGGAGTGTACCACACACACGTCTTCAGCTGTTCTGGATTGCCATAATCAACATTCCCCTCAGAGTCATGCTAATAAGGACAAGGATTGAGATGAAATGAAGTCAAAACAAGCTTATTATTTAACTACACATTCTCATTTTTGCTGCTGTGGTCAAGAGGACATCTGCACTTAATAACCCAAAGCTGTGGAATCACAGCTTTGTGACAGAGGTTGGTTTTAATAAAAAAAATGAAATACTGCAGCTTCTGCAAAAAAAAAATGCAGACTGTAGCAGTGCAAGTCCTAGATGTATAATCTGTCTCACTTTTTCAGTGGATGAGAAGTTTGGCATTTTTAAAAATTGATTGTACAGTATCTCTCTCTCTCTCTTTATATATATTTTGTACTAATTTTTCTACTGCAGTAGTCTGTTGCCTTTCTGTATGACATGGGTGTGAAAATATAAGACTGGTTGCCACAAAAGGGACAATTAGCCTTGTCTTTCATTTGAATAGTGGCTAAACAAACCATTCATACAGACATGTTTGAATAAGTATGGTAATTTATGGAGTACACTATGGTGATTTGCCATTCACCAGTCTAGTGCTAGAGACAGAACTTCACATTTCTTAGTGCCGAAGGAGTTGCGTGCTATAGAGTTTAATTTTTGAGCCTTTTCTGATGCCCATGACATCACAGGAATATTTTCTAGGCTAGCTAATATACAGGTAATGAACACAGAACCTGTAGTCTCTTACAATGTCTGCAGTATAGACTTCTGCTTATCTGTGGCTACAAAAATGTCATGCGTTCCAGTAATGTCGAGCAGAATAACATTTCTCCCTGGATTTGCTTGTTGACTTGTATAACGAGTCCCCAAGGTTAAGAAGAAACAGAAAGCTAGGAAACTGAGCATTTAGAAAGAATTAGTGTTTCTCTTCATCTCTTGCTAGATAATGAGTGCTGTCACCTCCCACAGCCTTCCCTAAAATTTGAGATTTGAACTCAAACTTCTGCAAGAAGGTTAGACCTTAAACCCTAGCTGTATGAGCTGAGAAGTGAACCTCCCCTCCTTGATCCCTTGACTGACCAGCCTGCAGAACTGGTATGTCATTTAAAGCTGACTGTAACTTTCCCAACTGGAATTAGATATTTATTTTTCTGTTATAAATTCTGTTGGATTTTTATATAATTGATAGCACTTAATGTATCATGTCAGCCCAAATAGGGCCATATCAATGTCTCAGGTACTAAAGCAAAACAGGATTTTTATCTTTTAGGATTCATCCTTTGACAATTAAATTCTGGTGTAGAGAATTGCCATGTTTAGAATAAACAAACAGAATACGTGTTCTTAATGGAAGCTTCTTAAACACAAATCACACAATAGTGATAAGTATATTGATACTGTAAGTACACAAATGATTCTGCATTGGTAAAATGGATTTGAAGAATTTATTGAAAAAGAAACTATACACTTATATCACTACTCTAATTCTCAAAATGTGAGAAAGTGAAGAAATTGAATTATCATGGTAAAAGGGATGACTATATTAACTGTCTTTTCTACCTACTCTTACAGAATGTAGACAAGTGGTCCTTTGATGTATTTGCACTAAATGATGCCAGTGGGGATCATGCACTGAAATTCATTTTCTATGAACTTCTCACACGCTACGATCTGATCAACCGTTTCAAGGTCAGTAGTTAGAAGATGGCTATCTTCATTCATCTTAAATTTTGTTCAACTTCCCTCTCATCCTGCTTTTTTCAATTCAAAATGCAATTTTAGTGATCTTTGAAGAATTTGTGAACATTGCTCTTTCTCTAATAAGCAAGACCAGATGTGATTTAAGTAGTACTTTCAATTACAATGGGGCACCATGAACTAGGTGGAGTTCCAAATGAAATCCATGGGAAATACTGCATTTGATTCTCTGAGAATGATGGTGTCATTTTCCTGAGCTTTATAGGACCCTCAAGCATGTAGACCCAAAAGAGAACAAGAGAACACAAAAGAAAAGTCAAATTCATTCCAATTAGATTGGCCAGCAGGTCAAAGGATGTGATTCTGCTCCCATCTCTGCTCTCGTGAGACCCCATTTGGAGTACTGCATCCAGGTCATCCAGGTCTGGAGTTCTCGGCACAGGAAAGACACGGACCTGTTGGAGCTGGTTTAAAGGAGGATCACAAAAATGATCAGAGGGCTGGAGCACCTTTCCTGTGAGGAAAGGCTGAGAGAGTTAGTGTTGTTAAGCCTGTAGAAGAGAAGGTTCGGAGGATTGTTTATTGCAGCCTTCTGGTACTTGAAGGGGACCTACGAGAAAGATGGGGGAAAACTTTTTAGCAGGGCCTGTTGCAGTAGTACAAGGGCTAATGATTTTAAACTAAAAGAGGATAGATTTTGACTAGATATAAGGAAGATTTTCTTATGGTGAGAGTGGTGAAACACTGGAAGATGTTGCCCAGAGAGGTGGTAGGTGCTCCATGCCTGGAAGCATTCAAGATCAGATTGGACTCTGAGAAACCTGGTCTAGTTGAACATGTACCTGGTCTAGTTGAACATGTCCCTGCTCATTGCAGGGCCAGGTTGACTAGGTGACTTTTAGAAGTCCCTTCCAGCCCAAATTATTCTATAATTTTGTAATTGTTACAGAGGTTTCCTCCAACTTTGAACGGGAAACGTTGCCATCCAGTTCTTGACCACTCTCCGCAGGCAGATACTCTGTTGTCCCTTCTACTGCTGACATTTCCATTCCCCAGGGGTTCCCACTCACTTTGACTGGAAAGAGTTTACAGAGGTCTAGATCCCATAGCTCTTCAGGAGCTGCCTATGCCTGATGAGATATCAAGATGTCTGGTCATAACTGCATCTTCTGCTTATATGTACCTAAAAGGAGAAGACCAGTGATCTTTTATGTGGAAACCTTAGCGTTTAATTTATTTCCTGTCTGAGCAGATGAAACTGGAGAACCCATGTTGCCAGTTGCATGTGTTACCACCTGCATAGTCTCCTTTCTAGAAATCCCCTGAACTGCATTTTCTCAGGTAATTTCAGTTACTCTTGGAGTCAGAAAAACATGGCAATCCCATAGGACAGGCAGGCTGAATTTTGCTGTGAAAACCCAGAGGTCTGATAAATGATAGTCCTCTTAGAGTATCTAAGATTTGCCATAGGATGTGTTTCATTAGAAAATCTTGAATGTGAATAGTAAAGCAGAGGTATATTCCAGAGGATTGTGAAGGTAACAGGCAGTTGCCTGCAATCTATTTAGAAATATTTCTCCATGGGCAATCAATCAAGTGGTTGCTGTTACTTTTCATATTCTATGTGTGTTCCACAGTATACTTATTTCTGTGTATTTATCTGTGGAAATTATTCACCTGTAATGTAATTATGGATGAAAAAACAATTTGAAGTAGTAACGTGAATTCACTCTATCTCTTGAGTGGTTGTTTGAGATGTTCTAGCATTTTGTGTATTTGTGAAGTACAGACAACTCCTTGAGAACCTCTTATCAAAATACTCCCATCTGAATGCTATCCATTAAAGCTGATTTTTTGGGGGTTTGGGGCTTTTTTCTTTAATTCTCTTCTGCTTTACTTAGATTCCCATTTCTGCCTTGGTGTCTTTTGTGGAAGCTCTGGAGGTTGGCTACAGTAAACACAAAAATCCTTATCACAACCTAATGCATGCTGCAGACGTCACACAGACAGTCCATCACCTCCTTTTCAAGACAGGCATGGTGGTAAGTAAAATACTTGGCATCCTGAATATATAGTGAGTTTACAACAGTTTTTGTTTAATAATGAGACTATGATTATCCACAGTAGAACCTGTTTACACTGTAGGCACACTTAATTTGATATGGCTGGGCTAGTAAAGGTAAAGACTTTGGTTTATTTAGAAGTAGAAGGTAAGTGAAGTTGTTGATAACTCTTCTAACAGTGATCTAAAAAGGATGAGTGAGAAACCCAAGCTTGGTTTTTCACTCTGCCGCAGATATTCTGTGTGAATCTGCCAACACATTTGCTGAAATTCATTCACCTAATATGAAGAATCATATCGTCTAAGCTTCCTTCTTAACTTAAGGTAGGGAGACAGTACATCCAAAAGATAATTCATTCCACTTATCTGAGCATAACAAGTGCTGGAATCTGGAAATGCTGACGTTGATCCACTTCTCTACAGCAAAAACATCTGAACTGGCTTGCACAGAAACTACAGACAGCTGAAGTCTGAAAACAATACCAGGAATCAATAGAGGGCTTAAAAAAAGTATGTAGTGCACAATATGTTCCCACAGCGGTTCTCAAGACAAACAAAAGAAATACATTTGAAGATGGTCTAGAGAAATTGAAGGAAAATAGATTCCAGAGTGATGATCAACCATTGCAGTTAGGATTCAGCTGGAGGCTCAGGAAGTTGCTGGCCCACACAGCTGGGGAGAATAAATAGCAGGGAAAGCTCAAAGTGTAACAGATACATATGTATTCATTTTCTTCTTCTTTCTCCTGGTTACTGTTGCAGCCAGAAAAAGGAATGAAATTGCTTTTAGTCTGATTCTGTGGAGCAGATCTTTTCCACACATTATTTGCCTCACTTTTTCCATGAATCTGATTTGTCCTTGCCCTTGAATTGGTAGGAGTGTAGAGGCAAAGGTGACAGTGAAAGTGAGGTTCATCTGTTCAATGTTTTGCAGTTATCTCCTGTTATACCATGGCCATTCAGTGATTACTCTCTTTGTGGCTGGTACTTGAATACCTGTAATTCTGTTCTATTGCAGTTCATTTCGCTGAAGTCCTTTCACTAACTAGTGTGCAGCTCCAGGGTCATGGAGTCTTTGTAGTGCAGGTCAGACACATGAGCTCAGGCCTTCTTTAACACTCCCCAGTCTTTAAAAAATCTGTATTTGGAACTGCTGAAAAAAAGAGATAGGGAAAAATCATGTGTCTCAGGCCAACTAAATTCCAACACTCTTTCTCATGCAATGAGCACTTTTGATAGGCTATACAAAATCGCTATAAAAATTGTCTGTCAGGATCACTTGTGGTGGTATTTGTATGCCGATTATACCTTTTTCTGTGCAGCTCAGTAAGAAAACAGAAAAAATGCTGCCACCAGTGTATATTGGGTGATGGAGTATAGGACAGAGAGGTACAAGCTAACAAGGCGTAGTGCAGGTCTTGCTATGTCTTTTAGGCCAGTTTCAACAACTGTAGATTTGGTCACACTTGGGAACTATGTTTTGTGCATATGATCAGCCTTTCTGCAGTTCCTTGATTGCCACAAAGGTGTTGCTTTGAATTCTTTGAATTTGAATTCTTGAGTTTTCCTTGTTTGTCTTCTTCAAACATTGCTCTTTCAGAAGGGCATATGTTTCCCATAGCTATGCCTTAAACCTTATTAGCTCCTGAAACCATTTTGCTGAAGTTCAATTTACTTAGATGAAGGTCCAGGATGAACACTGGTTTGGCTTTTATGTATCAACTAGAGAAGTTTGCTTTATAACAGCTGACAGGCTGCAGGGGAAAGGTGATGACGTGCAACACTGACTCTTAACAGAGGATAGATAACTTACCTTAGAAGACAAAAGCCTGAGAAAATGACAACTTACCTGACTGTACTGTAATCTCTTTTCAGCACTGGCTGACAGAGCTGGAGATCTTCGCTATGATTTTCGCAGCTGCCATACATGACTATGAACACACTGGAACCACCAACAATTTTCACATCCAGACACGGTGAGGCCACTCTAAATCATGATAAAGGGTCGGGAAATTGAGGGGGAAACCTTTGGAGAATAACAGCACAGCCACCTTAGAAAAGTGCAGGGACTTCTCCTTTCAAGTGTTACAGGAGGAAAGTTCACTTTCTCAGGTCACGTTTAATTTTCTTTTGCTCAAACATTCACAATGAATTTGCATGTATTCTAGATTCCTGAGCAGTGTATCATATTAACAATCAGGAAAAAGAAAGGTCCAAAAATATTTTCGTGTAAAGTTTTCAAAGACAAATGGCTGTATTGAGTGATGTATTTTGATGAAGATAAAGTTTTGAAGGAGATATTGTAATTTTACAGTTTCTTCTCCTTGTTGAATTTGAAGAATCAAACATTAATGGCATAAATCAGGCATTCAACCATGTTTGTTGGATTCATCAGTGAACACGAACACTACACATATTATTTTTACTTGAGTGGAAAACCACACCTCCAGCAAGGGGATATGCTTGCCACTATCTAATCAGGAAAATATTTTTTTAAAGCATCATAAGTTGCTAGAGAGTAATTGACTGATCACAAACTAGACTGGACCAGTGCATTTTACAAAGCTTTGGGGTTGGTGGAAGAGAAGAAAATAAGATGAAGATGGCAGCAAAATTTAGAAGTGTTCAAAGATTATGATGTCTCTAGTTTCAGTGATAATTGGGCATCCAATGTCCGTGTATTATTTTGACAATAAGACTGTACTGTAGCAATGACAAAATGTCTAAATGTCCTCAGCTGACACTGCACACTTGGGCATTTCTAACATGCATTGTAAATAAATTAGATTACATGTCTGTAATTAAAATAGATGTCTGTAGCTCGTTAGCTGAATCATGCTGTGTGTCAACAATGGTTTGTAGGCTAAAGCATACATATGCACAGTAAAGACTGGGAATGGAGAAAGAAGTTTCTGTCTCTATTCTGGGTGAAGCCACACTACTTTCTTACAACTTCATGCACGCAGGATTTGGGATCTGCTGTATTTTCCAAATGCTTATAAGAATATTCAAGGAAGGACAGTCATAATTCGATTTTTCTAACATTGAACATCAGAGGGTGTAAAGTGTCAGAGGATGAAAATACACACTGCTCTCTGTGAAGCAGCTCTGAGTGAGGACTGTAGAATCCTCACCCTCTGTTGCTGTTAACTTCTTGGTCTTCAGACCAGTTTAGCCCATCATCAATCACAAATCTCTGCTCTGGGGCTTAAAATCAGGCATGAAGTACCTTTGGTCTTACTCTGTTCCACTGGCAATTGCCTTCCCAGACACCATAGTCTAGCACACAGATGTCAGAAATCAGTTCAGTTATATCTTGCTTACAGCTAGTTTGCTTTTCTGGAAACAGTATTGGGTCCCATCTTGCAATTGCTTATTTGGGTACAGTCAGACTTTAATATCAGAGAGACATAGATCAGAACTAGGAAAAAGCCTCATGGTTCTACTCCAAGTTTACATATCTCTCACAGCTTTCAGCACTTGTTTTCAACTATGTAACAAGGAAGTTACATGAGTCTCATCTAGTGAAATAGATTTTGCAGTGCTTTGATCTTTAGATTTCTTTTACTGAGGAAGAGCAATTAACGAAGTATTACAAGTACTCTTAGAATGCTCATATCTCTTCTATAGACTTAATTGCTATAGCTGATCAAAGGAAAACTTCTGAGTCTCTTTTGACAGGGAAGAAACAACCTTTCCTATGTTTTCTTTTTAATGCTAGGTCAGACTCAGCGATTCTATATAATGACCGGTCTGTGCTTGAAAATCACCATGTTAGTGCGGCATATCGTCTTTTGCAAGATGATGAAGAGATGAATATTTTATCTAATCTCTCAAAGGATGATTGGAGGTAAAAATGAGCATGGTGGCTGCCTAGGAATATTAAAGCATCATCATAGACTGGTATTACCTTCTTTTAACAGCAATATGCATTATTGTATATTACATATTAGTATTTCTATGCTACAAGATAAAGAACGTTAAAAGGTGTTTGTGTTGTTTATTCCTGCTTTCAGTTTTCACTTCTGATTGTGAGACTAGACTTTGTGACAATGGGTGATAGTATACAAATTGACTCCCATATAATTATTAAGTATCACAGAGACACTGTTTGTATACATGTAATTGAGTGCAGACCTAGCCTGCTGTTTCTTTATCGTAAAGCATAAATATAAGCTTTATCTACTTTAACACCTCCTGTCTGGAAATTATAAATGGGACTTAATGCAAAACATCATTCAGTCCAGGGGACAAAGATCAGTCTACTATACATGCCAAGGAGATTTAAGAAGCTGTAATTTAAAATAAGCCTCATGAAATATATGATTTATGCGCCAAAATGAGCCCATTATTAACTTTTTAATAGCAGACAGTTCAAAGTGATGACAGTTTTCTGTTTTTACTGGATTTGTGAATTTCAAGGGGTGATATTTTAAAAATAGCCTAGTGTGCTGGACAGGAAGGCTCCAGCCTCATGGTGTTTTTCATGGAAGAGGAAGCAATTTGTGAAATGCAATGTGACACGCAGTGCCTTCTACATATTCTTCAATGTGACATAGTACTGAGTAGTTGTTTCATCTAATTTTAATATAAATGTGGGGAAATGAGCCTGTCTCTGGGGCTGACTTTTACCAAGATGGTCAGTGAAGGCTCTGCTTCCTGATCTGTTTAGCCTGAATTTCCTATTTATTTTGACTTGTGGACAGTGATGTGATCCTGTAGTGAAACACCAGGAACTTGCAGTGCTGATTTCACTCAATGTGAGTGTTGTGGAGGAGTATCCTGAAAATTCTATCCCCCAAAATATAGAATAGTGTCATGGTGGGCAGCAAAAAGAACAGAAAGAAAATATCTGCACTGAGATGTCAAAAATCTATTTTAGGTACAGATGGAAATGCCTTGTCAAATATTGGCAGCAAATTACTGCTTCCTTTAATGTTGGTGAGGAAACATAAGGAACTAAACATCAGCCTTAGAGCCACTGTCTACAAGGAACAGCCACTGTTTTTAGTGGAGCAGCTAATTGAGTATGCTTCATTGCATAGATACTGACTTTAGGTAAATAGTCTGCTTTTGAGCTTTAACCTGTTTAAAATTTTTGATTGAATCAAAGCCAGTTTCAGATATTTCTCATTGATTTTGTAGTGCCAATATGTGTGTTCTGTTGATGAGATGTGCTTAGAACCAAAGTTTCAAAGATTAACCCATACCTTTAAAAAATACTGTAACTGTCTGAGCAAAAATATTCAGTGGTTTGGATTGCTTATTTGTTTTCTCTCAAGTATGATTTTATAGCTGCTGATCAAGCAGCAATGCTGCAGAATAAAGGGCATTGTCTGGAAGTGCTCTAATTCCAAAACATTGTGGTTTCTATGTGCTTTTGCTTTTGACTGCCAGTATGAAATCCCATAGGCAAACATTTGGGAAGCACTGTAAACATGAACTGACTTCAGCAAAATCTGAGGTGTTGAAAAATAAAACCCAAGAAGCCCAAAGTTTCCCCATTCTAGGACTCAAAAGTAGGACCCTCAGTACTGAAGGATGCTTTGGGCAACTGATAAGATGTGTCCAAATTAAACTTCACTTTTGTAGACTGATAAATCTCCCTCTGCAAAAGGCCTGAGTGATGTTTTTCGGAATATAAATTCTTGAGTGATGTTTTTGGAATATAAATTCTTGAGTGATGTTTTTGGAATTTAAATTCTTTAGTACCTTTCTGAGCTGAGTTCTGACTCCTTTTTTCACATTACCATTCAAAGAAAATCTGATGATCTACAATCCTAGATATCTATGTGGATTTTATAACTTTTGTGGTATTCAGTCATCTAGTTAGGGACTGTATTTTCAGGAAAGATACAAAGAAAATTGGAGACACATTTCACAGTAGAAAAATAAATGGCCACAGGTTTTGTAAAGAAAGCAGATGAGAATGGAAGAAAACTTTTGGGTTACAGTCAAGAAGAAAAGAATTGGATGCTTACTAGTGCTTCAACTACATTTTTTTTCTTCCTCAGAGAAATATACATATTTCTCTGGTCCTTATTAAATATTTGAAAATTAATTGAGTTGCTGCATTTCATTAATTGCACTTGTGCAAGTTATCAAATGAAGAAACTATAATAAAAACAGATCACCATGTGCTAAGAAAATAAACTGCAAAGTGAACGTATGTTTTCCAATATAATGTTGTAGATGTCTTTTTTGACACTGTATTTAATTCTTAGTCCGTTCCATGCAGTTTATTGAAATCTTTATTGCCAAGTATAAAATAAAAATAATAAAGAAAATAAAGAGGTTAAATAAAGGCTGAATAAAAAGATATCTGGAAAATGTTTAGTTGCTTAGCTTTGTATAGGAGTACAATTTTGGGAAGTAACTTTGAATTCAATACTGACTTTCTCAGTAAAGCTGCTTGGTGTTTTTTCCCTCAAATAATTCTGAACCCTCCTTGTCAATTGTGAAGGATGGTCAGCAATGGAAGAGACGGGGCAGATTGCTTGGGTGCAATAAGCTGATTTTATTGATATGGAGCTGAGTATTTATATCTTTTCAGCAGTAACTAAAAATAGATCCTTATATAAGCAGTAATCACTATAACAACTGTATCAATGTTTCTTAGTAATATTGCAAAACTAAAAGCTAGTACTAACCAGCACAGGTACATACCAAGCATGCCTTTTCCTTTTATTAGCTATTTCATGGTAGGCTGCACTGCCTGACACAGTTTGTGGCCTCGCAACATTAGCACGTCCACTTCTGACAGGAGTTTAGCAGTGCTCCCATTTCTGCTTTCTAGCTGTATCCCCACAGTCAATCACCGTTACTTATTTCAAGATTGTGGTGAGAAACCATGATTTTTTTTTACTGACTTTGGTCATACTCTGGGTTTTTTTGTAAGTAATAGTGTGTGCGTGGTTGCAGAATCATGTAAAATTTTCTTGTAAAATTTGGTTCCTATGCACTGAGGATGGGCATGTGTATATTCTGAGTTTTATACCGTTAGCGAGAATCAGCCAATGATGATATTTCTTTTAATGTAGTGTTTTCATGTTAATTTCTGTAATAATAAAGTGCTTATTTAGCACTTTATTATTACAAAATTAGCCACATAGATCAGTTCAGGAGATGTAACTATTGTAACTGTGCACTAAGTTCTCCTGTTTAAGACTTCTATAAATTCCTGTCACTGTTATCAGACTTCATTTTCTGTGGGTTTCTACGTAAGCCAGCTCAGCCGGTTTGCTGTAAAGATTGACGGAGATCAGCATCTTTAGATCGTGTTTTTTGTTTTCTTAGAGAAGTGGAATAATCCAGTGGTAATTTCTACCAATTTGAGCATGTAGTGTTTGCTTTGGTGGGTTTGTGGCTGTGTGATATAATCAATCTGCCAGGCCTCCTCATACTTACATTCAGACCAATGTCCCCCATACCACAAGGGCTTTACCTGCTTGGCCTGCTTGATTGCAGCCCATGTCTCACAATCATGGATTACCTGGGATATAGTGTCTGTGGTCAAATCCACCCCTTGGTCACGAGCCCACTGGTGTGTTGCATCTCTTCTTCCCTGATGACTTGAGGCATCATGGGCCCACCAAAATAGAAAAAATTCACCCTTATGTTGCCAGTCTATATCTACCTGAGACACTAATTTTGGCAGCTCCATCTACCTGTTAATTGCTGTGATTGACATTATCAGCTCGACTCTTAGGCATGTGTGCATCCACATGAGGAACTTCCATGATCATTTTCTCTACGTGATCAGCAATGTCTTGCCGTACTTGAGCAGCCAAGATGGGTTTTCCTTGTGCTGCCAATTGGCTTTTATCTAACTTTCCAGCCAAGCTGTGCAAGTTTCAACCACATTAATGTTGTACAGGGTCTGGAATTCTTGTGTGTTGGTCATTATTTGAGAAAATTATCTCTATCACAGCCGGTTCTCTCAAGCTTTGGATTCCTTGCTTGGTGGTTTTCCACAGACCTTGATGCTGCTGGAGGTGTTCCTGGCAAAGGTATCTCTCCTTCACAATTGCTAAGAGTCGCATCCAGAGGCTGAGAGTTTGGACCTCCTTGTGATCCCCTGGTTGATACCCACATCCCATGACAGAAATCCCAAGTGCCATCCAAAATTGTAGCATCACCTGCAGTGTCCCAGATTTGGATCAGCCAGCTCAATATAGACTCGCCTGTTCATTGGATGAGGTTTTTCTGCAGACTGCATAGACTTTCTAAGGATATGAATTTGATTATTATTTCCAGCTCTGATTCCTCTGCTGGCTGTGAGGGTTCTGCCTCCCCATCATCATCCCCCAGGCAAATGCATTTGGTCTTGTATTTCCTCCTCTGAACAGGGATGACTACTACTGGGTTAGGTTGCCCTTCTGGTTCAACTCTAGCTTGAGTGACCAGGGTGTCTGCTGATTTGTTCCACTTCCCCTCCAGCTGTAGGTGCTGCTGTGCAGTAATGAACAGCATGGAATAAGCATTATCAACGGCCCAGCACAGTGCAATAAGTTGCCCCTTTTTGGAACTGCCACTGTAATTTTCCTTTAAATATTCTGCTACCTTTTCTGGGTTCTGTATTTGTTCAGGGGGAAATTTCCAGACCATTGGACTAGGGCATTTCTTCAAAATTTGGCCTATATCCTCCCACATTCTATGCCACTCAGGATTTTCCATCCCTGGGATAGATCTCTGGGCAACATCCGTGGAAATCTCAGCCCTGATTCTAAATATGTTGTAGACTGTACACAGGAGACATAGCAGAATTAGCAAGAAGAATATGATATCTTAACATCCAGAGGGAATTCAACAATCTCAAAAAGTGATGTGCTAGACCTGAAAAGGTAGAAGGAGAAGAAAGGCTGGGAAATATCATCCCATCCTATTCCCCCAACAGGTTGGGTGAGATTATTAATAAGCCTCCAGAAGTTACAGCCCAGACCAGGACAGGCAAACAACAATGAATACACATCTGAAATTATCTTTATTACCTCTGATGTTATCTTTCCATAAACTTATATCATGGAGTGTATAAACAAAGCAATCTTGGTTTGTATTCCTGATCTGAAAAAGAACACGTGTATGGGTGACTGCTATTTCATTTTAGCCCATGATGCACCAGGGCTGAATGGGGTTTTTCTTCTGTCTCAGGGCACAATAAAGCAAGGCAAGTGGTAAAAAAGAGACCACAGGAAGGCCATCAAAATACATGAGTAAGCGTTGGAGTGATTTGGTCTTCTTTTACTCTAAAAGGAGAGAGAGAATATAGCAGGCTCTAAAGGAAAAACAAACCCAACCCCAAAAATAACCGCCCTAAACTAAACCAAAGCAAAGTATATTAAAAAATCCCAATGTTTTTATTTATGTTCAGAGCAAACCTGATAATTAATTCCTTGAGGTGCACCAAGCCTGTCAGTTTAGTGTGTTCCATGGTTTGCTGTAAGCGTGGATTCCTGTAAGCTGTGCTGGATACCTGCCGGTCAACTCCATGGCTCCATGAGGGAACAAACCAAATTAAGCTGTTGATGAGAAACCAAGGTGTAAAAAGATAGTTGACATTATGGCCTGCTACCTACTGGCTCTGAGGTTAAAGAACTTCAAGCCAGAGGAGCTATGGAGCTCACAGAAGTTTGTTTTTTTTTCATAGAGACAGTGTTCACAGTGAAGCTCTGTTTCTATGCTTGATTTCTACCTTTTAGATGAAGCATTTTTCCTCCCACATCTCATTAACTAGACATGCAGTGCCACTACTCTGCACATTGGCAAAGAATACTTGCATCTGAATGTGCTTGCACTTTGATCACTAAGACTCAGGAAGAAGGAAGGAGAGATTGTACCCATACCTTTTGTCCTACCACAAAGAGTGGGGATGCAAGGTGAGGAAATTAGGTACTCTATACTTTTTTTTTTTTAACAAGGCCTTTGCTCTTCTAGATAGCAAAATTAACAATAGTGAAGTACATGTGGGAGCTAAACATGAGGATTTCCTATGTGGTATTGGGTCAAGGAAATGATTTAAATGTACTGGGAGCTCACCAGTCAGGCCCAACCATAAGCCTTCTCTTCCCCCAAATATGCAGTGCAGCAAAAGGTCCCTCTGCCTACCCTCATGTGCCGCGTGCCCCAGCTACTCACCATCCCAAAGGTGCTGGAATGGGCCCTCACCAAGTACAGCAGTGTCTTTTCTTGTCTGGGGAGCCGAGGGTGAGACACAGGAGTCCACATGCAGTCTCAAAAGTGCCAAATAAGGAACCAGAGTGGGTTTTTTGGTTTCTTAAATATGGTTTTTTTGGTTAGCTTTCTACTAGATTTTTTTTTTTTAAATTTGTGTTATTTTTTACTATTATTTTTTTAACTGCTTATTGGCTAGTCTTGCCAAAACACCCAAAGAGGGGCAGAGGGAAGGAGAGGACCTGGCATCCTCTGAGCTCCTGTGCAAGGGTGATGAGAAGAGTGTGTTGGATTGGAGGTCTTTGGGGCCAGGAGGTGAGGTTTTTAGTCTGAAAACAGGAAGCCTCTGGGGCATTGCTGTCGCTGGTTTGTTCTTGCCTCAGCTACCGAATGGGTGGTTGAAGACGAAGGCAGGGCCGTCCTGGCACTGCACAGAGAATTGTTTCAGATCAGCTGTGAGACTCTAGTCAAGGCAGGACTGATTTGATATTGGCTACGGGCTCTTGAGGGGAGTGATTAGGGTGGAGGTTGTGTAGGTTCTTCTCCCCCATTAGCTGATTCCCATGTAACCGGAGCTGTGTAAAAATTGTTGAGAGCTGTGAAGGAGGAAAGGAGGTGTTTTTCTTTCCTCTACAGTAAGTAAACAACAGTCTGCAAACAGTAATCATGCTGTTGTTGAAAGAAGGAAAACGGAGCTGGTCATGAAGGTGTTTCTGGAGATGGTTTGCTGTGTCTGTGCTGCTGTGGTGACAGCAGTTCCCAATGTGCCCATATTTAATCTGCATCACTCCAGTCCCTTTTTTCAGGGCATATCAAGAGATGGAAAGCAATAAAGGCTTTGGAAGTGTCCACTGGTGACATGGGGAAGGTGTCACCTCTCTCCTGTTTCCCAGTTTCCTTTCTCCCTTTGGGTCATGTCATTTTGGACAATGCCACCATGCAGACCGAATCTTTAGAGGACTGTCTTTTCTTTGAGTTAGATTTTTACTAGCTTTTATGAAAGAGA
Organism: Daphoenositta chrysoptera; assembly: GCA_013397915.1. Taxonomy (NCBI): domain Eukaryota; kingdom Metazoa; phylum Chordata; class Aves; order Passeriformes; genus Daphoenositta; species Daphoenositta chrysoptera. The sequence continues at coordinate 97,513 of VZRO01005792.1, read as the reverse complement.
GAGAGAGAGAGTGTGAGAGAGAGAAGATGCAGTTGGGGACGAGGTACTGAAGAGCGCTATTACTTTCATTTAATGAAACCTGTTGTGGATTATGGAGATCTCAGGACATCGCTATTCCTACCATACTTGTTGCCATGACACCACATGACCAGGAGTAAAATAGGAGATTGATTTAACTCTTAATGTGCAGAGGGAAGCTTGTCTCCAGGGCATTTCCTAGGCCTGACTTGATAGGCAAACTATCATTACTGGAAAATGTTCTGATACGACCACATTTGTGAATACTTGACCTGGTGCCTCTGTGACTTTCTCTAAGAGGTTAACTCAAGGATATGTCTAAACTTACCAGTTTGGTATAGTGGGTAGATTATGGGGGTATAATCATCTTTCCTTTTTCATCATCTTGCACTATTTCTAAATTTCTTGGATACAGTTTTAAGTTACCTATGTTTTAAAGACTTGGACAATTTTTCTGAGGTCAAGTTATGTAAGAAATTACTCATAACAATTAGTATTTGAATAAATTAACTTTTACTCTTCATGCACTTCTTCCTGAATGCAAAACTGTTTGGTACTATAGAATAAAGGAGAACAAGATGTTGCACAAATACCTGGGCGATATCTGACTTTATAGTCTCACTGGTAACATGAAGAGAGAGCTGAATTTGCCTGCCGGTTCACCATATGTCAATAATAATATTTATAAAGCCCAAGTATTCAGGGCTATGGTTTGGACAGTTATACAGCAATGTGTTGGTATTTAAAAGTAGTGCAGCCTCTTCTCTTACCTCATTTCTTCTTTGAGATGGTCAAATATATTTTCTAAAAAGAAAATAATTGGAAACTGTTTCAGTTGACTTGCTTTTCCTCTACTTTTATGTACTGTGCTTCTCTAATAGAAAGATGTTAGCCCAGATGAAAACCAGATCACTCTGAAAGTATGTAATGTAAAATATTCACAGGCTTTTGTGCATTATTAGAATAACTAATTATAGTCAAGAGACACTTCAGTGGAAACAGATCTTGTAAAATATTACCGGGGTCTATTTAGCCAGAGCTGCTAGACAGCGTGTAGAGTGCAGCACCAGAATGGGTAGTGTAGACCTTGAAGACAATTACAGAAACAAAGTGCTCAAGATGGTCAGAGCAAAAATAACATCTGTGTGTATCCCAGGCTCTAACCTGACTCAGATGCAAAGCCAAGAAATGGATAAATATCTATCTTCAATTCTCTCTGTAATGAATTTCAGCATTATATCAACCTAGCAACAAACGCACAAACTTATAATCCTCTAGTGTTTCATCTTTTGAGATGTCTCATGTATTATCTGTAACTTTTACCTATTAATTTTCAAAGTCACATGCTGTTGTCATGCCTATTGCTGGAAGTGACAAATAAGAATTTTTCAGTAGTGAAATCCTTTATTTTTTACCATCTCTGAAGTATTTTTTATCTCTGTTTCAGAGAAAATGATGATGTGCAGAGGTCAGAGGATGTGCATATTCCAGATTTACACCTATTAAAGGGAAAGTAATATCTGTGTGCTTGTAAGCATATGTACATTCTTGCACTGCAATCATTGACTCATTTTCCTGAACTGAGCCCTTTGCTTTTGTATTCCTACAGCAATAAGCTACACACAAAGTAGCCCATGCAGAGCAGTATGATGGAGTTTTAGTCCAGAGGATGTAGTGAAAAGTCTGCTGTTCCCAAAGCATTATCACACTCTTTACTTATAAATGTATATTTCTATGCATTCAGGTTCTTGTCTCTTGGTTGTATTGACAGAGACATTTGTGCTGCTGGGAACGGACCAG
>VZRO01005792.1:19253-95653 GCA_013397915.1 Daphoenositta chrysoptera | reverse complement strand
AAAAAAAAAAAAAGTGAAATAATTCAAAATTAGTTACTTTTCATCCATCATATAATTATTTGGAATGCTGTTGACTATGCAACTGACTGTACTTATGGGTTGGGTGGAGGAGGTGGTTATAGGGCCAACTGATACCATCAGTGTTGCAGAGCTCTGGTGGTGGAGAGCCATCATTATGTGCCCCCCATGGGACCAGGTAAGCACAACAGTCTTGGGTCTCACAGTGATGGCCTGGGACTGGAATTTGAGCACAGCTACTAGAGGCAAGAGAGGAATTATCAAAATAGACTTCATGAGACATTCATAAAAAGGAGAATAGTAACTTATTTTTAAATGAATGCTGACCCATTTCTGAATTTTACAAATCCTGACCTGGTATGCTAACCTTGAGCTGTTCTTCCTCTGGTAATCTGTAGAGACCTGAACTGAGAGAAAGAGAAAATAAACTTGTATTGTGTAATAGATAAGAACATTCTGGTATTTTAAACTGTTTAGGAGATCCGTATCATCTTCAGAGAAATTTCAACTGGAGTCTAAACAAGTGTTGTAATAGTACTACTAATGATGATAATGATAATTATAATAAGAGTAATGAAAACATGAGAGAGAGAGAAATAACACCCAAGAGAAACAAGTGATGAACAAATGCCATTGTTCACCACCTGCTGACTGATGCCTAGTCTGTCACCAAGTAGAGATTGCTGGCTCCAGTTTATATACTGGGCATGATGTTCTATGGTACAGAGTATGCCTTTGTCCAGTTTGGGTCAACTGTCCTGGCTATGCTCCCTCACAGCTTCTTGTGCACCTGCTTACCGTCAGAGTATGGGAAACTCAAAAGTCTGTGATTTGGAGTAAATACTACTTATCAACAACAAAATCATCAGTGTGTTATCAACATTATTCTCATATTAAACCCAAAACACAGTACTGTACCAGCTAAGAAGAAAATTAACTCTATTCCAGACAAAAAACAGGACAGCAAGTTTGCTTAACAAAAACTCATACAGTAATAGTTTGAATTAATAATAGCAGGGAAGTAGTGCAAGTTCTCAAAGGTCTTTATTTCATATATGTATCATATATAGTAGGCGATTTTTTTAACATGGTGATTTTCCACCATATGACTCGTCTTTAAACATGCATATCGACCAGTTGAATCAAATTACCTGGTTCTGAGGCTTTAAACAGTCTTTTCCCTTCCTTCTAAGAATTACCTATAAAAGACAACTATTTAAAAAGTTTGTGCTTAATTGAAAAAGGAGTACTAATACCAATGTGCTCTTCAGAAAATAGCTAATATTTCTCTTACCAAGGATTAGCCACCTGGTTCATTTCCATCCCTCCCATTCCTTTGTTTGTGCAGAAAATCCTTCGTCTTCTTCCCCATCCCTGAAAGAGGAATAATGTAAAGAATTACATACAAAGACATTGCTGTCAGTAATTTGCAGATAGACAACAAAAGAAACTGGAGGGTGTCTGATGCTGGTTTTTGTGCTTCTCTTTCCGTGCTGCTCTCATTGTGATGCTATCCAAAAGGGAATTTAGAGCTCTAGTGATTGAGATGGTGTTGGCTACCGATATGTCCTGTCACTTCCAGCAAATCAAAGCTATGAAGAATGCTTTGCAACAACCAGAAGGGTGAGTCACTTCACAACACAGGGCAGTGAGGGGGCTGCATTTCAGCTGGTGCTTTGCCAATGTGTTTAACTTCAAAAGCACCTCTCCAGAGGCTCTCTCTTTCTTTGATATCCACAACAATTTTCTTTCTGCTGTTGAATTTGGAATGAATTCACTTAGGACGGGATGGGCACATGCCTATATGCACATCTATATTCTGTGCTGGTGGCCCAAAGCTTTCAAACGTCACCATTGTTGGGACCAGCCTCACTGGGCACTTTCCTGGTGGGTAACATCAAGGACATGATTCATTTGAGTGATCTCTACAATTGAGTATGACTTAAGGTTATAAGACATGCAGAACATAACTTGCACTTTGCCCTTACGCAGATGGTATCAGCTGTCACACTTGGAAGGGGCCTGCTTCATAACCAGAGAACAAATGAAAACTTGAGATGCCCTGAGGGAAGGACTGGAAAATAACAGAAGGAACAGTATGGGGGAAGCCTTTTCTTCTTCCCAGTATGCCACTGGGAGCTGTAATATTTTGTCCACAGGTCTTCCCAAAAAAATTCCTTCTATATTGTTCTTGAGCCATGGTCAGTTTTTCACCCTGGACACAGTTATGTCCAGAGCCTCCCAGAATTATACCTGTATCCAAATTATTCCTGTATCAGAATTACACCTGTATCAGAACAGGGTGTGGCTAGCCACTTGATCCTCTCAGAGGCTACAACTGCTTCAACCACTTCAACCATTTTGGATAGCCAAAAAGTGGAATTAAAAAATGAGACCACTCATTACAAGAAAGCATTACTGGGTTCTTGGGCTAGCCTCCTAGGTTATGGTCGTAAGAAATCACCAACCTTTTTTTTCTGTGAAATCAGGGTTCCCTTCTGTTCTCACACTAGTTTTCTATCAGTAATACATTTATCAGTTATTGTGTAGACTTGTCATAGCCCAAGAGATCCCCACTATTCATTACAGTGGGATGATAGGGACCATCTTCTCTTCTAAGCTGCATAAAACGCAGCACAGATGAAATGGGGAACAGAGAAGCTCTTCAAGACTGCTAGTGAGCACAAGCAAGCCTGGAAAGTTCCTGAGCAAGGCTAAGCAACATTTCTTTTTGCATTTCTTAGTATCTCCTTTAAAACAAGAATTGTGTATGTTCGAGAAATAAGACAGTCTTTCAGAGTTGTCTGATTTTATGATCAGAGAAACCACTTCACTAATACCCTGGCCAAAGATTCTAGTTATCTTATTTTCCTGTAGGTAAGATTTTTGTCATTCTTCCCTGTAAGAGCAGACAATTAATTTTTTTGATCCTTTGGGTTTTCAGAATTGACAAGCCGAAAGCCTTATCACTGTTATTACATACAGCAGATATCAGTCATCCAGCCAAGGCCTGGGATCTCCATCATCGCTGGACCATGTCTCTGCTAGAGGAGTTCTTCAGACAGGTAAAGCTAGGGAAGTTCTTTTCTTTTCTGCAGCTGAGAGGGAGTGTGTAGGAAAGGAAGGAAGTAGGAAAATATGAACACAGCTATTTTCCTTTTTCTCAGATGTTTGTTAGAACCTCCTAAATGGTATGAAGCTTTCTCCTCTAGCACCATTAGCACTGGTTATTATGCCTCTTAGGAAGCTGGTGTCTGATACACTCCCCATAGATATAAATATTACCTACATAGTAGAAATTCTAATTTGGTAACCTAATATGTCTTTCAGATTAGGAAAACATGGAATACATGTCACTCCACTTAGCTCTAGAACCACAACACCAGATTTGTGTAGCTATACTTTAAAGAATTCTACTTACATTGTTGTGATGGATGTGAAAAAGTCTTACTTTGCCCTTACTTTAAAATAAGTGAACTGCTCAAAATCCTAGTTCACAGTGGACCACCTGTTGACAGACACACAAATCTAGACAAATCACTGAGCTCTGTGTGATGGTTGCAAGGTCCCCAAGTGATTACTAAAAAGCATTTAAAGAATTAAAAAAACAAACCAACAAACAAAAAAAAAAGTAAAAGCAAACAGACTATTTAAGGAGTGTATAGGATGCTTTTCTCCAGTATGAATTACTAACCTAAGCAGTGATAGCACTTAAGTGCTTATTATCCCTCCAAAGTCCACTAGCTTCTTGATCTGTAGTAAAATCTAAATGCAAAAGGGAAAATGTGACAATTCTTTAAAAGTTCTGATAATTTTTTTAAATGGTATCTGTTTTTAAAGGCAGTGCAGTAATCCCCCTTTTTTACAAGGATATTGCAAAAATTTGCTTTGAAGTTTATCCTTTGGTTTGTTTTTCAAACCAAGAATCGGTTCACTGGGTGGAAGCAGATAGATCATACCTGCAACTGATTCTGTCTTGCCACACAGGAGGCTCATGCAAGTAGGATGATTTTAACATGGATTTTAGGGAAAAAACTGTGCATATTTATGCTTTTCTAGCTCAAAGTTATACCAAATGTGTTAAAATACAGGACTGCCAAAGACTTGTGAGGGAATTAAGATTACCTCACACTAAGATGTCAGACCACAAAACCTCCAAGTTTTGATTTATTTTACACATGTAATCAAGTCAAAACTACTATTTTATATATTTTTATATCAGCCAACAAATTCTATTTTAGTTTGGTATGATGAATGACAACACTTTTAGATGAAGCTATAAATAAAACTCATATTCTAACTCCAAATTCAGATGCAGAGTTTATTTCCTCTTCAGGAAAACCACTAAGCTTACCATGAAGCATAGATTTGTGTTCATTGAATTTATTTAGCACTAGATCAATGAGTACATCCCTACTAGACATTAAAATAAAAACACACACACTTCTCACAAATTGATGTCCTAGTTCTGGCCATGACAGGGTTAATTTTTGCAGTAGCCAGGAGGTGGCATGGCTACGATCTGGAGGTTATTCTATTCCATCTCACTTCCTTTTCCAGGGATGGAGGAAGGGCTGTCATATGGGTTGGGGTAATATTTGGTGATCATTTGCATGTGAGTCACTTCTTCTCTCTTGAAAAATTTTGTGATTCACATTGTTGCTGTTACTGTCCTTTTCTTATCTCATTGCTGTTTCCGGTAGATCATTGTTATCTCAACTGCTGATCTTTATATTTTGTGCCTCCAATTGTCCTCTCTAGCCCACTGCAGAGGGAGGGAGAGGGAAAGGGAAAAGGGAAGAGAGGAGTAAGTGAGCAGAACATGGTTTGGAGTTTTTTAGTGGGAGCACTAAATTGAAAAATACCATTCCTAAACCAAAACAGCCTAGTTTGGCATCCAGTGTGGGACTCAAAGGGTTGAGATAACAACAGATATGGCCACAGAGTGTTGGAATCAAATTTGATTAAACATTAGTTTTACTAGGTATAGAGCCACTGGTCACAGTGTCGCTTGGTCTTCTCACAAGGTTGTGGTACCTAACCCTGTATATACTTCATATGTGCACTCAGTGTCCACCATGATGTTCTTTCCAGAGTAGGGAGAGGGATCAGGATTGCTTTTTTGCTGTACTGTGTGATATTGGCTTTGCATAGTGAAGACTCTCACAATGGGAGGAAGAGGCAAGGCCAGAGATAGTTGCCCAATCCCTACCCCCAGGTGAGCTGTAAGATATGTGAAAATTCTTCAGCTGCCGGTTGGGTGAGCCCTGGTGACCTGCCTGGTCTGGTGCTGGGATATTGCAGCCCATATTATGAAACTAGATGGTAGTGAAGCCATGCTACTGGGATTCCTGTCCCAGGATGTGGGCACTGCCAGAGGGATTGGAAAGAAGACAGAAACTCTTACTCTCTGGAGAAACTCCCATCAAGTGTGAGAGAAAGGTATTCACCCTGGCAAGTATGTTCTAGTAGTGTGCTCAAGCAGGGGGAACACTGTAGAGAAATATATCTGGTACCTGAGAGAATTAGCCATGCTGGAGGTAACCTATAAGGATTCAAAAAACAGATTCAGATCAAGTCCAGCTTACACAACCCACGTGGCAGAAGTTTGTATGGAGCACACCATTGATGTTTACCAACTTATTAGCATTGATCTCAATGAAAGAAAGAGAACAAAGAGGGCTTCAAGTGACTACACAACTATGGCAATATGAAATAATTTTTTTCATCCTTACTAAACTGTGCCTTGCCTGTGGAAAGACTGTCCAAGACTGCAGAGAGACTCAAAAGATTCAAGCATGTTAGAGAGGAAATGTCTTATGACCCTTCAGTATGCACCACAGTCTCTGCTATCAGAAGCATGCACTTGCCAGCTCGAGAGAAAGAGCACACACTGTGAGGTAACCTGCAGTTTTACTTGACTGCAGAGAAGACATGAGAAAGTGGGATGGAAAACCCACCTCTGCCCTAGCAGCACAGGTGTGTGAGTTGAGAGGAAGGACAACCACCACAGGAAATTCTTCAAGGATAAATGCCGCTCCAGTTTCCAGTAAGTCCTCAGACAATGGAAGGGCTGATGTTGCTTCTGATCCTCTTGAAAGGACATCCAGTTCATAATTACAAGACATGAACAATGAATACTATGACTAGAACTAGAGGGGCCCTGCCTCCAGCAGGAGGAAAGGGACAACTGGATCTATTGGACTGTGTGGATCTGATGGCCTCGTGCATCAGATCTGCAAGAGTATAAGATTTTAGTTGACTTTGGCACAGAATGTACCCTGATGCCATCAAGATCTGTAGGGGCAGAATCTAACTATTTCCGTGGTGACAGGGGGATCCCAACAGCTGACAGTACTGGAAGTTATAGTGAGCCTGACTGGGAACAAAAGGCAGAAATCCCCCATTCTGATTGGCCCAGAGGCTCTGTGTGTCCTTGGCATAGGTTAACTCAGGAGAGGGTATTTCAAGGATCCGAGAGGGCATCGTTGGGCTTTTGGGATTGCTGCTGTGGAGACAGAGGGAATCAGAGAGCTCAACACCTCTCCTGGTCTCTCAGAGGACCCTTCTGCTGTGGGACTGATGAAGATCAACAGGTACTGATCACTACCACAACAGTGCATCACTGACAACACTGCACCAACCGGGACTCCGAGACCCACATCCATGAGATGATCCACGAACCTGAGAGTGAGGGAGTGGCCAGTAAGACTTGCTCACCCTTTAATAGTCCTATATGGCCAGTGCATAAATCCGGTGGAGACTGACAGTGGACTGTTGTATCCTGAACAAAGTCACATCACGACTGAGAGCTGCTGCAATGGACATGTTGGAACCTGTGGGCAATCTGGAATCCAAGGCAGTAAACTGGTGCCACCATGTACATTGCTAATGCATTTTTCTCCACTTCTTTGTCAAGAGAGTGCAGGCCACAGTTTGCTTTTACCTGGAGGGTGTCCCATACACCTGGAACTGAAGGCCCCAGGAGTGGAATCATAGCCCCATTATTTGCCATGGACTGATCCAGACTGAACTTGAAGACGGTGAGTCTCCAGAACACTTGCACCATGTTGATGACATTATTGTGTGACGCAACTAAACAGAGAGAGTTTTTTGAAAAAAAGAAGATAATCCACATCCTCCTGAAGGTCAATTTTGCCATAAAGCAAAGTAAAGTCAAGGGACCTTCTCAGGAATATCAGTTTTTAGGAGTCAAATAGCAAGACGGATATAATCAGATTCCAATGGACATGGTCAACAAGATGGCAGTTATGTCCCCAACCAGCCAGCAAGAAGGAAACACAAACTTTCCTCAGTACTGTGGGTTTTTGAAGATGCATATTCCAGATTACAGTCAGATTATGAACCCTCTCTATCAAATGACACATGAGAAGAAGCATTTTAAGTGGGGTCTTGAACATCAACAAGCTTTGTAACAAATTAAACAGGAGATTCTTTGGGAGCCATAGGCCCAGTTAGGACAGGACAAGATGTGAAAAATGTGCTGTACACTGCAGCCAGGGAGAATGGTTCTTCCTGGAGTCTCTGGCAAAAGGTACCCTGAAGGACTTGAAGGTAACCCCTGGGATTCTGGAGTCTGGAATACAGAGGATATGAGGCCTGTTACACCTCAACTGAAAAAGAGGTACTGGCAGTTTATGAAGGAGTTCTAGCTGCTTCAGAAGTGATTGTCACTGAAGCACAGCTCCTCCTGGTGCCCTGATAGCCAGTGCTGGGCTGGGTGTTTAAAAGGAAAGTCCTTTTCACACATCATGTTTCAGATGCAACATGGAGTAAGTGGGTTGCACTGATCACTCAGAAAGCTCAGACAGAAACCCCTAATTGCCCAGGGATATTGGCCTGAAGGCAAAATCACAAATCACGACTTGGCCTCAAGGCAAAAATTTTGGACTATCATCATCATTGGAGGAGGAAAAGATGACAAGTGCTGAGGAGGTCCCACTATGTATAATCAGCTACCAGAAAATGAGAAGTGATATTTACTCTTTACTGATGGTTCTGCTGTATTGTAGTAATATACTGAAAATCAAAAGCTGCTGTATGGAGTTCTATGTGACAAGTTGCAGAAATCAGACAAGTTGGATCTAGGCTGCAGAGCTGTAAGACATCCAGCTGGCTTTAGATATTGCTGAGTGAGAGAAATGGCCACCGTTTAACGTCTACACTGACTTGTGGATGGTAAAAAACGGCTCTGTGGGGGTGACCCTCAGACCAATGGAAAAAGACCAGTTGGGTGTGTGAAGTAAACCCATCCATGCTGATATGTGGCAAGACATTGCTGTGTGGGTTGTAAAACTAAGTCATGTAGATGCAAGTGTACCCAAGAATTGGGCTACTGAAGAGCAACACAACAATGGATAGGTGGCTTGAGCTGCCAAGATTAAAGTGTCACAAGTGGATCTGGATTGGCAGGATAAGGGTGAATTATTTCTGGCTCGATGAGCCCATGATGCCTCAGGTCATCAAGGAAGAGATGCAGCAGGGAGGAGATGGACTTCTGATTGAGGGTGGACTTAACCATGGGCTGTATCTCTCAAGTTATCCACAACTGTGAAATATGCACTGCAGTCAAGCAGGCCAAGCAGGTAAAGCCTCTGTGGTATGGGGGACAATGGTTGAAATATAAATATGGGGAGGCCTGAGAGATTGATTACATCACACTCTCTCAAACTCACCAAGAAAGTGCTATGTACTTACAGTGGTAGAAACAACCATGGGAGAGGTGCTGTCACGCCACTGCCTGTAAGGCCATCTTGGGCCTTGAAAAACAAGTCCTGTGGCAATATGGCACCCCAGAAAGAATTGAGTCAGACAATGGGAATCATTTTAAAAATCACCTCATAGACACCTGGGCCAGAGAGCATGGTATTGAGTGGGTGTATCATACTCACTATCATGCACCAGCCTCTGGTATTGTACCATTGAATGGTACAATGGGCTGTTAAAAACCATATTGAAAGCAATGGGTGGTGGGATGCTCAAACATTCAGATCTACATTTTTTGGAGGCCAACTGATTAGTCCACACTAGAGGCTCCGCTAATCAAACTCCTCCTGCCCAATTAAAACCTCCAGTTACTGTAGAAGGGGACAAAGTCCCTGTGTGCATATGAGGAATATGTTTGCAAAGACAGTTTGGCTTAGTCCTGCCTCAAGCAAATGTGTGATTGTTTTGCTTAAGGACTTAGGTGCACTTGGTGCGTAATGCAGAGTGACAGGGAAACATTATGTGTACCTCAAAGGGATTTGATTTTTGGATGAGAACAGTCTGCAATGTTGAATTGTATAATATTAGTTGCTGAATGACACTGCCACTGTATGCTATAACCACCATGAACAATGGATATGGACTGCTCCAGATACACCAGTTGCGAGGTCCTGATGCAGCTTGCAACCTCCCAGCAGTGCACCAGCCCTTCTGCCCTGGAAGACACCTAGGATGGATAGAACAGTCCACAGTCATGGACTAAATGAACTCAACAGACATCTTGGAGGGGTGGCCATTGACCACAGAAATTACAACAGTGCTTTTAAATACATACACATATATATATTTTTTGTCTATATATATGTGTATATATATGTATATATATGGAAAGTGTAGGATCTGGGTATAATACAAATGGTATAGAATAAGGGGTGGGTACTGTCTTGGTTCCGAACAGGACAGGGTTAATTTTTACAGCAGCCAAAGGAGGCATGGCTAGGACCCAGAGGTTATTCTATACCACTTCACATAATTTTCCTGGAATGGGGGAAGGGCTTTCTTCTGGGTCGGAATTGTGCGGCAGCGGTAAGGTTGGGCTCCATGGTGAGCATCTGCATGTCAATCACTTGCCGTTCTCTTGTACAATTTTGCTATTCATATTGTTGCTATTACTGTTTATTCTCTTATCTCATTGCTGTTTCCAGGAGATTGTTCTTAAGTTATGAGCTGTATCTTTTTTGTATCTTCAATTTTCCTTTCCAACCCACTGCAGGAGGAGGGGAAGGGGGACTGGGAGTGAGTGAGTAGTGCATGGTTTTGAGGTTTTTAGTGGGAGCACTAAATTGGAAAAGACCATCCCTAAACCACGATATTGAGAACTACTACTAGCCAAGGGGACTATGGTTGTAAGGAACTTGCTTGACCTAGGATTAGACACATATTTCCTTATGGTCTTTAATTGCAGACCCTTTCCTCTTCTTTCTGTTAAGTGTTCTGCAGAGACATAAAGCCTGACTTAACCTATATCAGAAAAGATCCCCAGCCCTGTTGGTTTCCCAGTATTTTGAGATGTGACGTGACACAGGTCTTCATACACCAAGTGACCATGCTGTAGGTGTGAAAGATTTTAAGTACAATACTGGTTTTTTTGTACTCACCATCTATGAGCATCTCTTAAAGCAAACATCTTCCCTTCATTAATTAGTTGTACTAATGTGTTTTAGCTAGCCATTAGGGAGCTGCTCAAACAACTTAGAAATCAAGTGTCTCTAGGAGCAGTCACAAAGGCAGGCAGGTGATCCTTTCCAAGACAATTAACCACTGGGGTTTTTAGGAGGTCTAAGGAGTAAAAGAAGAATTATGAGCTGGCATTGAGAGATGGTTTTTCTGAGTGACACAGCTGACACAGTAAAAGAATGTTACTTGTAAATATTTCTGTGTTTACATTGTGTTTTAACCTGATATTTGTATATCAGGCTCCTAACATAAAGCAAAATTGTTTGCAGTAAAAGGATACTATTGCTTGTTGTTCCACACAAAATCCTAACAGAACCTGTGCCCCATTTTATGTATGTTGTATTAACAAAAATAAGTATTCAGCTCTTCTTATACCCACAGAAGCTTTTCTCTGGTTAGTCTCCTGAATATTTTAGCTTCTATTTAACATCAGTCAGAACACTGCCAAAAAGTTCAGCACAATTATAGTGAGCTGCTAATTTGAGGAAATGATTTTACAGTATATTTAACAGGCTAGTAGGCTGTTTAAATTTGAATGCTCAGTGGGGAATAGTGCAGCTATGTCATCCTATACATATCTTCTCAGCATAAAACAATGTTATAGAGTGACTGAATTAAAGGGCCTTTTGAAACATGTGACCAGAAAAACTGGAAAACTGTGAAATATGGGATTATAACACTTGATTTTCTACCATCTTGTGGTGCTAGAAAAGGACTTTCAGTTCCGAGGGCTGGTAGGCATGTTTGGACTTATGTGGTTAAAATGTAAGTGTAATCTAAAGGTAATGTGAAATGTCGTATTCCTAACATCATAGAATACCAGGTTGGAAGGAAGCTGAAGCATCTATCTGGTCCAACCTTTCTTGACAAAAGCACAGTCTAGATAAGATGGTCCAGCACCCCATCCAGCCGAATCTTAAAAGTGTCCAATGCTGGGGAATCCACCACTCCTCTGGGGAGATCATTTTAATGGCTGATCTCATTGTGAAAAATTTTTATCCTGTGTCTAATCAGAATCTCTTCAGGGGTAATTTGTATCCATTACGTCTCATCTTTTTAAGTGCCTACTTGTAAAATCCATCTTCTTTGTAGCCACCCTTTAAATACTGAAACATGGTGATAAGCTTTCTTTTCTCAAGGCTTAACAAACGCAGTTCACTCAGCCCTTTCTTACATGGCAGGCTTCACAGATCCTTTATCATCCCTGTAGCCCTTCTCATAACCCTGTCCAGCCTGTCCACTTCTTTTTTTTCATGGGGAGACCAAAACTGAACACCGTATTACAGCTGTGGCCTGGCAGGCGCTGAATAGAGTGGGATAATGATTTCTTTATCTCTGCTGGTGACACCCTTGTTGATGCAGACCACCATTCTGTTGTTTTCTTCACCAGAGCACCACAATGTTCACTTGTATTAGCTTGTTGTCCAACAGGACCCTCAGGTCCTTTTCCACAGAGCTGCTCCCCAGGTGGGTTGTTCCCAGCCCGTGTCGTGGTCCAGGATTATGTTTTCCCAGGTGCAAGATCTTACATTTGTCCTTGTTGAAGTTCATAAGGTTCTTGTGAGCCCACTCTTCCAGCCTATCTAGGTCTACCTGCAGGATGACTCTCCCTTTAGAAGTGTCCTGTTTCCCACTTTGTTTGGTATCATCAGCAAACTTCACCAGGGTATGCTTGATCCCATCATCCAGGTCACTTACAAAGATAGTAAACAGCATTGGGTCCAGTGTTGACAGCTGGAGTATCCTGCTTGTGACAGGTTGATAGTTTGAAAAGAAGCTATTTGCCACCACTTGCTGACAGGCTGGGGCCTGTCAGCCAGTTCCCCACCCCCTGCACAGACCACTTGTGTATACTATAATGCATCAGTGTCTGTAGGAGGAGGCTATTGGAAACCATGTCAAAAGCCTTGGAGAAACCCAGGTAGACGATGTCCACAGCTTGCCCCACATCAACCAAGCAGGTTACTTTCTCATAGAAAACTCTTAGTGTTTTCTTTGGAAAAAAACTACTAATCTGCATCCGGCCAGCCTTATCTGAAACACTAAAAAAGACATGCAAAGAAATGCAAGCCCTGAAAAATCAGTCCTGACACTCATGTTTTGTCATGAAAGATTTGCTCTGAGAACTGAGTTCTCTGGAGAACTGCAGTGAGAAACTTTCTTGTGCTCAAGTGGGTTTTTAGTTGGTGCATAGAAGTAGCAAGCAAGGAGGGGAAATTCTGATGAAAAATAACTGGAATCAAGATGCTTAATTCACCAGCTTCTCCTTGGACTGCAACTTTTCCAGCCAGACTCAACTTCTCCACAATTTATGTTAAAAACAAACAATCTAAACAAAATCCAAACTTAAAGAAAGTAAAAGGAGAGGCTTTATCAGTCGTGACATAAGATATTAAAGTGCAATGTGTCTTGTCTTTTTTTAATTTCTTGTCAATTTTTTTTCTCCAGGGTGACAAAGAAGCAGAACTAGGGCTGCCCTTCTCTCCTCTGTGTGATCGGAAATCTACTATGGTGGCTCAGTCTCAAATAGGTATGTCCCTTTTGGTGCATGCAAAGTAGCATCTTAAAAGAAAAAATTTGTCTTCTCAACAGTGCTAACATCCTAGTGATCCCATCATTTGGAACTGTGTTAAAGAGAGGAAATAAGGCACAATGGCACTATTTTCCCCAGATCAACAATTCAAAGAGGAGACATTAAATTTATGTTGATGGTTCCATACAGTAACCAAGTTGCCTCTGATGTGTCTACAGTATCTGGTTATGACACTTACTCCATGGTTTTGTGAGCTGTGAAGGCAAGACACACATAGGAATATCATGTGAATGAGTGTCATTGGTGTATATGAAAATGTAGTGTCAGTTCCTTTCATGACCTGGGCAAAACAATTTGTTCCTTCCACCCGTTCTCGCCCCCAATGCTTTAAACCAACTATTATTTTTCACTGAAGCCAAGCAACTAGCAAACCTTTTTTGCTGCTACCTATTCAGAAAAAAGGCATCTTTTTACAGATTCGCCAACAGCACTTTCTCTACATCTCCTTCAGTTACCGAGTGAAAAAGTAGGGCTAGGATGAGGAAACAAGCCTGACATTCAGTGAAAGAACAAGAGGGGCCAAGTGAAGTAAAACTGCTCAGGGGACTTGGCACAATGAAGAGAACATGGAAAAGGTGGATTTGTGGGTAGATTTTTATACCCTGGAAGTAAGTGAAGTAGATAGAAGATCATGTTCCAGCCTCAACTGGAGAATAGGTACCCAAATGGAATAAAAAAGGAAAGATAACCTGAACACTAAAATTGAGGGAACTGAGAAAAACAGAAAGACAGAACACATATTAAAAAAATCAAACAAAATATTTGAAGCAAGAAATTTCTCTCAAAGAATGAAACAACTGTTTCCCTGAATCTAGGATAGTACAGATGCATATATTTGGCTAAGAGCTGCTCCCATTTAAAATTATTTCACTGTTCCTGGTAGGCAAGCCATTATCTCAGAGACAGCATCCCAAATTCTTCTGGCTTTCTGGAAGTTTAGACATTTCACCTCAGAATCTGAGTTTGAAGAGCCCTGTACAAGCCTGGCCTGGTTTACCAGGCTTGTAGCATTTACTCCTCTGCAACAATAACCCAACATACAACTGTGTGTTCTGCTAGTAGCTCCGTGGAGGAAAGCAACAACAAATTTGAAGTGCTACAGTTTCAGCTAAAACACATGTGGCACCTCTGCTCGTCTTTTTTGATGAGATGCGAGACCTCTCACAGGGAAAACTTGTTTCTTAAACGCAACTGCTTGATGTGTTTACATGCAACTGTTCAGTATCTCACGAAACAGATCCCAATGTCTTGCTGCTGAAGTTGTGACATATTAATGTGTCTGATATCAGAGATTTGCATGTCTCGGTCTTGTTAGTGGCAATGGTGCAAATGGCAGTGGTATTACTTGCTGAGCAGAATGACAAGGTACAATGACTTGGGTTTCTCTGGTTATTAAGAGGTAAATATGTTTTTGAGTGAAGGGGAGTAGAAGAGACATATAGACAGACAGACATACAAACATATGTAAGTCAAGTTCTCGTTATCCTTAGGATTCCTGTGGCACACTTAATACTGTTCTCAGTCAGTAACATTTCCAGTGCTTAAAAACATTATATGACGTTTACTGGGACTATCTGGGTTGTGATCTAGCATACAATTTCCTGTTCAAGCTTTATACTGCATGCATTTCTGATTAACTACCTGGGAATTCTTTTTTTCCTAAATTTTAATAGGTAAGACTGACTCAGTGTTATGGAGGCACACGATTCACATGTTCAGATAAGACTACATGTGTCTCCAGATTTACAGAATGTTGCTTGAAAGGAACATTTTTAATTTGATTGGCATGAAAATACACATAATAATCAATTCTTTTAGAAATTTAGGAAAAATTGGGGAGGCAAATGGAACTAGGAGGATGCTCAACTGCTTTTCACTCAAGATGTGGATTGAAGCATCTGTGAATTCAAGTGCCTGAACCACATGGTCTCTTCTTTTATTGTTCAGTTATTACCCAGAATCACCAGTGCTGTAGAAATACATCATGACCTGGAGTCGTGGTTTGACACTGGCCCAATGCCAGGTGCTCACAAAAGTTGCTCACTCACCCTCCCCTGTCACAGCTGGGCAGAGAAAAGAAAAATTTAACAAAGGGTCCATGAGTTGAGATAAGGACAGGGAGAAAACACTCCAAGGGCAAAACAGACTCAAAGCTGCAAAGTGAATGTATTACTAACAGAGTCAGAGGAGGATAATGAGAAATAAAATAAGCCCTTAAAACACCTTTTTCCCCCAGCCCCTCCCTCCTTCCCACCGACAGCACAGGGAGACAGAGCATGGGGGTTTTGGTCAGTTCATCACCCGAGGTTTTCTTCCATTGCTCAGGGAGAGGAGACAATGGCGTCCCTCCAATGGGAGACAGTTCTCTGTGAACTTCTCCAGTGTGGGTCCACTCTCACAAGCAGCAGTCCTGCCAAAACTGCTGCAACGTGAGTCCCTCCCACGAGCAGACAGTCCTCCCAAAACTGCTGTGGCGTGGGTGTGGGTGTGCACTTCCACGGGGTGCAGTCCTCCAAGGACGGGCTGCTCCAGCCTGGAAGCTGGGGCCCCCTCTCTCCACCGCGTCTCCCACTGGATCACAGCCTCCTCCAGGCATCCACCCGCTCTGGCGTGAGCACCTCCCCCACGGGCTGTGGGTGGATCTCTGCATCCCCCGTGGACCCCCATGGGCTGCAGGGGGACAGCCTGCCTCACCATGGTCATCGTCACGGCCTGCAGAGGAATCTTGGCTCCTGGAGCACCTCCTGCCCCTCCTTCTCCACTGACCTTGGTGTCTCCATGTTGTTTCCCTCACATGTTCTAACCTCCTCCTCTTCTCTAGCTGGAATTCAAATTGCACCACCACTTTGTTTTGATTTTCTTCTTAAATATGTTATCACAGAGGTGTTACCGTCATTTCTAATTGGCCCAGCCTTGGCCAGTGGCATGTCCATCTTCAGAGCCATCAGGGACTGGCTCTGCCGGACATGGTGGAAGCTTCTAGCAGCTTCTCACAGAATCCACCTCTGTGGCCCCCCGCTACCAAAAACCAGGCTGTGCAAAACCAACACACCTGGTCAGAGAAATTACAATAATATTAATGAATAATTAAGAGTTGATAATTAACAAATATCTAAAATTGTAATAGTAGGGATTTGTAACAGTAGTAATTGTAACCTGGATCCCAGTGCGCTTTAGGAGGGATTAAGGACTTTGTTCTTTCCATGGCTACCTGCACGACTAAGAAATTTCATAAGTGAAGTGCTAAAAGAATTAAGGAAATGTGTAAGCTACTCTAAGCTACTACATAATACTTAGTAGCTACTCTAAGCTACTCACTACTTCACATTTTATTCATGCAATTTAGATTTTTCTTCATCTCATGATCTTATGGCCATAGGGCTCTTCAGTCTGCACTTCCCATCATTCTGATCAGAGCCATATTCATCTCTGTCAAACTGTATACTGAAGTAGAAATTATTTGGGTCATTTTTTTTTCCCTTTTATAATATTAAAAAATGTGGGGAAAGCATCTAGATCTGTTTTATTATCAACAAGAGAAACCTGGCCAAGCACTGAGGAGAGAGAATTCACAGCAACATCTTGATACACAGTAAAGAAAGTTTAAGCTTACTGCTATTATCACTGTTATAGTAATTTTCTTCTTTGAGAGAATTCTTCTTTGAAGGTGAACTTAAAGTTTTATTGAAATCTACTAGGAATTCGACTTCAATATCACACTACTCCTCATATAAAACAAGTCTTGATGAGTCTGTTTATGTTCTGATTTGCCACAGTTTCTTTCCAGTGTTTAAGTAGGTACCTTTTATTGCATGCTATGTTGAGGATACTGGGTCAGGGATTAATGTATAACTCAGTTTTTCTTTTCTAGTATTTGCCTATCCATCTTTCAAGGTATAGTTTTTTACTCTGTCACTTACAGTGTGGTCATTTGTATTCACCGAAGCAGGGACTCCACAGAAATCCTCCTCTTGCCTGCTTGATTCTGCTTGTGTTTCTGCTCAGGTTTCATTGATTTCATTGTGGAACCCACCTTTACTGTGCTGACTGATATGACAGAGAAAATTGTGACTCCGCTAATTGATGAAGCTTCCCACTCTGGCATGTCTGGATTTAGGCGTCCCAGGTGAATAACCTTGCACCCTCTCCCTTCACTCTGCACAAGCTGCCATTGCAATCAACTGCCCTGGTTTCCACACCTTCCCCTACAGTGTATGTCTTTCTTGTGGCTTAAAGACCCATGTCTTGGTTTGAAGGGCAGGTGTCTGCTAAGGAAGGCAGGAGCCTCCCTTGGTATGGAAAATGTAACCTCCTTCCCTTCGAANTCCCCCGCGGCTGCAGGGGGCGCTCCGGAGCGAGCTCGGGGAGCACGCGGCGATGGCGGCCGGGCCGGGCCGGGAAGGGAGGGAAGGGTTCACTCTCCCAGGTGACTTCTTTTCTCTTGGGCAAACAAAGACCAAACACTAATATCTTTCTATGTCAGTAAGCTTGCTGCCTTTATTAAAATGTTCACAATAAAGCATCTATCCTCAAAAGTCAACTGTAGGATCTGTGACAGAAATGAGTGCCTGAGCCTCAGCTGAGGTCACCAAGCCCTTGACAGAGATTGACCTGCACTTAATACCTCCCATTGGTGAATTTTAGACTACTCCTTTGACATATTTGATTTCTACAATTGCCTGACTCTCCAGTAATATTTAGGGAGTGGGGATACACAAAAAAAGTAGCGACGGCACTTTGAGTGATTCTATTTCTTAGTGACTATGAATGCCAAAAAATAGATGGGGGAAAGCAGCCCTTTATTTCTAATACTTGCTTGTACTCTTTGCTTTAATATTGGTTGGCATGGGGTGGGAGAAAGGGGAAGGATAAGGGATTCAAGCTTATTTTTCCGGGGTGGGTCTGTTATCTGATTTTCAACCATTATTTTTTCTTAACTGTGTTTGAGTGTATGGGATACTGATTTCTTCTGTGTTTTGTGATATTATGTCCCAGTTTGAATAGCATTAGTACCTCCGAAGCTAAAAAATCAAGTGTCAAGAGCACTGAGTCCGAAGGAAGTGCCTCACTCAACTGCTCCATACTCACTGAGGACTTCAAATGTTTTAAAACCACCTGGACTGAGGTGGTACAGCAGAACAGGGAGAAATGGAAAGCACAAGCCACCAAAGGTAACAGCCAGGCTTCTTTATGAAAGAGTAAAAATTCTGTTGACCTCTTCTTCTTCAAGCTCATCTTCAATCTAACCATTCTCAAAGGAAGCACTGTTAATTTGAAAGAATCCACTTTTTGAGTTCAACAACTCACTTTGAATTCAGGAAGATAGGGACATTGTGACTCATGTGGTGCCTTATATTCTTCTTACATGGTTTAAGTGTACAGAACGAAGAGGATGTGAACAATGGGAGAAAAAAAAATTGAAAGGTAGTTCCCCTGAAGTCACAAATCAGGCTCACAGTGGGTGCAAAAATAGTTGGAACAGTATTTGTAGATATAGTTTTATCAATTGTTCATTGTTCAGTTTGAAAGGGGGTGGTAGTTTTAGAGATGGATGGTAGTTGGGGGATAGTTCAGGGGAGAAGGACAGGATATTCTGTATTCACAGCTGGTCTCATATTTCTAGTGATAACTTGGAAAATTAATTAGGAACTAAGCTGCAAATATGTGTGATATCATCAGTCTGGGAAGGACTGCAAACATTTCCGAAGAATATGAGAGCTGTGTTGGTTGAAGATTGACCAGGGTTCAATACTGTCATGAATCTGAAAAAAAAATCCCAACCAACATCCCACCACCACTGAAAATAACGCAATAAAGCAAAGCAAAGCAAAGCAAAGCAAAGCAAAGGAGCCCACCACACACAAACACACACTAAACACCACCCCCCCCCACCCCCGAAGACTTTGCTTCTAAGACCTGTCTGGTATTCTTCTCATCTTTTCAGCAGTAACAAGGTCCTCAATGCTGTTCTCTGTCCAGTTTTGGCCACTGCAGCTGATAAAACATATGAACCAGTTGTAGACAATGCAGAGTACAGCAATGAAAATTATGATAACTTGTTTATAGACAAGAGAGTGTATAGCTGAAAGCAGTTTTTTGAAGACTAAGGCAGCTGCAAAATAAGGAAACTCATTTTATTTCAAATACCCTGGACCATTAAGAGGAGAAAAAATTGGCAGATTATTATAGACACTATTATTATGTCTAGTAAGTTAGACATTAGCAAATCTCTATTATTGGAGTCCTTTTGGAAATACTGAGAGCCATCTTTTGAGAATCATGTAGGTATAACTGTGCCTTAGCTCAAGGGGATGGATGATTGCCCAAGGTATCCTAGAGCCTTTAGGTGATTTAGACCAGATGTGGAACAAAAAAAAAAAAAAAAAGGAATATTTCACTGTTAGTTTTTATTCTTCATGAAACTGTAATACAATTTATTCTCTGATCTGAATGGTTGTTGCTCAATCCCTTATTTAATGCAGTTGTTTTATTTCATATAAATGGAAGGATTTTGATTTTAATGTATTATGTGGCTGTGACTTTAGGGATTTGGCATAGTTCTCCAAAGCGTCAGAGCAGATTTTTCCTCTCCAACTGAAAGACATGTCTAAAGGTTCAGGAAATCATGTATTACTCAAACCAAGTTTTCCTTTGTGATTAAAACTTGCCATTAAGGAAAAACACTTTCTGCGCATTCCATGAAAGTGAAAACAAAGCATAATTCACAATCTGTTTATTTCCCAGGGACTTTTTTTTTGGTGTGGGTTTTTTTTTTGGTGGGTTTTTTTGTGTGTGTTTTGGGGGTTTTTTTTGTTTGTTTTTGTTTTGTTGTAGGTTTCTTTGTTTGGCTTTGTTTGTTTGTTTGTTTGAATATCTATCGGTTCCTTATGGACCAAATTAAAGCTAGCCAAACAAGCAAAGCATTTAACATGTTCAGTGTCTCACAGTACAGGAGTGTTGAGTGAATGAAGTTACAACACAGGTAATTAGTTTTAAGAATTTAATTTCACCATGTACCATATATATTTTCTTGACTAAGCATTTACTATATAAAAATCCTATGTGCAAGACAGACCTGTGGGAGACTTATACATAATTTCTGTGTTTCTAGGTACATTTAGCAGTATAAGCACGCATATTTTTTTTTAATCCTGAAAGAGTTATACAAACATATATCTCAGCATAACTTTGTATGGGCTAAGGACTAAGGAACTGGTTTTGGACTCCAAACCACTTGCATCAGTATCTTTGCTCGGCTGGTATTTTCTTTTGACTTGCAGCAAGTTTCTGCACCACCCTCCTTCCCTGTCTTGCAGCAAGGCCTACCACACAGCAGGGGCTTAAATTGCTGACCCTGGTCAAAGTGGTGTCTTGCACTCAAGATGCATTACTAGTACAAGCAATTATTATTAAGAGAATACAGAAACATTGGGGATCAGAAAGGAAGGAAACTATTATTGCTATTTCTGTTGCTAATATTATTATTAAATTATTTGTATAATACTGTATTCCCTTTGGTAGTGGCATTGTGCCTAGAAGCCTCAGTGAGCTGTTTTTATCCTATGGTATTTATAGAAAATTTCTCATACTGTGTGACAAAAGTGAGTTTATAACTGATGTCTTTTTTTGCCTAAATGATCATCATTACAAAGCTACAAACAAAAGAACTGACTAAATAAACACTCTAATGTACAAAGCACCATTTAGAAAAGTATTTTCTGACACTACTTTTGAAAACAGACACTCATCCAGTGCTGTTGTAGCAAGCCTGATTCTCCTGACGCAAAGATCTGTCCTGTGGTCCAGGTGCAAAATAAGCTTTTTTTTCAGATCCTCAAATGAGAGGAATCCTTCTCTATACCATGAGACCCTGAGAGATTAGCTCAGATGGTTAGAGCATGGGCTTGACCTCTGTATGGCCCATTCACATTAAGTTGCACATGATGGGTCCCTTCCAACTCGGAATATTCTGTGAAATCTGTGAGACATCCCTACAGCCTTCAGTAGCTAGTATCTCTTTTCACCTTTTAGGAATTTTGAGGAACCACTTTTTCAAAGGTGAACTTTATATGGTAAAAAAAGGACATGCACATAATATACATTTAGGACAACCAGGGGGTTATTTTCAGAATGTTTTGTTAAATGTACTCCTATGTTCTTTTTCCATTGTCAAATCAGTTCCTACATTTATCTAAGTAAATTTTTTTGCATGTGAAAAGCTGAAGTAGATTTAGACACGTGAGTTGTTCTTGTCAAATTGACAGATAGATGTAATTTCTTTCCTTGTTTGACTTCTCTCTGTGCTGAAGACGCAGAAGAAAAAGCTAAGAAAGAAGCAGAGGAAAATGCTTCTCAGGGAACAGATGAAAAGGAAAGAGATGAACAGGAGGGGAAGCCAGGTGAAGATGTCAAAGAAGCAAAGACAGAAAAGAGAAAAGAATCAAATCCTGGGGAAAGCGAAAGTGCACTTTCCAGTAAGAATACTGTAGAGGGCACTTGGCAAAGCGGTATGAGCAAACACGAAGGGAAAAACGCACCTAGGACAGATAAGAAAATGGATCCTCATCACATTGTGGGAGAAGAGAAACAGCATGTCCAGAATGGTGAGTTGTCTCCTTCCACTGAAACGTAAGTTCAGCCATAAAACCAGTATCTCACCTTAGCAATGGGGGAGCCTGATGTCCTGAAAAAGCATTCCCGGGCCCAGAGTCTCTTCCTGAACATAGGCATAGTCACCTACATATGGGAATCAGAAACTAAATTAAATTCCAAGTAGTGTTCTTCTGTAGATGGGGTTCATCATACCTGCTTGGAACAAAGGAAAAATTGTTTTTCTCATGGAACTGAAGTAGCCTCTTACGATACATAACATGGAAAGCTGAAACAAATATTCCTGCTTCAATGAACATCTTCATTGCTTCAGTAACTGACAAAGGAGAAGCCAAAGCTGGCTTATAAACTCATTCTAAAGACAATTAAAGGCATCTTTGGTTTGAGCCTCAGAATGAAATAAGTTTTGGAACAGAGAATTTTTCTTCTCCCTTTTTTTAGGATTTCTGTCATCTATCCTTCCTATGCTCAGTTTATTTTTTATAAGGACAGTCATGAGCCTTTATTTTTTGAGAGTTTTTTTGACAGAAATTTTATTCCAGTGTTTTTAACTTGCTCTAGAACTGAGGTAAAATAAAAATTCTATTCTGCACCCAAAAAAAGGTAGAAAAAATGTTTGAAAATTCCATTAAACATAAAAAAAACTTATTAAACCAAATAGAAGAGATAAGTTGTCTCTTGGCCATTTCACTGTTTTTCCCTGCACAACTCCTGCTCCCTGGAGCCAATATCAAAAAATGGCAGTACAGTCACATGTGACTTGTCACAATCTTGGCTAGTATTATGCAGCCCAAAAGTAGTGAAAAAACCACATAGAAGTCTCCTCTTAGAAAAAGACTGAATGAACATTTAGGCTTTGAAAGTCCAGGCTCAAGCCGTGGGTTTAGATAGCAGGAGATGCAGAAATTCTGTTTAAAAAGTTCCTGATATCACTCTCAGGGTTGCTGGCCTTTCCCAGTTATTCCTTCATAATTAGGGGTTTTTTAGATTGGAAGGACTGTGGGAATCAAAGCTATCATTCCCTCTAATGTATGGGATTTTTCTTCAGACAGTGTTACACGTGTCACTGGAATGGGCCCCTCAGGAAGACAAAAAGGTCAGGAACATATGAAATGCCAGTTAGACTGCACCAGACTTTTCTTCTGCAATCCTCTGTTTTGCATGCTTCTAATAAAATGGAGATTAGGTGTGTTCTAGTGATTTTGCTAGTACCTTTTTCAGCAATGTGTCTCTGCTGCAGGTGTCAAAAGTGCTTTGAAAGTAATTATTTCTGAAAATAAGTGTCTTCCTCAGGAAAATAAATTCCACTCCTTTATACATGGGATAACACCTTTACGAGGTACAATCACTGCAGAGTCTCTGGGGACTGATGAAACCTTAACATTCATATCTCTGGATTCACCACAGCTTCCTTTATGCCTATATGTTAATATCTCATCTAATGTATTTGTCTTATTATTTCTCTGCTTCTGTAATCCGTTTCAAAAAGATCATTGTGATCATTATTCTGCTCTGCTGCTGGCAGTATGACATGGTAGATACTACTTTACTCAAAAGTCCCCTTTTCATAATATTCACTGAAAGTTCAGAAATTGTGTTATCAGGTGAGTTTAAAGTCTTTCTGTCATTCATTGCCCTGTGCTTTCTCTGACAGATCGAACTCTGAAATAGTACATGTGTAAATGTTCAGCATTTTTTCCTGCACACACTTAGGGTCAAGCAACTTGTTTATGCAATGGTCAAAACAGCATTGTTAGCTCATCATTACCATCAGCTGTATGATGGTGGAGGAAATGCAAGAAGACTTTTGTGCTTTGCTGGGTGCATTTTTGTTACAGTTCCTGAAGACTGTGCCTTTTTTTTAAGACCACCTTCATCAAACAGACACCTAAGCCCTGTTGGATTTGCTCATAACTTCTCTGTACAAAGACCCCAATTCAGTGGCAGTGTGATCAGCAGAGGAGGCTGCTTCTTATCCTGTGTCATCTTGCATTCATTTTCTTTTCACCCACACAGTGAGCTTAGGAAGATAAACATGAAGAGTTTTGAATAAAAGCTGAACAGAACATGTTTTGGTTCCATCTTGTTAAAGGTTTTAGGGTTTGAAAACCACTCCTCTTTTATACTATGATGAAGCTTAATTGGAGAGAAAGATTGATCCTCTGCTGTCCAAGAATAATAAATATGCTAATAGTTAGGGCACATTGTGGAAGAGGGAGACCTTGTTTCTCTACAATTTTTCTTTTTTTGAGCCGTTCCAAAAATAAATATCCACTGCCCATGAGTATTTTGAAGGCAGATCACATCCTCTTTAACACTTAATACCTTTAATCTTGATCCAAAGGCTGGGAAGTAGTTATAGTACCAAAAATAGTAATAAAAATTGAATAAGCATCACTGTAATACAGCCTCACATTTACAAAATTCTGAAGTGAGACTTTTACAGCTTTTTGTGTTGAGGTGTGCATCACAAAAGGAAGAAGACTTTTTGTACTGTTTGAACACTGCAGCTGAAATAGCTCTGTTCTGCTACAGCTTTCCCTTTAAGTTATTTTTTATTTGATCTACCATTTGGCATTCTCATTCCATGAAAGGATGATCTGGTAAGGTCTGATGTGCTTTGCTGTATGACTTAATAGAGGACCAAAAAAAGAGTGACTCTTGGTTGACATTCCCGGCTTCATAAAATACACCCCATCTTAAGCTGCTATTTTCATTCTGCATGAACCTTTGCTCTGCCAAAGGCCTTGATTTTCTGGTTTGCTACAGAGACTCTAAAGGCAAAGATCAATGGTAGGAGGATTGTTGCCTGATATCCAAGCAAATGAATGTGTAGATAAAGGAACCTGATAAGAGAAAGTAAGGCAAAATTACATAGGCTTGTTCAGGGTATCTAAGACAGTTCTTTAAAACAGACACTTTTGATGAAGCCTTGCAGGATCTTATTTCTTTGGAAAGCATAAATGTTTCAGACTCCTGATTCTGAAATGATGCTTATGATCTGGCCTACATACAATCAGAGGAATTGTGAGTTTGCATATGAATTTATAAGGTTTTGATAATTAGAAGAAATTTATAAGTAGATCGTAAGACTTGCTTATCTGTAGGAGTTGGATAATTTTTTTCTGGTGCTTTGTTCTATGAAAATGTGTTAATTCAATCCCGTTTGAATTCAGACCTTTCTTCCCAAGGAACATCTCCTTTGGGTGTTGCAATTTCATTGAGTTACAAGCTTTAAAATGCACTCTGCATTAAAATGCTTATAGTGTTTCTTATTGCTTCTTATTGCTTATTTCTAGGTGAATTAAACGAAGACAATAAATTGGACAGAAAAGATAAGTTTAGTGTGGGGGATGAATCAAAGAAAACAGATGGTAAGGACAACATTTTATTGCATTTTTAACACCAATTTTTATATGCAATCTATTGTTTCCTAATCATCTCCAGTTTATTCTAAAACAAAAAAAAAAAAAAAAAAGTGTGGTAACCAGAAATAGACTGAACAGAAACAGTCATTAGATTTGAAAAAAGCCATTGAAGCATTCTGAGGGAAAATCATTCCTTTCACATGATGCCTAGTACCACTTAGTTCTGCTGGTAAGCCTTATCCATCAATTTTTGTGCAGTGCCTGAAAGAAAAATCCTGGATTATTAGAGTTGCTTAATAGGAAATGCAGATTTGTGAGATTCTATCCTTCTGACTTTCTTTGGGCTGTATTCTTCTGTCTGTAAGGACAGGCTGCACTGGACCTAAGAAAAATGCTGCAGAAGGGGTCCTATTAAGGATGATATTGAGAAGGGAGACTGCTGAAACATTTTTGAACTGCAGCAATCCCAAGACATAGGATAGTTTAAAGGGCATCTGGGAATAATTTCAAATGAGTCTTAGCCTACTGTAGAGATCCATAGACATTTTAAAAGCCTCAGCAGTCTGGAAAAACATCTGTAAGTTCTGCAGTGTGTTTACATTTTTGCACTTCCTCACCTGTGTACCAGAGGCCTCTGAGATAGTATCTGAACCACATTGCTTCAAAGACAATTGCTGAATTATTAGGTAGCAAAATGAATGGGAACAAATTTTGTAGCATTTTCTTTGTGTATATATCAGTGAAATTCACTGAAATGTAACTATTCCTAAGTATAAATAATATAGTACTTTGTTTTGATGATCGAAACCATCAAAATTATTTAAATTCCTACTGCTCTAGTGAAGTAAATAAGAAGAAAA
The DNA here is from genome assembly GCA_013397915.1 of Daphoenositta chrysoptera. Classification (NCBI taxonomy): domain Eukaryota; kingdom Metazoa; phylum Chordata; class Aves; order Passeriformes; genus Daphoenositta; species Daphoenositta chrysoptera. The sequence goes on along the minus strand of VZRO01005792.1, from coordinate 69,740 downwards.
TATTATACCTCAACTAAGCATGTAGAAAATTTCACCTAGAAGTATGTATTAATTTCAGACAAATTATTATGTACTTTTTCTTAAGAGGCCCCTTAGTAACAATTGTTTAGAAAACTTTAGTTCCTTTGTTAAGAGGTCGTGTTACTCATATACTTGAGTTAAATGTCTGTAAGGAAAACAGTCTTGAACAAGTACCAATCACAGCTCTTACTGCAGTCATGCAGAAATTAAACACAAACACTCAAATAACATGTGACTCTTCAGATTTTAACGAGTATGTGCAGTTCTGTATGTAACTATCAAGACTCCTGAAAGATTAATGGGCAGATTGACTGCTCTCCCTACTCTCGTGGGTGATGGCTGAGCAACCATTGTGCGGGAAGGCTGCAGTCCTTGCAGGACCAGGTGACTGCAGAAACACTGGGGCTTTTTTAGGAGGACTCGGGAGCACCAGCTCAGCCAAGAGAGTAGACCCATGAATCTCTAACTTTGAGGAAAAGGTTGTATTTGAAGACCTTCACTCTCTCAAGGTCTTAGAAAGATTAGGGCCACCTATTTATTTGTGCTGGAGGACCAAGAAGTGAAGTTTCATACTAACTTGAAGATTGAAGGTTGAGGATGTGAATTTTGTTCTTTGTAAATTGCTAATCTTTGGTTTTATTTGTATTTGTTGTTTATTGTCTTGTAAGAGATAGCTAAGTCCATCTCTTTAGGGGAAAGACCAGTACCATGGGAGCAATTGATTACAGTGAGTAAGCAACTCTAACAATGCAAATACAACTCGTAGGCTGTTTCTCATTCAGACAGTGTAGAGGCAGATGATAGGTAATAATCTAATTGATAAAAATCAGAAAAAATATTGTGAATTGTGTAGTTAGAAAGAAAAACACTAGAATGGAGCTTCTGCTTTGCCAAATACTGAACAACCTGTTCTGCCCATTACCCACTCCAGAACAAATCTCCTTACCAGCCATGTGAGGGGTGTGGAGAAAGGAACATTATCCATGGATAATACATAGCTGTTTGCAGACTACTGAAATGTTTACTCAAACATATGCTTTCTCTTGTGCCAGTCCATGGTCTTTCACATGTCACATGCTGGAAAAGAGATTTAAGAATTAGAAAGATTGAGATTATGGCTATAATGTGCTCACCACATGTAATTTGCTGGTGAGTGAAACTCAGCCTGGACTTTTTTCAGGGCCAAGGGTACTTGGGTTTTAAAACCTCTGTTCTGTTCTTGGGTTTTGCAGCCTCTCTTCAGTGTGTAGCTGGGCTGTTTTTGTATTAAACAGGTCCATTTGTGTATGTTTAACATAAGAGCTTCAGCTTTCTCACCGGTACCCTTTTGCATCAGCTGATGTCCTGAACCCAATTGACAACACTGTGTCCTACTGTGCAGGCACCCTGCACCCAGAAGAGAAAGCTGTAGAGTATGTTTTGCATCAATCTTTGTAGGATATGTATCCAAGTTGCTTTTTAAATTATATACAAAGGAAGCTATTGTAATATCTTCTTATAGGCATACATACATGCCAAAATAATTCTAATATGTCTGTCCTTCTTCTACGTGGGGAACTTAGTGACTGGAGAGACATAGAATAGATAGCCATGTTGACACAAAGATGTTGAAACTACATGTCTACCCTGCAGTCACAGGTGTAAAATGTAGTTTCTGTGTCAGTCACCTTGAAGGTACAAAAAAACTACTTCAGTGGGCATGCCTCCAGGAGCAAGGATCAAGCTCACAGAGAGTGTGAGGACCTACGTGTCTACCCAGAGCTTTGTATGACTAAGTCTATCCATACCAAAGCCAACAGCAGTAAAGCTGGTTTGAGGATGGCTATGTAAGTTGCAGTCACATCTTGGATTTCAGACTTAACTGCTTCAAAATCCTGTGCAAGTCTCTTGAATATAGACTAGTCTTCTTCTCATGATAATCTGATCTTCGTATTACTAGGTTTTTTCTTCCTGTGGGAAATAGTGGTTGTTACTCAGTACTGCCCTTTTTCTCAGTTTCAAGAAAAGAAATATGGGGATGCCTTTTCCCAAATAAAGATACAGCCCTGTCAGAGACATCATCAGCACACGTAGTTTATCAAGTGTTTCCTGTGGGATAGAACATTGTTAAACCATTTTGGAAAACTGAATTTTCCCATGTGAAGTCATTGCTTGGCAACTCTTTGAATGGAAAATTGTAAGCAGTCCCATGGACATAATTTTTCTTTACATTCCAATCTTTCTTTTTTTGAAATTATTTTTTTTTTCTAATAAAACTAACAGCAAATGAGAAAATTATTCTTCCCCATTACAGACTTGATATGGGAAGAAATTTTTTACAGTAATGGTGGTGCAACACTGGAACATTATGTCCATTGAGGTGGTAGAAACCTCATTCCTGGAAACAATCAAAGTCAGGTTGAACAGGGCTCTAAGCAACCTCATCTTGTTGTAGATGTCCCTGCTCATTGCTGTGGAGTTGGACAAGATGACCTTTAAAAGTCCCGTTTCAACCCAACTATTCTGATTGTATGATCCTGTGATTAACACTTTCATAGGTTATTTCTGCCACGTCCTCATTTTTTTTCTCTCACTGGGAAAGATTCTGCAATGTTAATGCAAAGTTTTCAGTGTAATTTCTTGTTTTGGGGACCAAGCACAGTTCATTCAATCAAATATACTCTCTCAGCTACGAATTGCAGACAAATAAAAGGTTCCTTTTTTGTGTGTTTGTCCTAGGAACGTATTACTATAGTGGTAACATGCGTGTTTTAGCACAGAAATATACAAGATATTTGCTTCTTCAACAGCTAGTACACCCAGTGGAACCCTAATGTGCTCTGGCTATGTGATGAGCAGTGCTGCCACCTCATGGTCAAATCAAAACCTGTTTTTTGACAGGTCTTTGTTTCAGTACTACGTTTTTCTATGCTGTGCAACACAATAGAATAGAATAGAATAGAATAGAATAGAATAGAATAGAATAGAATAGAATAGAATAGAATAGAATAGAATAGAATCACTATAATATAATGCAATATAATACTATATGTAGCCTTTAAAATATACGGACTATATTTCAGGCTTACCAGAGATGGAGGTTTTAGCTTGCTTTATTTTGATTTTGTTAAGATATTATGTTTCTTATTGGTAGTTAAATGCTTTTTCTTTGAGTTCCGTACATTGCCCATGCCAACATGTACAGCTGCCTTTCAGTCTTAATTTTTCTTGATAGTGTTTTCTTGATCAGGAAGTGAAAAATTCCCTGATTATTAAGTTAAAACCTTCATTTCTTTCTGTCCCATTTGTCCCAAAAATCAAGTGGCAGAGTAGCCGGCAGAGAATGTTATCTGACAATGCCTTTGGTATAGGAACATGGTGGTGAGAAGACACCATGATGAGGGCTGCACAATTATCCAGAGAGAGTTGAATTAACAGGATTCTTCCCAGCTTCATTTGGCAAAACTTCTTAACCATTTAAGAATTGTGTCTTTGCAGCCTTCTGCAAGATACAATTTATGTATGTGTCAGTCCAGCCAAGACCACTACATAGCAATGAACAATAAGCAGACTTCTGATGAAATTCTGCTTATTTAATATGCATAATTCTGATGTTGTTTTTAAACAGCTTACTCAATTGTGTAAATGAAGAGCATTTGTCTATGTCTCCTTAAGAAAGGTAAAAAGGTTAATTTCAGGTCATATAAATAATTGTGCCATTTCTAATTCTGTTTCAAAAGATAAGCTATCCCTCCATTATTATCAGAAGCAAAAAGTCCATTTCAGTTTGTAAGGCAAACACATTATATTTCTCCTTGCTGCTAGATAGTGCTCTTGATTTTATGTGTCATAATCCAGCAGTACAGGTAAATTGGAATGACAGTATTCTAAGACTACTTACTAAAGACAGTCTCCTTCCTTTTCTCACTTTTTTTAATGGCCTATTACTTGAATTACATCAACAGCTATTGCCTCAAATTACAAATCAGAAAGACTTGTTAGCTTCTGAGAAAACTTGTTTGAAACATGAAGGCATTTTGCCTTCCAAAAAGACATATTTCACTGTAATTTATCTCTGCTGAACAATTGTTCCATAGTACTGCAGTATAGGATAACTGGGGGCAGGAATAGCTTCTGTGTTTTTTAAAATCCTTTTTGTGCTCTTTTGAAAAAATGAGTTTGTCTAAATTAGCAAGTGGCACCTGAGGCAAGTTGTAATTTGCATAGAAGAATGCATTCTGAAGACGGTTTTATGCAGTTTTAATAGCAGATGAACATGATGTGATGTGAAGCTAAGTACAAAATACGTTGTTAGCATCTAGACAGGGCAAACAGTACATCACCATGGTGTGCATGCTTGGTGAGAATATAGGGAATATGTAGAAAGGTACTTTTTATAATTATGCAGATGATTTTGAAACTTGTCAGTTTTGCATGTGTTTGTAAAACTTACAGAAAGCACCTGGTTTTCCTTTGAGACTTTAGTGTGTCTTTTTTTAGCTTGCTTTTTATTGTTCAGGACATAGGAGCCTAGATACACAGTCTTCAGGATGCTAGATTGCTTTTTGATTCTATTTTACATGAAGTCACAGATATATGTGACAAGCTGAAAAACTGGGAATTCCATTTGTCTAAATTTAAGTGAATATTTGGAATATTCAGGTGCATGGTGAAAAAAATTCATCACTGAAGGCAAATTAACTAGGGTTTTTTGAGTAGTTACCTTTACGGGGAACATTTTTCCATGTTAGCTCTGGTCCTTTACACATAGTTCTGCTCAGAGATGGCATATGGTTGCATTGCTCCTCAGGGGTAATATTCATGGTCCTAGAGACATGGAGGAATGTGTAACTTACACAGTGCATTGCAGAAATTCTTCCTTGATTTTGCACCATCAACTAATTTATTGCCCCAGTCCGGGAATACAGCTGTGACTTTGCTTCTATTATAGTCCTTATCCCATTTAGGAAAATTTGCCTATGCGATGATGTATAGATATTTTCCACTTCAGCAAGAGGAGAGTCCTCCTTGCTCCCAGCTGCAAGAATTATGTTTGATACAGTGACAATCAGGCTTATTTTTCCTGATGCAACACTTAGTACTGAAAGAGAAACAAGATCACTTCTTCTCATGAGAAGAAGGAAGAATATGAAATGGCTCCTCAAAAGACATTGGTGACATTTAGATTGCATCTTATTCCTTCCTCACAGAACAACTAGCTTCCAATTTGAGCATACCAGATACAGGAACCAGATAGGACTTTTATAAGGTGTAGCATTCCACCCCAAAGGAGAAAGCAACACCCAGGTGTCCAGAAACTCATGATCGAAAAGTGTAATCTTGATTACTTATAATCATTAATTGATCCATCACGAGGCAATTCATTCTTTTCTCTCCTTCTAAACCACTTCTTTCCTTTTCTTAACTTCAAAACCTGGTACTTGCAAGCAGTAACTAATGCAGAAGAAAATCAACAAGTGTTATTAGTTGAAAAGTGGTTTTTTGAGTCAAGCTAAAGTGTTTAGGAGTTTAAATCAATACAAGTGATTGTCAAAAACTGAAGAGATATTGAAAAAATCCAAATGAGAATTTTTGCTTTGAAATGGTGTTTTGCATTTTTATCCTGCATTAAGTAAATGGTAAACCTAAAAGTTTTCTTTTAATTAGATGGAAAGCTCAGCTTGATCTTTTATTTTCTCTCTATCCATCCCCACTCCCCCTCAAAACCAGACATTTTCTGTTTAATAATCTCCAATAGACATTTTGCCATGCAAGTAAGACACCAATTCCTTGTGTCTGACCCAAAGCTAAGCAGTATCCTGATTTTTTGTTTTAGTCACTCAGCCAAAGAAGCCCAGTGCTTATTACAAAATTCTAATTCACATATGTGGCTGAAAACTTTGTTGGCTTTGATTATCGTTTTTCCTGTGGGAGGTTGTATTTGATTTGCATGGTAAGGTTTTGGTAGTGGGGAGGTCTGCAGGGGTGGCTTCTCTGAGAACCTGCTAGAAGCTTCCCTCACGTCCAACAGAGCCACTCCCAGCCAGCTCCAAGCAGGATATACCTACCAAGGCCAAGTCCATCAGCATTATATGAGAAGTCTTCCCCATGAGAAGGAGGGAGCAGCAGAGACAATGTGTGAGGAACTGACTGTAACTCCCATTCTCTGTCCTCCTGTGCCCTGTAGAGGAATAGGTAGAGAATCAGGAATAAAATTAAGCCCAGGAAGGAGAGAGGGGTGGGAGAAAGGTGTTTTAAGATTTAGTTTAACTTCATAATAGCCTACTCTGATTTCATTAATAGATTAAATTAATTTTCCCAAGTCAAATATGTTTTACTTGTGACAGTAATTGGTGAATGATCTTTCCTTGTCCTTACCTCAAAACATGATCCTTTCCTTATATATTCTCACCCTATGTCCAGCTTAGGATAGGAGTGATAGAGCAGCACCTGGTGTCTAGCCAAGGTCAACCCAGCACACTGCTCATCCCCCTTGCTCCTTGAAAAGGACTGGGGTTTTTCTTTCCATCCACAATGGAATATCTCTTTATGAAAATGATCTAGCTTTTACCCCAAACATATGCAGAGGTTTGAATTATGTTTGGTTATCAAATATAGAATAAGTTTTTGCACCTAATCTTCTAGGTGGCTTTACACAGTAAGTATCTAATTTCTTTCATACATGCTTTATTCAAGAAAATCAATCATTACTTGGTGTAATCAAACCTTTGCAGTGTATTCATTATATTTTTATCTGCTTTTATATATTTCCATAATACACTGGTAGACAAATAACATATATTAAACCAAAACTAATCTCTTTCATCACTGGTGTTATTCTAGGGCAAGTGGAATGCAAGCTGTGAAGAAAACATAAAACTCATCATCAGTGTGAAAAGGACTAGAAATTGTTTGGCATCATGAATGATTTAGGCACAATTATGTGCCAAAGCTCCAAAACCAGGATATCTTCTATGCTAATGCTGTTTCTCCTCACAGCAAAATTAATGTTATGCACTTGGGTCATGTGCTAAATTGGAGTCATGTTATTTAGATTCACTTACTAAACAAGTATTCAAAACTTTTTCTCAAGAGCATTTATTCTTGGTTTCCCTTGCTTTAAAGAGAATGCAAGCGCCTTCAAATAGCATTTTGTTTTCTTTGAAAAAAATAATCACTCTAAAATTTCTCATCCATTAGACATACTGATAACAGAGATGAATTAACTTATGATGCATATTTCTTCTTTATATCATTAATCTTCTGAACTTTGCTTCTTAGGCCTCATACATCTCTGGTGCAACGGAAGAAAGAAAATACCATAACTATGCAGAATTTATTTCTTCATGGTCTTAATTATCTTTGAAAACTCTTTCAAATGGCTTTAGTAGGAGACAGGATCATCCAGTGCTGAGAACTGAGTACTTAGATTTGCAACATTTTTGTTTTATTTTGAGCACTAGGAATAGCTTCAATGGTGCTTTCCAGGTAGAAAAGATACAGATTATGACTGAGCCCACTTTAGCACTCAGGGAGACAAGAAATACCCAGGTTTTGGGGAAATAGCTTACAAAATTAAAGCGTCACTCCTTTACATCCTGTAAGATGCTGAGTGAGTCCACACAGGAACTAAAAGTGGCAGTTTAGGTGATCTGTCTCAGCAACTGCAATTACTTCTGTCATTTGTAGTGGGAAAGACTGGGTCATAGATTATGTGAGATGCAATTACTCAGACTACTATTTCACCTCATGGTGCACTGCATCAGTAGTAACTGTTTTATGATATCAAAGGCCATGCAAGAATTAGCAATTTCTTTTGTCATTTCACAGTGCTTGGATGGAGCTGGGTTCTGGGGGAGAGCAGAGCTTGCAATAAATGATCTCATTTTGAAAAACCTGTGCTTTTAATTAGTAAGCATAGAAACTACTTTCAAGCACCATGTCAGCTTTGCTATGAACACTTGAACAATCTTACTGGGTTAGAGCAAAAGTCCCTTTAGTTCTCCATCACCTGTGTGACAACATTTCACAGTGAAGATGTTAATGAACAAAAACCAAAATCAGAGCAATGGGTGTACCCCACTACAGTTTGTTTTCAGGGGTCAAGGCAGAGATCAAATCTCTGCCTTGGATACACCCTGATGGATTTTTCTTCCATTGTTTTGTCTAATTATCTTTAGAGCCCTGGTACTTTTGTGTACTGGGCACTGAGGCAACACAATTTAAAATTTACTTAGGCATTATGTGATAAATCACATCTTTTTATTCTTCTTGAATTTACTGTTTGGTAAGNCAACACAATTTAAAATTTACTTAGACATCTTTTTATTCTTCTCGAATTTACTGTTTGGTAAATTGGTTTGGTAATTCCCTTCTTGGATTGTGAGAAACAGTGAGTAATTGTTCCCTTTCACATTCTTTGTCCCATAATAAAATAATTTACTTTTAATTAGACTCTCCCTGGAACTCTGTTTCTAGGCTAAAGAGTCATAGCACATGAAGTTTGTGTATTGAACTTTCCTTCAAGTGCAATGCTTTTGCTAGCTGCTATGTTAGCATATAACACTCACAGCCTGTGTTACACTCATGTTTATTGCAATATGACAAGAGAATCTGATTTTAATAAAAATGAGATAACCTCTCATTTTTTTACTCTGTGTTTTCAATACTATAGTCGTGGATGCTGTGCTGCATGATTTGCATGGTGCTGTCATCTTGTGCTTCCTTCAGAATTAAGTATGATTATAATGCTTCAGAAATTTGAGCAGAGAAAACAAGGACGATGCAAGAACCTTAGAAACACTTCATTCACAGGGATTCAAGCAGGCTAAATAGTTTGCGAAAAGAAAACCAAAACCCCTGCCCACAGAATCCTTAATCCACATCACATTGTCCCACAGTCTGCATTCAGCATTTTTTTTTTTTTAGGAGAGAAAAGAGGTTTTTCTTTCAAATGCAATTTGAAAACCATAGGGCTTGGTCTTGTTCTGATAGCCTGGCCTGGTACTGGGTGCCATTGGGAGGTGTCTGTCTTAGTTTAAAAGACAGGTGTCTGCCAAGGAAGGTGGGAATCTTCCTGAGATGGAACACATGACCCCCTTTCCTTCAAATTATTATAACTTTGAGATTATGGTGCTTTCAGGCAAAGACATAGGAAAAGGAATAACAGTTTTTTACTAATATATATATATATCACAAGATAAATTAACAACCATGGCAGCAACAACCAACAAAAAAGCAGAGACCCGGCAGCGCCTTCTCTGGGCCTCAGGCGCTTTCCCCGTTGCTGCAGTTCCAGCCACAGCCGGCAGGGGCGCTGCTGGCTCCCGGCCGGGCAGGGCGGGTGCGATGGTTCCCCCGCGCCTGCAGGGGGCGCTGTGGCGCGGGCTCAGCCCCCTCTCCACGTGGCCATGGAGGTTCGGGTGGCAAGAGAGAGGGAAAAGGGGCTCCCCTTGTGAAACTTATGGGGAGCAGCCATCAATGCCTCTCTGGGTGGTGAGCTGAACTGTAGCACTAACCTTGGAGCAGCAGGCTGGAACAGCAGACACAACCACACCCCAGGTGGCAAACAAAGTGTAGAAAAGACCACAAAGCCATGGCAGAAGCAGCGGGGACCAGGGTGGACGCAGAGTGTCGAGTTAAAGTGTAGCAAAAAACACCGAAGGAGCACCACAAAACAGCGGGGCTGGGCAGCCCTGGGAGGAGAGAGAAGGTGGAGGGAGGGGGTTGTTTCAGGTTTTCCCCTGGCTCTTAGGTCTCTGGTGTGATGTCTTGGGGATGTCTGCGGCAGCCAGACTTCCCCAAGCAGCTGGGAGAGGCTCCCTCCAGAGAGGGGGAAGGGGTCGGGGTCCCAAGCTCCACCTGAGGCACCCAAGCAGATGGTGAGGGTCCCTCCCGGTGAGGTCAGGTGTTGAAAACCTCCCAGTTCAATGACCACTCCTGCTAGCAGAGGCTCACCCACGGTAAGGAGAAGCAGCGAAGGACAAAACTCTGCAGTGGCAGCAAATCCCCTGCTCCAAAACCACAGCTGTCTGCCCTCCGATCCCCCAGAGAGGGACAGAGGACTGAGCCTAGCCCCTGACCCCCGGCCAAGGCTCATGGTATCTCTGCGCTTCCCAAGAGCGCAGACTTCCCTCCAGCCACGAAGCTCACTCCCCCAGCTGCAGCAAGACTGCAGGAAACTGCATCCCTTCCCCACTCCTCCCCATCCGGGCCATATATTTTGTCTCTTAAGTACCCGTCATTCCCATCTCTGAGGCAAAAAATGGGAGAAAAACTCCCTAAGGAAAAAAAAAGAAAAATCCTAACCTTCAGCAGTGTCCTAAGCCCTCTCTGAGCAGCACTGTGTTTTCGGCAGCTGGACAGGAAGGGATGAAGGTAAAGGGCAGGCATTTATCTGGAGCAGCAGAGCTGGCCACCATCAGAAGAAGTGCTGGGAGAGGTCAGCTCTCCACTTCCAGTTAGTGCAACCAGCATCATGCCTATGATTTGTGCCTGGTGAGGAGCATAAGTAAATATAGAACAGATGTTTCTGAGTTAATCTAAACTCTCACCTCAGTCTAAATGCTTCTGGGTGTCCTCCAACTGTATTGAGACAGCAGATTTTGAAAGTTTGATCTGGAGCAGATTTTGAAAGTTTGCATTAGACAGGCATAATAAATGCCAACTGTTAAAATGGATAGCTCTTCTATGACTTTGGACTCCAAAACATCATTAAGAGATTAATTACTGTGCAAAACTGACAGTCAGCTTCCTTGCTCTGTGGATATACCCATACACTTAGTAATTCTGTGTGAAGAAAAAGATGAACTGCAGTCTATTTCCATTTCAGTATGTCAGTCTGTATAGATATATAGCTTCATAGTCCGGCAGGCAAAAGTTAAAAATGCCTCGGTATAAACTAGCAACTGATAGCAGAAAATGACTCACAGTGGGTGCTGGTATCACATGAAAAATTGTAGAAGTCACTGGCGTTTGCATTAGTGATCAAAGTGAAGGCCAGTACTCAGCCTTGACAAACAATGTAAATTCATCAGAGATGCTGAAGGACTGAGATGTATATTCAGGCAAGGCTATTTCAGATAATAACATTCAATATATGCAAGTGGACTACTTAAAGTATTAGGTGTTGTCCCGTTCCAATGCAAAAGGGGGAATCGGGGAGGATTCTTTTGGCAGGTTTTCTGAGGAAAAATCAAGCATGATCTCAGCAATATTGTATCTAAAAACTATTTATTGATAGGAAAAGGGTAAGAAAACGGAAATAAATGGAAATAGAAAAATGAGCAGAGAGGGAAAAGGAGAGAGGGAAAGAAAAGAAGACAGGGACAGCGTTGCCACAGGAATTCTGAGCACTTTGTCGCCATCAGCTCAGCGGTCAGTTCAGCGTGCGTGCTGCGTAGCTGCCATGGCGGGCTGGGGGCGATTTTTAAATGGCAACAGGCTGCGTGTCCCTTCTGTCGGCAGAGAACAGGCTGCTGTGGTTACAGGCGTGCTCCTGAAGCAGCTTCGGGCTCTGAGAGTCTGGGCACAGCGGCTGCGGCTGCAGGTTGGGCGCTGCAGCCTCGTGCCACAAGCGGTGGTGGCAGGCGGCAGGCCCGAGGGTTGGGCCACAAGCGGCGGCTGGAGCACGCGGTCGTGGCGGCAACGAGCTGTTTCACAGGAGTGGCAAAGCAGGGCAGAGCAAGCATGAGCAGGAAAGCAGGACCACAGGGAAGGGGAAAAAAATGAGGGGGGGGGGGCGAGCTGACTCTACAGCTGAGCTCCCACTCCGTCCAAAATACCCAAAAGCAAATGGCTGCTGTTGTGTCGCAGTTAGCTGCTTTTATGTGCCCCCAAACTCCTCCCCCAATTCGGCTTCGCGGGCCCGTTTTTGGCGGGCATTTTTCACAGGCATCTGGGTACTTGCCTCACAAGGAACAGGGCCACCAGCACCAGGAATCCTTCACTTCATGTGCAACATGTTTTGAGACATAAATAAAGTCAGATTGGTCCCTCTCAGGTGTACAGAGCACTGCATATTCATTATTTTTCCTCTTTCAATTACCTCTGTTGATACATGCTAGTATTTGCACTAGAACTACTGTATTTAAATGTGAAAGATGCTGAATCATATCCAAAGATAGGGTAGTTGTAGGGAAGTTCTATTATATCCAATGGGAAATTTGGCTAGGAAACCAGGACATCTACTCCACCAAGCAGAAAAACAATTCAAAGCAAACTCTATGCTGGTATGTTCTTACTGGAGCTGATGATGTAGCTAACAGAAGTAAAAAGCTATCACAGAATCATAGGAAGTTAAAGGGTTGGAATGGACCTTAAATATCATCTAGTCCTAACCTCTCCTGACATGGACAGGGACACCTACCACTAGACTAGGTTGCTCAAGGCCTTAGCCAAACTGGCTTTGAACACTGCCAGGGCTGGGACATCCACAGCCTTTCTGGGTTGACACAGTTCTCCAGAGAGAGCTTACAGAGACTGGAAAAAAACTGCATTTTCCCTTGCTTCATTAAGTGGAGGTGGGAGGGGTTAAAGTTCTTGTGAGTGTGGATGGCATAGGAAGAGAAACATGTGTTAGGTGGTACTCTGAACTCTGTTTCAGATCCCTGGTGTGATTCAGCAAATCCTTTAAGGAGTTCAGAAATACTTACTGCTCAAATATGTCATTTAGTCCACCTGCCCCAAATGATTACCCTTCCTTCTGGGTCAGTCTTTTCTCTTTAAAATGTGGCTAATGATACATGTCACATGATATGACAGTAAATCAGGCTGAACATTTCAACTGGGAAACATCAAGGAAATGTAGTACTATTGTTATGGCTGTTACTATTGCCTATTGCAGATTTTGCTGGAAATGTGACAACTCAGTCTAAATAAATCCAATAAAATGCTGAAAACCTAATTCTTTAAAACAGTGTCTTAGAATTGCATCAGTAGCAAGATTTTGTAGTAGTAATTTACAGGGGACTATGCTGAAAAGAAAGGCTCCCCTGCTATCTGTGTGGTAGTAGATACCAACTCACTAGTAGACTGTGCAGCCACTGTACACATTCATCACAGACAATGCAATTCAGCAGCAGAGATCTTTGTTTTGGCAGTCCTTTTTCTTCTTTGCTCTGCTACCATTAAAAAAAAAAAAAAAGAAAAAGAAAAAGAAAAAGAAAATGCAATATATTATTGAAGGCAAAAAAAATTGGTTTTTTGAAAGGCAGGTTACCACCACCCCTCCCCCCACCAGGTCTGGGGAGAAGAAAAATTTTCCTCGGATGAAAGTGAAAGGGATAAAAACTATTTATTTAACAAACACACAGAAAAGGATAATAATGCAAAGTAATAAAATCTCTTGCTGTGGAGAGAAACCTGGAAAGATTCCAGAGTCTTTCCATAGACTGTGATGTACCCTANAAGCAAAGTTGCTTCCTCCACACTCCCTGCTGCCGAGCCCAGAGAGAGCCGTCTGTGTCCTTGAGCAATTGTTTTGAAAAGTTCACTCAGTTTTGGTTTTTTTTTCCCCCTCTCAGGCTCAGTTTAAAAGCACAGAAAGGCACTAGAATTGATTTCTAGAGCAGACGAGAGGGGATACACATTTACACATTTTCATAATGTCACCCCAGGACAGGGACCAAAAGATGTTTTGATACAATAATGTCTTCCAAGGCATGCCCAGTTCATCTCTCCTTGGGCTGGATCTCCTTGGTTGAGAGACTCTTTCAAATGCACTTTCAAACTCCGCTGATATAAGCATTGTCAGAATAACAGTAGCTAAATAGAGTGCCAGGTGTACTCAGGTAACCGCTTAGAACAGCCAGTAAAGAGTAAAATATTCGTGTTCCTGTTTGAAGCTTTTCCAGAGGATTTCTAGAGATGGTTGTGAGGGGAATTGGATAGACTGTCCTCTTTCATTAGAAACTGTCAATTGTCACTAGAAATAACAAAAAAGTTTTCTTGTCTATATTTCTTTCTCAAGGAGATCTGTTTGTTGTGAAGGTGCACATGTAGTACAACTACATAGAAAACAGTTATGTTTGTACATTCAGGATAGTGGTAGTCAAACATAGCCTAATTAATGAGGCCAAGGGATTATAAATATTTGACAGAGGAGTCAAGCAGATTGTAAAATGCACATATTTTGTTATCTCTTTGGCTCCCCTCCATTCTTAAGGCTGTGTTTTTCACTGAAAACTCATCGGGAGAAAACAGCTTTTAAAATGTAGTGTTCTTTTGTTTTTGGAGCATTTTCTTTTCTTCATTTGAGACCACATGTACAACATTATTGCCTTCATAAGCAAAAAGCTATTGGAAAAGCTGTTGATCAAGGATGATCAGAGAGCCCTACAGCAAAGAAACCTACTAAAATCTCTTGATCTAAGCATGCTGGACTCTGTTATGTAATCTTCTTGATGCCTAAGTTTGAATTCCAGCTGGATTATTCTGATCGTAATAGATTTCAGTTTGTTTAGGATAGAATGCTATTTCCAGTTGAGCCCATAAGAGGTGTTGCCTTGGCGGGCCTCATCTTGCACCTTTCAGCAGTTAAGCAAAGCTCCACTGCTTGCAGAAAATGAGGCTGTCTAAACTGATACCCTTATTTTGCTTTCCCAGATCACCTACCCCTTGGACAAAGCAGAGAAAGGCAGCATTTAACACTTTTCTTTTTCTTTTTTCTTTTTTTTTTTTTCCAGATACAGAAGAATAAAAATATATTTAAAAAGAAACTGCAAATCTCTTTCATCATTTTATCTGACCTTCTTCATTCCTGTTCTCCTACTCCTGCAAAGACCAGTTTCTGGGAAAGGCATTAAACAACTTTTGAAACACTCCTCCTCTCAGTGGCTACTTCATGGCAAACGACTCTGGGTTCAAGGGTGCGGGCCCTCTTTTTGTGGTTAATTTTGTTTGTTTGTTCATGTATGTATGGTTTTTTTATTGTTGTTGTTTTGGGAAGTTTTTTTGTTAAAAGATCAAACTCTGATTTCATGATGCAAATAGTTCCATTTTTCTGGATAGGTCAAGCAAATAGAAGAAAGTATTCTTCAAAATCTGGTTTTGCCCTTTGCTATGCCTCAGCTTGTGAAACCAACACTAGGATGATGCAAAAGGATATAAAAGAAAAAAAGAAACAAACCAAAAATTCTTTGATAATAATTCACTTTTACTCTTTCTTTTCACTGAAAGCCTTTTCCAATTGCTAGTAGACAGAATTTGGTATCACTTTTACCCGTGCTGTAGAATATTTTATTACTAAGCACTGTGAATTTGTAGAGCCATTTGACTATTTCTTAGGATTTGATATTTTTAAAAGATAATACGACAGAAAAATATTTTTCTTTCTAAACAGCAGTCAGACTCATTCAACCCTTGATTTTGCTCTTTTTTTGCAGTTAGGAAGGGAATAACCAATGAAAGCAATACTATCTTGGGGCAAATTTTGTTGTCAGACTCTTGAGAACATGTATCAATGTATTGTGTGATGTGCCTGCTTAACCTGATACTGCAGAAAATTGTCTCTTTCCCACATTTTTTCATGGGCCACTAGCAATAGCTGTTTGTCTGACCTGAATATCTAGAAGAGGGGCATCAGGGAATCACATGGATCAATTCTTACTTTCATCTCAGTTTGATCTTTCATCACTGACTGAATGGACAGGCCAAAGAAAAGGAAAAGCATTGTTGGATAAGTAGGGACAGAAAACCCCAAAATAAGAATGTATGAGGAACATCAAGCACATATGTATTTCTGGCTTGGGATCTTAATAGAAATCCAACTAATTGTAAGCAATTTTGCCTGTTTATGTGGAAGTCAAGACCTGTACATACAACTATTTTTGCTGAACCGTTTGCTGTTCAGGATGAGGTCTTACTGTGTTATTCATATATGTATTTTTTAAGGAATCATACTCCTGTCATGGATCTTTTGTATGTACAGAACATGCAAAACATTTACTTAGGAAGATAAATCTTTAGTATTTCCTTTTAATGTTCAAAAGCACAGAACTTTGCAACTGGAATTTGGGTCTCTCCTGCTTAAACTCTGCATATATAGGGAGGAGCATCCTGTGGCACTAGCAAAAATTACAGCAGTAAACTCAGACTAAATCCATTTTAAAAGTGAACACATTCTTAATTAAGAGTATTTAGTATCTGGGATTTTCATTTTGAGGCTAGAGATATTTTAAGGGGGTTTTTTAAATCCAGTTTGAATTCATTCAAAGCCAGAGATTTAGATTATGTTCATGCTGTGAAAAGGTGTCACTTCAATCACATGTTTTCAGAAAGAAGTACAAAAATAATTCTTGAAGTTTTTAGAACTCTCAATTGGCTTCACTAAACCAACTCATTTAAATGAAATATAAGGGGACATAGTGTTCCCATTTGTGAGTTTGTGGTTCCATAGCAGCTCTGGTGTAAATTTCTGAGGAAAGTCAAGCACTGGGAGGACAGTGACTCCACCATCAGCACTGAGCACATTCCTGTTGTGACAGGCTGTGTCACCTCTTAGCATTTTTTGACTCCTCTTTCCCCTCCTCCATCAGCATTCAGCCCCAGTGAGAGTAGTAGAATATGAATTCCAGCCCTGAGCAGACTCTTTGAAGGCACAATGATGAAATAACTGTAATTCTGAACTAAATACCACTGTGGTGACAGTCTGTGCTTAGACTTCTTCCTGGAGTCAGGGAAAATATACCCTAACAGAGTGTTTGGTCAGAGGTGCAGAGTGATTTAGTCAATATTTTTAAAGTTACTCTTACCTTTTACAGTGACTAAAGATGCCTTAGATTATGCACACTAGAAAAATAATTTTTTTTTTTAAAACTATGTATTTTTCTTCACCTTTTTCTGATATATATTTTCATTCATTCGTTCTTTTGTTCTTTCTTTTTCTTTTGTTCTTTCTTACATTCTTTCTTTAATTCTTTCCAAACTGCTCAATTCATAGCTGGTCAGTCCTTGTTTATCATGCACTGGCACAAAGGTGTGAAATCAGCCTGGGAAATGGTTTTCCTCAATTATTAGGGTTATTCACTATTGGCAGGAGCTAATAAAGGAAGTTGTATGTTTGATGCCTCTTGGGGGCTGCCAATCCGAGCTGCCATTCTAGAAGAGATCTTATAGGCAAAGTTACTGACCACACAGGTGTACAGCAAAATGCTTTTTAATACACATACAGTCAGAGATAGACCTAACAGTCTCCTTCTTTTAACTTATTTGTGTCAGCTACAGTGGTTTATTAGCATTTTTTAGATTTTTTTTTTGTTGTCTTTTTAAAAAAGAAGTGAAATCTATTAGCTGGGAAAATATATAAAGTGAAAGTGAAATCTAGAAATCAAACCCTACAAAGAGACTGGGCCAGGTGAAAGCATCTTTTGTGGGGCTGCCTCCTTACCTTCCTGAAATACTCTGCAGCCTTGTGCTAGTGCATCATGAGCCAAAGTATGGTATGCTTAGACACCTCCCAGTTAAACTAGAGATCAGCCACTGTGCAAATGTGTAAAAAAACAATAAAAAATAATTATTAAAAATACATAGCCACTTTCTCTTATTTTATTCCACAAAAAGAATCAATCAAATACTGGAAAAAGATTAGGTGTTCATCAGCTAATGGCCTATGTTTATAGTGTCAGAAAGGATTTCTGGTTTTACATCTTTACCTAACTTTCCCCAGGTGTATAGAAATTGTTTTCAGATGCCTTTCATTTCCATCCTCAGTAAGACTACACAAGCAATAAATAAGCCAGAAATTCTGCAAATATCGGGTCCATACCATTTGGCTTATGCTGAAAATTTACAGAACTATATGGAAGCACCCAGCTGTAGGCACAAAGGAGTCTTCTGGTGCCAGAGTGCTGTTTGCAGAGGGCAGCACAGGCTAGGAAGCTCTGTGATAAAGATGACACTCTTCCACTTCTGCAGAGAGACTGCTGGTGCTCTCAGAAAGCTCTGCCTAGCTGAAAGAGCACCACATGTCTTCCAGGCACTTTCCCCTCTTAAATAGAGAGGATGCCATTGCAAGTATCCCTATCAGTGTTTTGTTCTTTATCTGGGACTGGTGTTCAGGGAACTAGCAGACCTTGGACTCATGGTGACGTAGTGCTTGGATTCGTGAAAACACTAAATAAAAAAAAGTGTCAACAGGTTTCAGAGAATCATAGTATTAGAATTGTTTGGGTTGAAAGGGACATAGAGGATATATAAAAGCCATCTATTCAAACCTCTCCTGCAATGTACACGGACATCTTCAACTAAGTCAGGTTGCTCAGAGCCTCATCAAAACTGATCTTGAATGCTTCAAGTGATGGTGCACCTACTACATCTCTGGGCAACCTGCTACAGCGTCTCACCAGAGTCTTAGTGTTACATTGTATACTGTTAAACATTTAATGGCCAAAAGAGCAACAGATAAGGGATGTCGCCAACATTTTCTGTGTTTGAGAAAAAACAAAGATGCAGGAAGCCAACCTTTTTATTTTTCCCTGGTAAAAAATACAGACTAAATTTAAAAAAAGAAATTTTGAATTTTAGATACACTTAAAAAATTTCACCTTCATCAATCTAACCAGACTAAAGCTCATCGAAAACGGTAGCCTTTTGTATAGCTCAACCATACCCCTAACCCTGACCTTAACCCTAACACTAACACTAACACTAACCCAATCATAACCCAAAACCTAACCCAAACCCTAACACTAACCCAACCCTAACCCAAAACCAAACCCTAATCCTAACCCTAACCCTGGTATCCATTCACTCCTATTTATACAGTAGGATGTTTAGGATCAGAATGAATCTGACATTTGGAGACCTGGTTCCTGATGGGTGAATTAAGAAAGCAAATTCATTTTTCTAGGTGTTTCTTTTTTCAAGCATAAATTTTGTGGTTGGGCAGAAGATCTCCAAAATATAGTTGGTTATGCTAGAGAAGAATGGTATATGGTGGTGTTTTTACAAACGATCATTTGAGTAGGAAAATGTTACCATGTGTACTTACAAAGCCTTACAAGCTCAGTCTGGAAGCAAATATATTTCAAATTAGATAGCTGATAGTGCTATGCTGCTTTGTAATCAGAAGGTCCATAAGCTCACCTAGCTAAAGGTAAATGCTACCTGAATATGCTGTTAGTCCTTGCAATTTCTACAATGGCTACCAAATGTGTCTTTTAATTGAAAAGCAGAAGCACCTATTCAAATTAGTAGAGATGGAAACTGTCAAGTATAGTACTTATTTTCCTTTAACTAGAATAAAATAGTATATTTTATATATATAGTATATAATTCCAGGAGCTTGTGAGATGGTCTTAAATATTTCTTGTCTCCTTTTTCCTCACATTTCATTTTAAAATAATGAAATTCCTCATCCTTTGATGATTTATACCACAGGTTAGCCATTTATACTAAAAAAGTGAAAGCAGAATCAAGTCCTTTTCTTTTACACTTTTTGAATCCATCACCTCATTTAATAATTAAAACAGAATGATACTTTGCTTTCATGCGTTGAACCAGTGATGATCTCAGAGCTGTACTGGCATGGTGTCTGAACATCATCACTCAAAAGCAGAAACATGCTGGCTGAGGGAAGAGCCCTCTGGCACTGACTACATCCAAATTACTCCACGAACCTGACATTAATGCTGGCCAGATAGAAAGGAGGAAAAAAAACTTTGTGCTTTCACTTTTCATAATTCATCTCCCTCTGAAGTGGAGGGAGGATTTTTCCATTTGTGTTACCCACAACACGAGCAGGTCTTCTCAGCCTCCGTTTAGTGTCAGTTGAACATCCTAATATGGGGCTTCTCCTGCTCCCATGGGTAGACAAGTTTTGTGATCCCAGATATCCCTTCTCATGTCTTACTGCTGTGTAAAAGCAAAATCAGCACAGAAACAGCACAGGTGATCACTGCCAATGCCACTGTTTACTGTTAGAATTAAATGCTCTCTGTGCATTTCTACTTGCTGAGACTGCTTTCCTGTTGCTGAAACATTCCTTTTGATCCCTAGTAAACACAGAGGATTCTGGTCTGTACCCAAGCAGAACCAGGACTCAGGCCTGTCTTTGAGGCATCAGCTCACCCTGCTCTGTGGACTTGACCACCAGGTAGAATAAAACAGAACTACTTCCAAGCAAGCTGGCTGAGGACCTGAAACTCAGTTTTAGCAAATTTATTTACCCTTATACTTAAGCACAAGACAGCACACACTCACGAGCTTCATAGCACACTCTTGGCATTTTGTATTATTTTGTCTCTTCCAAGCACATATGTATTGAGTGTTGGGTACTTATAAAACCCTGAGTTTAGATGCTATCCAGTGGCAGGAGCAATATACATAATTCCATTGTCTTTGCTGGTGGTTGTAGGAGTGCACCTATCAGACTAAATCAGTTACGGCCATTAGGGTTTTCTAGCGGTAAAATCTAGCATTTTGCTTTTCCTCTTTCTTGGGTGATATTTTTATACCCTTACATTTGCAATTTTAAAAAAACTTTACTGTTTTTATTGTAGTATTCTTGTTAGGTTTTTACCAGGTCTTCTGGTTTTCTACAGGCTTAGATTCTCACAGTAGTATTTCACTACCCTTTTCTGCTCCCTATTCTTTCTTGACAGACAAAAGGAATTGCATTTGCAAATCAGCTTAGTGCAAAATAACACCTAGAGCCTGACCACTCATTTAGTTGCACCGAAATCAAAGGACATTGCATGCAAAGTTCTGCTAGTCCCTGGGCAGCATCTGGGGACAAAGACTAAACAACAAAAACATATACAGTTCACCACACACAGGGCATTCTGTGTAAAGCCGGTGCATCAGGGTGGGGCCACCTTTTTTTGTTGTGGTAGGAGCTGATTACACCACCATGAGTTTTATAAATGAGAGACTATCTCTCTGACTGTTCTGATTACAGGCTTCAAAGTCATGCCCTAGTGCACTGTCTACCTTCAGCAGGGAGGAAGGGTGGGCACTGTGGCTTATCTGTGACAGTAGATTTCACTGTTCTTGCGGTTAACCCTACAGTGACAATTTCTAAATAAAGTTAAGAAACTTTAAACCTCTTGGTAGGAGCAATAACGGGAAATAATCAAATTCAAGGATCTTAGTCTTATAAAATAACCTTTTCTCAGCTGGCATTTAGCAGGGAATTCTATGTATGAGGTTGATAATAAACTTTAGACTATGTTTATGTAAGCAGAACTGATAATAGAGATGTCTTTCTTGAGCTGAATTAAAATGAACAACTGATGCCTGTTCTCTAACATTTTTCAAGGAAGAAAAAAGGCAGGTTGTTATGCTATGTTTTGTATTCAGGAAATAGAAAACAAGCTAAAATGCATGCTGAAAACAAAACTCAGTGCAAGTTTGCTCCTGGGACTGGGTGGGTAGGGTAATGAAAAAACTTATTTAGCTTGTTAAGACTGATAAGGAAAAAAAATGGAAAACCAAAATGAATGACACCAAGTAATGGCAAATATTCTCAATTGTTCTGAAACTAATTTTTAACAATATATATTTATTGTTAGTTCTTGATTTTAACAATATGTATTTATTGTTAGTTCTTGATTTGAAAGAAGAGGCTTGTGGTGTCTGAGACTGTTTTCAACATATCCAGTTTTTCTTTAACTGAAAGCATCCTGTTACCAAATAAAAACAATGAGATCTTCCCTGCATTTGAATTCAAATCATAGAAGGGTTACCATCTGGTCAAGTTTTAAGAGGTGAGGTAGCTGCATACAGGAGAGAGCCCTGACAGTGTTCCTACCTTGACTTGAACATTGGTGAAACCAGAATTTACTGGCAACCCAACAGCATATTACAGCACCACAGGGAGCCCAGATGCCATGGGCATATCTGCTGCCTCTTGGAATGACTCCTTTTTCTCAGTGCAAAGAAGTTGAACTAAACATTTCTTCAAGGTACCTGGACTAAGTATGATGAGAAAGCACAGTAGGGGTATTGATAACACAGGTTATTATTATATGCAATCACTGAGTGACCGTATTTTCATTTCTGTGGCTTGGAAACATTTGGAGGTGTACTTCTGTCATGGTCATGGGAGTGCACATAGGCCTCAGTGTCTGCGACCAGCATTACCCAAGACCCCCACCATCTCCTGCCAGGGATCCAGGGCTGATCCCAGCTCAGCCTGGGACTTTCAGTCTCTGCCTCAGCCCTGATGGAGGTGTGCCCATCTCTGTCCCTGTCTTCTGGGCGGGACTCGGACCTGCACTGGATCTCCAGGATGGAGCCCTCAGACCTGGATCTTAGCTTGTCATACAGAATTATAGGAGTAACATCCTCATTTTTATTTCTATTTCTATTTCTATTTCTATTTCTATTTCTATTTCTATTTCTATTTCTATTTCTATTTCTATTTCTATTTCTATTTCTATTTCTATTTCTATTTCTATTTCTATTTCTATTTCTATTTCTTTCTATTTCCATTTTTATTTCCATTTCTATTCCCTGCGTACCACGACTTAAATGATGAATAGCAATTTCATTTGCCTGAAATGCCATGAGTTTTCAGCACCAAAAATGCTTTCAAGGACACATAACACAAAAGCTACAACTGGAATCAGGATTTTGTTTTTGTGTTTATTTATTGTTATTTTTCTGAAACCATTTCAGAGTCCCTGCTCACAAGTGCTAACACAATGCCCGTGTATGGCCAGGAGCTGGGTAATGCATCTCAGTTTAGTTTGAAAAAACGTCCTTTGCAGTCTGTCAGTCTAACAGAGCTACAGAAAGCAGCAGAAGGAATACAGGCCAAGCAAACCCTGTTTCCCAAAGAGAATGTGAATAATTAGGTTCAGTAGCAATCACACAAAGGAAGAAGATAAAAGAAGATTGCATGTGGGGCACATCAGGCTATCTTCATGGTGCATGAGCAGCAGGCAGCAACCTGGCCAAAAGGGACTGGAGGAGCCCGACCAGTGGTCATGTTTGATACTGCAGAGGAACTCAAAAACACCCCAGGGATGAGTGCAAATCTGCCCTGGGGGAAAATTGCTTCCTGACCCCAGCATTAGGATTGACTATTCCCTGAGCATGTGAGAAAAATCCATTTCCACACCATCTCACAGGCTGGTCAAACCTCCCAGGAGATGTCCAAACCCTATTCTCCCTCAGTCTGGAGCTATCTCAAGGGCCACATGCCCCTGGGCGGAAGAATTCTTCCCATGCCTGGCAGGAGACCAGTGGGTGCTCCAAAGCACTTGGAACCCTGGTAACATGTCTGTATCCCATTCCCTAAAGCTTCTGCTTCTGGCTCCACAGGAGATGATGGTGGAAAGCTCTCTAGGGTCATAGTGACTGACCAAGAACTAGCTGTCATTGAACTTTCCTTGAGGTGTCTCATTGGATGAAAGTGGATTTTGTATAACCACATTTTGTATACCATTTTGTATAACACCATTTGTATACCATTTGTATAACACCATTTTTGTATAACACTCTTAGGAGACTGAGTCTCTCCAAGTTTAGACCGTTTCTTGAATTACTCTAATGAAACACAGTCTTGGTTCTCCTGCTCCTTTTTCCTGCAGATCTTTCTGATAATTATAGCCAAAAACCTCCTTTCTTGACAAAGGCTGCAAAAGGGAGAAAGAAGATTTTTCCCAACAGTCTAGGCTCATTTTTTATGTGCAGTTGTCTACTAAGCACCAGTTCTGACATTAATTCTTTCTTCTGTTGCACGAATCAAGGCATGATGTAGACATAGGCCTAGGTGTTTATGTCCAGTAGCATCTTTCCAAGAATCAAAGAAAGAGTTGTATCAAAGAAGGATTAGGAGGAAATACTGTGCATATGCTATGCTAGCCAAACCTGAGGTTTGATCTATATGATGGTGGGTTGCACCTCCCACCAGTCAGAGCAAACAGAGTGGCCAGTGCCGTCAGCCTCCTTGCTGAGTTAGTGTCTGTTCAACACACAGTCTATCCACGTGATGCTACTTGTGTAACTATTCTAGTCTACACTGGCACTGTTGGTAGTACACTGTTGGCCCTACCCACATTGTGCTACCAAATATGTTTTCTCTGCTTTCATTGCCTTGATGATAGACATGATCTTAAAAAAAAAGAATTATTTTCCCTAAATTCCCTAAAAAATAAAAGAAAAAAATAATCACATCACTCTATGTGTGAAGGTCCTGAGAATCAGAACCTATTGAAGGCCCTTATAAAAACCCTGTGAGGTAAGTATTGTCATTTTTATTCCTATTTTACATGCTGAGACACTGGACTGAAAGTTATAGTCCAGTTAACATAAGAAGTCATTGAGAAATCTGGGAACAGAATTCTAGAGCCCTGACAGAGTCTTCTGCCCATCACTTTGGTGCACTAAAGTCTTAAGAAGTTAAATGTCACTAATCCCCTTTACCTACTTCTCTATGAAGATGATAAATAGCACTGTCACTGTTCTGGATAAACCCCCTTAAATCTATCAGCAAAGTCATCTCTTCTGGCAAAATCTCCAATAAAATTGCTGGTAACAATAACATTTCCCCACAATGAGCAATGGAAAATTCAATAACAGTTTGGCTGAATCTATGCTGAGTACAGAAAATTGAATTGATATGAAAAGTGAATGTGCTTCAAATAACAGTAATTCTCCTGGTTATTTTTCAACCTTTTAATGAATGTGAAACTAATCTAGTTGAGAACAGGAAGGATCATGACTATGCAGAAATCTGGATGTGCATTTCTAAAGTTTGGAAAATCCATAGTTTTTTGTTTTCCAAGACATTTTAGAGTGCGATTACTCGAGGATTTTAGCGAGATGAGAGTGTGGCTGTTGTAGCATTTGAATCAGTGATGTTAGCTAGCTCACGCAGTGATTCCTGCTAAGAGCAATGACTTTTCTTTTTAAATCCTTGTCATTCTAATAATTCAGTTGATTATTTTGCAAATAATAAATAAGCATAAGATGAAAATATTTCGATCATGGTCATGTTTAATTTTTTAGTCTATCTATGTAAAGAGGTAAGAAAGCAAGACGTCGGTTCATATAAACAGAGTCAAAAAGTTGAGAATGGTCAGATTAATATATGTAGACCACTTCCAACTTTCACAATGGCTTGTAGTTTATTGGAAAATCAGACAAAATGCCTCAGATCCACCTATTCCTGAATTCTGGGAAACATTATCAAAATTCAGATTTATTACCTTAAAATTACCTTGATCAACAATATTTTGAAAACAATGTGGTGTTTTGCTGTGTATATGTAGATAGGTAAGTATGAAGTTGCTTCTCATTTTAGTTTTGGGAGTTTCATCTACTGTCTAAAGTGTTAATTTCTAACCCCTAGAATGTTCCTTCCTGTGTTGATGTTATCTGCTGAGATGTTGGGAAAAGGGCATGATCCAGTATTCTGTCATGCTTAATTGCACTAATTTTCAATTTTGGAGATGCCTATGTTATATTTTAAAGTTTTATATCTATATTTATGATTTATATTTTCAAAACCTTTTTTCTGTGAACTTTTTCCTAACTGTCTGTAACTACCCATTAACCCAAAAGAATCCTGGCTCGCAGGCTGAGAAACCCTCCTTTGCACAGACAGGCTGTGCTGAGTGGGACGGATACAGCTTTTCAGGAATCCATTTCTTCCCCACAAGTGAGTGAAAGCTAAGCACAGTAACCATCGTTGTTCTTCCTTTGTCACCACCAGCCATCAGTCCTCAACTGCATCACCTCAGGAGGCCTACTCACAACCCAGGAGACTATTTCCCTGCCTTACACAAGAAATTGGAGGAACGTCTGGTGAGAGGTAATGTGTTTGATGAGAGGGGAAGAATGAAGAAAATTCAACATATTTCCCAGAGCTGGAATAGGAAATAGCAGAAGAGATAAAGAGGCTTCTTCTGGAATGGCAGACAGAAAGCATTGTGGAATCATTGCATGGGCCACACTACATTGACAGTAGCTGCAGTTCTAACTAAAACCAAGCGTATGGTTTAACTATACAATATAATGGACATTTTGTTAGAAATGTTTTCTGTAGCCTTATTATTGCAGCATATACGTCCTTGGTACTAAAATATTGGTCTGTTATGTTAAAAGAAGTAATTGTATATGACTTACTTCCTGTCAAATTAAGCCAATGCTTTCCTAGATTGTTGGTTTCCTTATGGTGTTCTCAATGTGACCTTCTGCCTACTACAGGTAAAACAACAGCTCCTCTTTCAGACAGTATGGGAAAATTTTTTCTTGCCTACCAATACTGAGAATTACTGTCCTCCTGTCGCAGTGTGATAGTTATTCAGGAGGATGCAGGTAGGAGGCTGGAGTACAAAGAGTCCTCTCACTTCACTCACTGGAAAGAGAACATATAGCACAACATTGAAATTGCTCTTTGCTCAAATTCTGTTGAATGCTAAATAACACTGATTATCTCTTATGGCATTAATTTAGTTGAATTTGATCCCATGTGTTCTTTCAGTACACAGTGACCCATGGGCCTGAGTTTCACACTTGAATGTGTCCCTTGTGAAAAAGTTCCTCTTGCCCCTGGATTTTGCATTTTGAGAAACAGTGGCAAATAGCTCTCTGTCCTCTTTCCTCAAGCACCTGGTGGTTTACATATCACCTCAACTGTCCCTTTGCAGTCCTCTTTTTACTTTACTCACAGGCAAACCTACTCTACTTTTTATTTTCCTCGCTGCTCTTCTCTATATCCTTCTTGGTTTTAATCTCGTTTTGAAAGGAGAGAACAAGCACTGCATGCTGGTCAAGTTGCAGGTATACCTGAAATGTTTACAATAATGTAATTACACTTTCTGTTTTACCTTCTATGCCTTTTCTAAACAGATTTTTAAGTTGTACTTTCATTTTTTAACCTCCTTGAGGACTGAACAGTAGTTTCTGTAGAATTATCTATAAAAAATCCTAATTAATGTTTAGCCCAAATACACATGTGGAGTTGTGGAGTTAGGGTTGCCTCTCTATATATGCATCTTTCTGCAGTAACCAACACTGAATTGGTGGATTTGCCAACTACACTGAAGTAAGCTGCTGCTTCTTCTTCTTTTCTACTTCTTCTTTTTCTTCACTTTTTCTTCATTTCTGTTCCCCAGTTCCTTTCCTCTTCCACTAACAACTTTTCCAAATCACATATTGTGGAGAAGCACATTGAATAGCAGAAACAGCAATTCTTCTTTACTATGAATCCTGACCGTTTCATCACAGTTTTAAATTTATTTCTGCATTTTCATTTTTCTCCCCATTGGTAACTACTTATTTACCCATCTTAAGATCATATGTTGCAATCTTCTTTTAATCCATGACAACTCAGTAACTTTGACATTGTTTGAATGAGGACCTTGGAAAAATGGAGAACTGCAGACCATTATTGGCTTCTCCAAAAAGTGTCAAGGATTGTGAAGCAAAATTTCTTGTACAGAAACCTGGCTGAACATTCTTTTAAGTATTCTTGTTAGAAGTATCCCTGCCACCTACCAATTCTATTATTTCTATTTCTAAAAATTTGATCACTGTTAATTAGCATTGTTATACACTACAAGTTTGTAATCATGTCCAATATTAAAACTGCATGAGTTGGTGTATGTACACTGCTGTGTGACAGTCACATTAAAATCAAGGCTGGTTGTCACATGAAAAAAGCCAAGGTGTTTTTCCAGTGCTAGAGATGCCCTTCACTCCCTTAAGAGAGGACTAGTGCAATGCCAGGTGCACTCGCCTCAAGATCTCACATTTTTAAAATATTTTGCAAGATATCTTCACTGCCCAAGTACTCTGATGTCACCATGTTTCAGTTATATCCATCCTTTGTACTCTGAGCTTCATGTTTGTGATGTTGACCTTAACCACCACCAGAACTTGTGACTCCAGCAGCAGGGCTGGATCACTGCCTAAACACAATGCTAAAAGGAATGCGCTTTAAAGCCTCCTGCTTATGAAATATGATTTATCTCTAAGAATTTTCTAAGCACTGTATTTTGCTTGTAGAATACCCTAAAATGTTTTACACAAATTGGCTGTATACTGCATGTATTGCATCCATATATATATGTAAAAAATTACCTTGTCTTTCCAAACACATTTTCTGTCTGTGTCATTTCTTCCCCATAGGAGACTACCTAACAGCGTTCTGCCTGTGGACAGCAAGTGGACAGCACTAGGTCACTTGTAGAGGATGAAAGAGAAACCTCTTTTTTTTTTTCTTTCATTATTATTAGTAATGTATTTGTGTTATAATTCTTCTGTCACTAGCATCTTAAAAAGGGACAGATTTTTGTCTTTGCTGTCCTGGTCCACACTCTCTCCTTTGCCATGAGGCAGAGATAAGTTGTCCTTTTGAACATATGCTATGTAGTCAAGGCACAGGGTAATGAAATTACCTACCTGAGGTATCATCACAGAACCAGGAGATGGTTTGGGTTGAAAGGGACCTTAAATATCATCTCATTCCAACCCCTCTGACATGAGCAGGGACATCTTCCACATGGGTAGGGCCCCATCCAGCCTGGCCTTGAACACTTTCCGGGATGGAGCATCTGCAGCCTCTCTGGACAAATTGCTCCAGTGCCTCACTATTCAAAGTAAAGAATTCCTTCTTAATATCCAACCTGAACCTATTCTGTCTCAGTTTAAATCTATTCACCCTTGTCCTGTCTCTACATGCCTTTGTAGAAAGTCCCTCTCCAGCTTTCTTGTAGGTCTGCTTTAGATACTGGAAGGTGCTAAAAGGTCATCCTGGAGCTTTCTCTTCTCCAGGACAGCTCTCTCCACCTGTCTTCATAGGAGAAGTTCTCCAGCCCTCTGAACATCTTCATGGCCACCCCCTGGGCCTGCTCTAACAGGTCCATGTTCTTCCTGTGCTGGGCACCTTAGAGCTGGACTCAGCACTGCAGGTGGGATCTTACCAGAGCAGAACAGAAGGGTAGAATCACCTTTTGTCGACCTGCTGGCCACACAGTTTTTGATGCAGCCCTGGGACATGGTTGGCTTTCTGGGCTGCACATCCAGCCTCTCATCCACCAGCACCCCCTATTCCTTCTCAGCAAGGCTGAAAGTGACCTGTTCATCACCCAGCTTGTATTGATACTGGGGGTTGCCTTGACCCAAGTGCAGCACCTTGCACTTGGTTTTGTTGAACGTCGTGAGGTTCACATGAGTCCACTTCTCAAGCTTCTCCAGGTCCCTCTGGGTGGCATTCTGTCCTCCAGGGGTGTCAGCTGCACCACTCAGCTTCTTGTTGTGTCATGGGGAGTGCCTATGCTTCTAAAATTTAGTGGAGTTCTGATCAGGTTCCTTTGCTCTCACTTTCCTCCAGCTAAATCCATGCTGTGCTGAACTGCTGTCTAATAGAGTCCCCTCTAGAAAGTGGCTGTTCACCCACGTGGTTTAGAGGCGTTTTTTTTGTTTGTTTGGGGTTTTTTTTTTCCTGGAGCTGGAGAAGGCAAAGAATGCTGTCAGACACTCACTGGTATTGGAAAGATATCTCAGAATGTTTCTTTCTTCTTCCAAAGCCTGGGACTTTTGGCTGAAATAAAATACTGCCAAGTGAAGGAGATAGGATATTGGTGCAGACTGCTCCTACTAAATATCAGCTGTTTCACAAAAATAATTCCTAAGCTTACCACTTAGTTGCATTGACAGCATCCAGCCTCATGTATAGAAATGTGTGATGAAATGGATGGGCTCATCCACTCAGTCCAACCCTGACATCTAGTGTACAAAAAAGGGAAATGTTCCACAAATAAAATCTGTGTTATTTGGAGGAGGACCGGCTTTGCAGTGCACTCAGCTTTCTTCTGTATTTTTTATTTCTGAGATTAACCCTTGCTCCCAGCATAGAAATAAGTCCATCCCTCTTAGCAAGTTTTACTATCAGAGGCTTATGATGCTGTTTAAACTTGTTATCAATAAGTCCTTGCAACTATCAACACTTGAAAATTTAATATTTTTTTCTCCTTACTCCATTCTTGAACTGAGTCTTTGCTGTAATCACTGGGTTGCTTTGCTATGGAAAAATGTTTGGTGCTTTGTTATTTGAAGAGTTCTTCCTTTATTTTTTTGGGAAAGGATTAAAGTCTGAATTTAAATCTGAATGTTGAAATCCACAGTGAATGAGGCATAGAGGGACTCTTGAGTATTCACTCCTTATATTTTGGCTATTTCCTGGGAAATCCTCATTGCTCCATTGCTCTGGCACCCTATTATCATGGTTTTAAAACTAACTTACATTTACTGTGAACTTTTTGTGAATTTTTAACTTCATGTGATATCACTCACTTTACCACTAACTTTTTTCCCTATATCTCACAGCCCTGCTAAACATCACCGGGCGGCTCCCTTAGTATGGATCCTGGGCTATAATCACAGAATCACTAAGGCTGGATTGTGTCTCTAGAGTTTGCATGTTCATATATGGTCCACTGAGGCAGGTTATAACGGTCTGTGTCCAGTTTGGTCGTGAAAATCTCCAAGGATGGACACTCTACAACCTCTCTCATGTAGGACCAAAAGCCAATATCATGGAGTAAAAACTTTAAGTGTTACTCTTTCTATTTATAGATCTACATTGCCAAGATTTTGGTATTTCTGTTTGCACCACCTCACTTTTTGGGGGGAGTATGTAAGGAACAGAAAAATATCTGTTTAGGAACTTACCTAAATACAAGTGAGAGCCAAAATTTTTAATGTGCTTCACTGACTTTCATTTTTGATTTTTTCTTGTAGATGCTATTGCTGGCCTGTCTCTCTGCATACAAGAATACTGTAAGGCCATGTGTAAAAAGTGTATTTTCAAAAGGTGGGAATTGCATATAACATACAGGAAGAAAATCTGTTATAATATCTAATCATATCAATTAATTTTGGTGGTCAAAGCATTATACAATTATCAATTTATTAACCAGTAAAACAATATTTCAACCAGACAAAAATTCAGTGTAAGTTTTGCTAAACTCAATGCATGCAAATTCTCCTTTATCTGTGAATACAGTGTGAGCTTACAAACATCATAAATATTGCTTTGGATTTGTTTCACATAACCTATGAACCTAATATTTAGCCCTACAAAAATGCTCATCACAACCCCTTAAGATGGGTGATGGGCTTTCTGTAATCCTTCGTTGAAAGTTGTTAAAGCGTAAGGCCATTAAATACCTTAGTCCCAACTTTATTGTAAATGGAGACCTGTATTTTAGTTTCTAGGTAGAGGTTGGTTGGTAATTTGCTTCAAAACTATTAGCCATTAACAATATCCTGACTGCAATCAGTCTTTTATCAACTGATTGAAGCACTTTATTCCCCTCTGAAGGCTTGAGGTGGTTGTTCAATGTTCAATTTGAGTGTACCATTTTTGAACAGAGGCTTGTTCGACCACTCCATCAGGGGGTGGTGTTCCTGTCAAAACTGGCTTGATGACTTTAAAAGGTCCTCTTAAAATTATTGATTGTTGGTGGATAGTTTTCTCTGCTTCCTGAAAAGCAGTATTAACCATGAATACGCCCTTTTCCCAGGTAGAATGTTGTTTTTCTGCATCTTTAGAACTGCATGAATAAAATCCTATGGGTCTAATTAAAACTATTAGGTCCTTCCTGCCATAAGTGTATGTACAGTCCAGAGCTTGCAAATCCCCACTCAGTTTGTACTGGATCAGTAAGGTGTATAGGGCCTAGTGATTGGTATGTATTGGCTCCAAAAATTAGGAATTGTAGGGCATCATCATGGAGAGGGGTCCAATTCCACTTTGCCTTTTTCACTAGCAAATCATATAAGGGCCTTGCAATTATTGAAAAATCAGGAATGTGTTTCCCTTAAAAAATCAGCAGGCCTAATGTATGCTTCAGGTCTTTCTTAGTCTCTGGCATTTTAATTTGGTCCAGGTGAGTAAGGGTATCAGGGGGAATACAGACCATTCCTTCTTTCCACCAGATTCCCAGGAATTTTACTTCTTGTGAGGGGGTTGTAATTTTTCAGGAGGAATATATAAGTCCAGGGACTCTAGATGCTTAACAATGTCTGTTTGTGGTGACTGTACAGGTGCAATTTCATCTTCTGCCACCTAAAAGTCATCAGTGTATTGGTATACTTTTACTCTGGGTGCAGGAGGAATGAGTGACAATTCTCGTGCTGATGCCTTGAGTGGCTACCTTGCTCTCTGCGACCGGAATAAGGGAATAAAGGTAGGTATTTATTTGAAAGGCCTTCAAAGGTACACCCTGGGAAGCCAAAGGCTCCAAGCTGGACCCCAAGCTGGACCCTGAGATGGACCCCAAGTCACAAGTTTCCTACATCTTTATAGGTTTTGTCCATCTGCATATCAGCACAAATTTGCCAATTAAAACTTTAGCTAATGATATAATTTCCCCTCATCTTGCCCCCCTTCCAAGATGTTTGTTTACACATTCTCAGGCCCAGGACAGCCTGGGTGTCCTTGGAGAGCAGGCCCAGAGAGGCTTTGCTATGTCTAGAGAACTGAAGCTAACAGGCTACAAGAAACTTCAGAGTTACACAGTAGGCATATACAGGATTCGAAAAATATAAGTTAAAACCTAAGGCATCAGTGCCAGTGCATGATGTGCTAGAGTGGGTGAGTGTTTAAATCCTTGTGGGAGGCAGGTGAAAGTTTAGTGCTGGCCCTCCCACATGAAAGCAAAACACTCCTGATCCTGTTCCTGCAGGGGAACCATAAAAAACATATCCTTGACATCAATAGCGACCATAATTTGATAAGCTTGTTCTTGTATAGTAGCTATCAGCTCGGCAGTATTTTGGACTGCTGTGGTGGGAGGCCCTGAATTTGAGTTAAGACATCAATAGTCCACCGTCAGTCTCCAATTGCCATTTGGCTTGTGAACTGGTCAGATGTGAGGATTGTAAGGAGAGTGTGTTGCAATCATTATTCCTCTTTCTTTCAAATCCCCCATAACTGGGGTCATTCCTTCACTGGCTCCCAAGGGTAAGGGACAAGGTTTAACTTTGTTTACTAGGGAGGGGCGAAGAGCAGGGGAAGAACTTAATAAACTCAGATGTTGGGTTTCCTTCCCAAAACCCCATATTTTTCCTTCTTCATCAGTCCAAGACCTTCCCTTTAGGAGGTCTAGTAAATCTTTAGGAAATTTACCCAATACCATTAGGGTTTCAACTGCTTTCTGCTCTCTTGGTAACCAGCATCTTACCTTTGCTGTTTTCTGGGGTTGTGTGTTTCCAAAATTATCCACAACAAATATACCTTTACATGAGGGAGTGATTTCACATGAAGAGGTGTCTTCAATTCTAAGTGTGAACACTTGAGCACCGGTATCTACTAGAAAAGTTACAGAGATTTTGTGGGGACCAATAGGACAGGTTATTAATAAGTCTCCTCTGGAGTTTTTGGTAAGCTGTCTGTTGTAAATCCACCCTTTGGCTTACCTACTGGAGATGAAGTTAGGAGTTTCCTGTCACATCCCCTTTCTGTGATCCCTTGAGGGAAGGGATTGTAGCAGGGATAGCTTTTAATGATCCATCCTTTGTTGGCGATTCTCAAATTAATATCCCTAATTTATTAGTGGGTTGGTCATTCATTAGGGTTTTTGGGATCCCTTTTTGTAAGCCCACATTACACAGGGTATTTCTTTTTTCCTTGAGTTCTTACCCTGTGTTAGCTTGTCCTCCTTGCCCATGGGAGGATATTACCTTTTGGAGTCTTATTGGAGGCACAGTTACTTTGTACTCTATGTGCTGAATTGATTTAAAATCAGTTATACTTGAAGGTATTGGGCCATATTTTCTTCCATAATTAATTAATTCTTGTGCCACCTACCCCCAGGTCCAAATTTTCTTTTTTCTTAGTTACATTTGGGGGTTATAGCTGCCTCCAAGGTAGCTACAGCTCTTTCCCCTTTCATGAGGATTTATATTTGTCCTTTTAGCTGGATGCCTATAGCTTTCATAGCTTCAGGGTGGCATCTGGTAAGAGGTATCATTATTTCAGGGTCTACAGTCGTCACAGAGGATTCATATCATAGTGTTAACTCCCTATCATGCATCATTTATAAACAAGCAGCTTTTTCATGCTTTCCACAATATGATTAATGTTTCCCAAAGTAGCCAGGGGACCTCCTCTCTTCAGGGGTTTGAGTCTACCAGCCCAAAAAGCTGCTCTTTGGGTAAGAGATCAGGGTCATTCCCTGCCCCCCAGAACCCTTCTGTCTCTTTTTCTGATAACAGAATTTGGTCACCCCCAGTAAGAGAGACTCTCCAAACATATTCAGTCTCAGATTCTTTAGGGGTTTGGCTATATTCCTTTTTTAATTTAACCAATTCAGTAGCCATATATGGAATTTCTTTCATGGTTATGTTAGGTGTGTCACCATCTGAGCCCTCATATATGTATTCTGTTTTAATTAACAAAGTGAGACTGGCAGCTTCTCTGACTGATTATGCAGAGATTCTAAGTCAGAGAGGGGATATGTTTCTTTAGATAGCTCCAGCTTGAACTCCTTTTTATTGCTTTGCTTGCTCCTCTCGGAGCACATGGGTGATAGCCCTCTGATTTCTTATCTCTTCTTGGAGGAGGTAGGTGTTAGCCTTTTCTTCCTCAGTTGCAGTTGCAACACTTAAACCAAATCTTGTAACGAAGAAATAATTTCCTTATCAGCTTTTTGTTGGTGTTCTTTGTGTTCAACTGCAGCTAAAACAATAGCACCTAAGACAGAACAAACAATAGGTTTTCCTTTACTTTTTTTGACTTTCGCCCCTGGAGGCAGGGTAGAGATTAGATCAAAAATTGCTTGGATATTACACCAGTAATTTCATGCCCACCCCATTCCTGGAGGAGATGGTTTGGCACCAAATTCATCCAACAAATTGACCTGAGTTTGTGCATTATGTTTCATGTGGTAGATTTTTCTGGAGGGTACCTTGTGTAATTTCTAAATTAACCCTTCACCTCCAGAAAAATATTTTGCAAAGTTACATCACGAAGGTGAAGTGATTCTTTCCAATTACAAAATCACAGCTGATTTTCAAATTTCACTCCTTCACCCTACAAAGGTACCTTGTATACATTTCATGAAAAACACACACAAAAAGGTGATCTTTCCTGAGGGGCACCTTGTTAAAAATATTTTCAAATGTCCCACTCCTTACATCTCAGGAGCACCTTATTTTAAACGCTTAACCATAGTAATACGCCTCAGTTTTGAGGGGCACCTTGCATTAATTTCATCAAAAAGCAAACAGCTACAAGGCGCACTTTACTTACCAAAAAAAAAAAAAAAAAAAAAAAAAAAAAAAAAAAAGAAAGAAAAAATGAGAGAAGTTATAAGGGTATCTTGCACTGTTTCTCTAACACGAAGTGATCGATCATAAAAATTAGCAATTTATTGATTTTTTGGAATCAGCATTCTAGTTTTAAGGGATTTGTGTCCTGTGATTAAATGTTACAATCCCCTTAATTATGGAGGAGCATTCATCTCTGTGAATTGCGGAAAGAACTTCAGGTTCGAATATTCCCCAAAACGGAAAACTCAAAAGAAGTTATATGTTGATACCAAAAAAAAAGAGATATTTTCACTTTATTAACTGTAGAAGAGGCAAAGAAAGAGAAAGGGGAAAGTAGAGAAAAGTTGAAAAAAAGCTAAGATTACTTTACAAGTATAGGATAGTTTACCAACCACACTTGCTACCTTTTTGCAGAGGGGTGTGTGGGCAAAGCAGTTTTTCCCTTTTTTTTCTCTGCTACATAGAATAGCTTATCTGATTTTCCAGTCTTGAGGGCTAGTGGCTTAGCTGGAATGCAGTCACTTACCTTTTGAAACATAGGTGCAGCATGTGGTCCCTGCAGCTGACTTTGGTCCAGTCTTGTTGCTCACACCAGAGGATGCAGGAGCAGAAAAGGGTTTCCACAAGTCACATGTGTGTCACAGTAGGTTGTTGTTTTCCCCAGGCTGGAGGCATCCAAGGCTTGGTGGCTTTTTGAGGCTTTAGGCTGTTTTCGCACCTATGAAAAAGCTTGGCAGGCAGCAGTGGTGGGGGGAGAAGGTGAAGGCCTGAGTTTCTGTCATTCTCTTCCTCCTCCCCAGTTTTGCACAGGTTTTGCCTTCCTTTTTATGGACCTCAAGGCAAGTTGCTCTTAGTATTCAGGTGTTCAAAGAGGTTATGATAATGACGAAGCACTTTTGGAGGCATCACTTTTTACTATCAGTTCCTTACAACTGTTTGCAAGGAACATTACAAAACCTCCTTTTTACTTAATTGATCAAGTGAAAAATTCAGTTTAATTGCTCATGTTACTCCTGGGTGGGAAAAGAAAATGCTGAATTGGCAGGCTGTGAATATGAAATTTTAAAAGGATTGCAAATTATGATGTATGTTACAGCATTCTTATGTCTGGGCTTCAATTTGATCTATACAGGGATGGTAAATTAGGCTGCTGTGCCATTAGAGATGTCACTCAGACTGTAATTCCTCTTTGCCGAGCAATATACAGTGCTAGGCTAAAGGATGTTCTTTTTTTTTATTTCCTATTAAACTGTATCAGCATCTCCCAGGCTTAGAAACAAATCCTTTTCAGAGCAGTAAAGTCAGTCACGTCCTATCTGTGCTCCTGCTTTGTGTTGTTAAACCCCTGCATGTCTCAACATGTATATTTTCATGGCTAATCCATTGCTGATGTTCATTTGAATATTTTCAGGAGTCCACACTCTCACTCTTGCTGTATTGTGCTGTATTGGGTCTGGATGAGCTGGAGTTCATTTTCCCTTAGCAGCCCTCACAGTGCTGTGCTTTGTGCATTGGGAGCTGCAAAGGTACTGCAAACACACCGGGGTTTTGCTGCTGCTGAGCAGCACTGGCACAGCATCAGCACTGTCTCTCTAACATTCTCTCCCATGCCTCTGATCAAGGGGCTGGGAGAGGGCAAGATCCTGGGAAGGGACACAGCTAGGCCGGAATAACTGACCCAAATAAACCAAAGGGATATATTCCATACTATATGATATCAGCTCAGATAGAAAAGCTAAGGGAGAGAGGAGGAATGGGGGACATTAGTTATTTTACCATGTTTGCTTTCTGAAGCAACCTCTCCAGAAGTGTGTGTTGAAATCCTGCTTCTCAGGAAGTGGCCAAGGTCAACCCACTACAGTCTTTTTGGCACCCAGTGTGTGCCATGAGACAACAGCAGTAATATATAAATATACGTATTTATAAATAGCAGTTATCAAGTAGCAAGCTCCTGTGCAGGACGTGGAGTTTGTCAGCTGCACTGCTGATCTCTCTATTTTGCTGAGTTTGAGAACATGTTAATACAAATAGTGGCTCTGTGCTTTGCCTTTACACTGATGGCCTTGTTATGCTGGGGGAGCTGTCTCCTGTGGATGATGAAGGAATACACCTTCTTCTCCCTGCTTGAGACTGATGTGAATACTTTTATAATGCAGTCTCCCACAGTCTTTGCTCATCCTTATGTAAGCTGTTTAATACCGTTAATAATATTAACTAATACTGTTGGTTCATTATGGAGTTTGTGGAATCTGGTGCCATCTTGACATAAGAGAAAACAAATTTTGTGAGGAGATACTGAAATCTGCCCTGAGGCATCCAGTTTATGGGTGGCAAGGTGCATGGGAGGATTTGGGCATGTTTCTAGGGCAGTTATCACCTCCCATTACCTGGGGCTTTACACCTGAACAGGTGATCAACCCTGACAAACTGGCCCATCAACTGAGAGAATGGTGTCTTGTCTACCCCAATGAAAACCAGCAGCTTCTTACCCTGTACTGGGGCCTGGCCTGTGAGCCAGAGTTCAGTACTCAGCAGACTGTAGTTGAGGCAGGAACCCAAACTGCATTTGAGGACAATATAGCTGAGACAGGGACTCAAACCTCAGCAACTAAAGTAATTACACCAGTAGTGAAAAAAAAAAATCAACAAGGTGACTTACAGACCCATACCATCGATTAGTAAGGANGAGAAGGAGAAGGAGAAGGAGAAGGAGAAGGAGAAGGAGAAGGAGAAGGAGAAGGAGAAGGAGAAGGAGAAGGAGAAGGAGAAGGAGAAGGAGAAGGAGAAGGAGAAGGAGAAGGAGAAGGAGAAGGAGAAGGAGAAGGAGAAGGAGAAGGAGAAGGAGAAGGAGAAGGAGAAGGAGAAGGAGAAGGAGAAGGAGAAGGAGAAGGAGAAGGAGAAGGAGAAGGAGAAGGAGAAGGAGAAGGAGAAGGAGAAGGAGAAGGAGAAGGAGAAGGAGAAGGAGAAGGAGAAGGAGAAGGAGAAGGAGAAGGAGAATGTCCTTCAACAGCAGGTCCTTCAACACAGAAATTGAAAGGAGTCAGGCAAATCAAACAGGAAACCCAAGTTACTCAGTCCCTGACCTCATCAGAACTTTGGGACTTGGGAAAAGATTACAGCCTCCAGCCAGGTGAGTGGATTTCTTCAATGCTGGGATAATGAAGCCAACAGTCAGCAGTTAGAAGGACATGAAGTCCAACAGCTGAGATCTCTTGCTAGGGATCGGGAAATTGAAAGAGGAATTGGAAAAGAAGGAGCAATTTGCAGCCTCTGTAGACATCTCTCCAGCGTGAGGGCAAGATATTCATGTAAGGAAGATCTTTTAAGATCATTTAGGGATTTTCCTATTTTCCTATTTCCATTTAGGGATTTAGGGATTTTCCATAGACTATTTTCCATAGACTGGTCCAGACTGCACTGGAAAAGGGCAGAGCTCCAGAACACTTGCAATGTCTTGCTAATATCATTGTGTGGGGCAATAAAGCAGAAGTTTTTGAAAAAGGAAAGAAAATAATCCAAATCCTTCTGAAAGCTGGTCTTGCCATAAAACAAAGTAAAGGGAACTGCCCAGGAGATCCAGTTCTTGGGAATAAAATCCCCAGGGAAAGTGGACCACTGCAGATGAAGTTATCCAGTATTTGATAGAATTAGCAGGGCTAGAAGTCATCTGCAGTAATCTAAAAAGTGACAAGGTCCCTAAAAATCCAGAGGATCTTGAGGATGCCATGTGGAGGAAAGTGGTTCAGAGAACCCCTGCATTGTATTCCAGCAGCTTCATATCACTGTATTACGTGCAAATGGATACATCAGCTGTAGAGATGGAATTCTCCTGGTCCAAAATGTAGAAGAAATTCTGCATACTTTCACATCCCTATGAGCCAGCAGCCCAGCTCTTAGGGGCAGCCCAAGAGATCGGTTCTCTCCTGCCTTGGTCAAAAAGAAGGGAAGCCCCAGGTGGAGGCCAGATGGTGAACTCTAGTTCTTTCTTCATGACTGGGGGAGGACATGAGGAAGTGGGATGGTGAACCCGTCTTTAAGCTGGAAGCCTGTGTCCATGAACTGAGAGGGAAGAGAGCTGTTAAGAAGGGGTCACCCAAGAAGACTGTCAGTGTAGTTGCTGCAGAGATAAGAAGGCAATCAGCCATCTCCCAGACATAAAAGAACTAAAATAATTTCCTTTAACGTTGATGATGAAGGACCTTCTGATCTGGCATCACAAAGGTCGGATAGTGAATACTCTGACCAGGAACAGGAATAGAAGGTCCCTGCCTTTGGCCAGGAAGAGGAAAGGGATGGCCAGACTATGTGGATTTGATGGCCTGGCACATCAGATGCACAGATGTATAAAGCTTTAGTACACACTGATGCCATCAAGGCACAGGAGTGCAGAACCCATCTGGATCTTTGGAGTGACAGGGGAATGCCAGGAGCTGTCTGTATTTGAGGCCAAGGTAAGTTTAACAGGGGACAAGTGGGAAAAGCACTCCATTGTGACTGGCCCAGAGGCCCCTTGTATCCTTGGCATCGAGTGTATGACGAGAGGGTACTTCAAGGATCCAAAGGGGTATTGATGGCCTTTTGGTGTAGCTACTGTGAATGCAGAGAAGATCAAACGTTTATCCACAATGCCTGATCTCCTATAAGATCCCTTCATTGTTGGATTGCTGCAAGTTAAAGACCAGCAAGTGTCAATTGCTACCAGGACAGTGCACCAGCGGCAATATCGCACCAACAGAAACCCTGTAACTCCCATCCATTAATTAATTAGTCAACTGGAGAGCCAAGGAGTGATCAGCAGGACATACTCACCCTTTAACATATGGCCAGTGCAAAAGTCTAATGGGAAATGGAGGCTGATAGTAGAGTATTGTGGCCTGAATTAAGTCACACCACCTGAGTGCTGCTGTACTGGACATATTGAACTTCAATATGAGCTGGAGTCAAAGGCAGCCAAATGGTATGCCACAACTGATATTGCTAATGCATTTTCTCAATCTCTCTGGCAGCAGAATGCAGACCACAGTTTACTTGCACCTGGAGGGTCGGCCAGTATACCTGGAATCAACTGCCCCGAGGGTAGAAACACAACCCAGTTATTTGCCGTGGACTGATCCAGACTGCATTGGAACAGGGCAGAGCTCCAGAACACCTGCAATGTCTTGGTGGTATCACTGTGTGAGGCAATACAGCAGAATAAGTTTTTGAAAAAGGAAAGAAAATAATCCAAATCCTTCTGAAAGCTGGTCTTGCCATAAGACAAAGTAAAGGGAACTGCACAGGAGATCCGGTTCTTGGGAATAAAATGGCAGGATGGATGCCGTCACTTGCCTTTGGATGTGGTTAACAATATAGCAACCATGTCTCCACCAGCTAACAAGGAGGAAATACAAGCTTTTCTAAGCCTTATGGGGTTATGGAGAATGGACATTCCAGGTTACAGTGAACTTGTTAGCCCCCTCTATCAAGTGACCTGGAAGAAGAACCAATTTGAGTGGGTCCTTGAGGATCAACAGGCCTTTGAGCAAATCAGACAGGAAATAGCTTGTGTGGTAGCTCTTGGGCCTGTTTGGACAGGACCAGCCAAGCAAAATGTACTCTACACTGCAGCTGGGAAGCATGGTCTCACCTGGAGCCTCTGGCAAAGAACATCAGGAGAAACCCAAGGTCAAGGCTTTAGAGCCGAGGTTATAGAGGATCAGAAGCCCACTGTACTCCAACTTAAAAAGAGATATTAGCAGCCTCTGAGGAGTTTTGAGCCACCTCAGAAGTTTTTGGAAGAGAAACATGTCTCCTTTTGGCACTGTGATTGCCTGTGCTATGCTGGATTTTCAAAGGAAATACCCCTTCAATATATCATGCAACCAGCACTACATGGACTCAGTGGGTAGCACTGACTGCACGACGACGCTGAATAATAAAAGCCAGTTTCCCAGGAATACTGGAAGAGATTATGGACTGGCCAGAAGGCAGAGATTTTTGAACATTGTCTGAGTGGTGACTTGTGCCCAAGAAGCACCACATATAACAAGCTACCAGAAAATGAAAGAGGCTATGCTCTACTTCCTGATGGATCCTGCTGTGTGTTAGGAAACCATCAGAGGTGGAAAGCTGCTGTCTGAAGTCCCAAACAATGAGTCATTGATGCTGCTGAAGGGGAAGGTGAGTCGAGCCAATTTGCAGGACTGAAAGCCATCCTACTAGCCCTTGAGATTAGTGAATGAGAAAAGTGGCCTGTACTCCATCTCTTTACTGACTCCTGGATGGTGCCTAATCCCCTATGTGGGGGATTCCACTGCAGCAGTGGAAAAAGACCAATTGACAATGAAGAGGTAAACCCATCTGGGCTGCTGCATTGTGGCAGGGCATTGCTGCATGGGTAGAAAACATGACTCTGAATGAACATCGTGTAGGCATTCATGTGCCCAAAAGTCGTGCCACTGAACACCAAAATAATGAATGAGTAAATAAGGCTGCCAAAATTGGAATAGCTCAGTTGGACCTAGACTGGGAGAGAAAGAGTGAGCTATTTATAGCCCAATGGGCCCACGAAACATCAGGCTGTCTAGGAAGGGATGCAATATATAGGTGGGCTTGTGATCGAGGGGTGGGCCTGACAATGGAGGCTGTCACATAGGTTATTCATGAATGTGAAACACGTGCTGGAATCAAGAGAGCCACGCAAGTAAAATCTTGGAATTGAGGGTGGTAGCTGGGCTTCCAGTATGGTGAAGCCTGGCAAATTGACTACATTGGACCACTGGACGAACATGCCAAGGCAAGAGCTACACATTCACCATGGTGGAGGCCATAACTGGCTGGCTAGAAACATACCCTATAAACCATGCCACTGCTCAAAACACTATCTTAGGCCTTGAGAGACACATTTTGTGGTGACATGGTACCCCCAGAGATAATCAAAGCAGACAATGGGACTCATTTTCAAAATAACCTTGTAAACTCTTGAGCAAAGGAACACGGCATTGAGAGGATATATCACATCCTTTATCACCCACAAGCCTCTGGAAAGACTGAGAGTTATAATGGACTACTGACGACAATGTTAATGGTGTTAAGGTAACAGGGTATGGAAGCATTGGGATGCAAATTTAGCAGAAACCTAAGCTGGTTAACAAGAGTGGGTCTGCTAACCAGCTGGTCCTGCCCAAACAAAACCCCTCGTTACTGTGGGAGGAGATAAGGTCCCCTCACTACACATAGAGAAGTGGCTGGGGAAGTCGGTGTGGATTTCTCTTTCCACGGGAAAAGGCAAACCCATTTGTGGGATAGTCTTTGCCCAAGGACTGGGGTGTATTTGGTGGGTAGTGTGGAAGAATGGGGAGACCTGGTGTGTGACTCAAGGAAATTTAACCTTAGGGGGAAAATAATCTGTGGTGTAAATTGTATATTGCAAGAAGTAAAGTAGCAGGAATGACTAAAACTGATGAACAATGAATTTTGTGAGGGGTAAGGAGGATGCAGTGATGACTCGAGCTGGGCCGGTGTTGCCACCCAATGATCAAGTATGCTGCTTCTCCTGTCTTGACCACCCATCCTGATGGAATGGAGCCCAAGTCATGCATCTGGAGG
Organism: Daphoenositta chrysoptera; assembly: GCA_013397915.1. NCBI lineage: Eukaryota > Metazoa > Chordata > Aves > Passeriformes > Daphoenositta > Daphoenositta chrysoptera. The sequence continues at coordinate 26,924 of VZRO01005792.1, read as the reverse complement.
GATGGAGGAAGCCCATGAAAAGGGAAAGTAATATTAGTCTGTGAAAGGACGGGGGATAGTAGTTAATGAAAATGTATATTGGGTATAGAGATGGTTTAAGGATGTAGTTTAAGTTGTACATGTCGGTAAGAAGGGATTCCAGTAATGAAAAATACAACAGAACAGATATATAAATTGGAAGATACATAAATTATGTGGGATCTCAGTAGGATGCAAATGGTATGGAATAAGGGGTGGAGATTGTATTGGGTGTTGAAGCTTGAGATGGGACTCTTTCCCATAGGGACCAAGAGTGAAATGAGCAGAGAGCAGCTGCTGCTTTGCTAAAGTCTTTTATTTCAGAGTTACATAGTTTTCTGAAGGTGGAGTTCAAAGGGGATACTCAATAAGGCAGCAGCAGCAGCAGGAACAGCAGGCTAACAGCAAGTAGAAAACAGCATCTTCTTATTCTCCTTTTTCTTCTTCTTTTTCATCTTCTTCTTCTTCCTCCATCTTTTTTTTTTTTTTTCTGTACCCTAAGCTTACAGAAATCTGGATTATATTTGTTAATTGACCAATAAAATTAACACACGATTCTAGCTTTCCTCCCTCAACCTATCCTGGTCCAATTCTGATTGGACCAATCCAATTCTGATTCTTACACAAGCCTTACATAGGTATTACACAGATTTGCACATACAGTTTCTATCAGCTCTTATTGTTTATGTGAACACTTTATCTAAAAAGTGTGAACAGTATAGTTCCATCTGTGTTTTGTCTAAAGTAAAGAAATTCTGTGAAAGGGTAGAACTGCTGCAGTATGAAATGTATCTAAGATCTCTTTGCTGCAGCTTTTCAGTGTTTAAAATACTTAGCATATATTTCTACTAAAGGTTAAAAATACGTATTTCTATTTCACTTTGGTGTAACTCCATGTATCTCAGTTTATTCAAAGGTTTTAATTCAATCCCTGTGTTTTGGCTTTCCTCTGGGCCTGGGTCCAGAGGAGCTCTCACTCCAACAATTGGGTCTGGATGAGCTGGAGTTCATTTTCCCTTAGCAGCCCTCACAGTGCTGTGCTTTGTGCATTGGGAGCTGCAAAGGTACTGCAAACACGCCGGGGTTTTGCTGCTGCTGAGCAGCACTGGCACAGCATCAGCACTGTCTCTCTAACATTCTCTCCCATGCCTCTGATCAAGGGGCTGGGAGAGGGCAAGATCCTGGGAGGCGACACAGCTAGGCCAGAATAACTGACCCAAATAAACCAAAGGGATATATTCCATACTATATGACATCAGCTCAGATATAAAAGCTAAGGGAGAGAGGAGGAATGGGGGACATTAGTTATTTTACCATGTTTGCCTTCTGGAGCAACCTCTTCAGAAGTGTGTGCTGAAATCCTGCTTCCTGGCAAGTGGCTGAATATTGCTTGCTGATGAGAAGTAGATATTAATTTTCTTCCCCTTTGCTTATGCATGTGTAAACTTTTGCTTTTTTGGTTTCTTTTGCTTTTGTAAACTGCCTTATCTCAACCCACTGGTTGTTTTGCATCTTATTTTCTCTCGCTGTCCTGCTGTAAAGGGGAGTGATAGAGCAGCCTGGTGGGCACCTGGTGTCCAGCCAAGGTCAACTCACTACATGTGCACCTCAAATATTCATCAACTTCACTGGTAAAGCTAGATCTGAGTCATACATATTTCTTGTCCTGTACTTGTGACATACTTTACTGTGGATCTTACATTAATGTTGCTATTTGAACTACTGAGTGTTTATATTTTAAATATAAATATAAATATAAATGTGTCACTGATAGATTAATAGGATAAAAACAAGTACACTTTCTAAGTAACAGGCATCCCATTAATAATATAGTGGACCTCTTGCACAATTTAATATGCAATTATTTATTGTAAGCTCATTGATTACATCTTGAGAGTATACATTGACATATATTTGTGAATGGATTGCATTCTCATGAAAGATGCTGGGTCAGTCATGGTGGCAAATGAAGTCCAAACCAGTATGGCCCTCAGCTGTTTGCCTAAGTGAGCTAAAGAGATAACTAAATTCAGTCTGCCAGGCTAGATAATCTTCAGCCTTTCTGCTCAGTTCCCTAAGGATTCAGCTGGCAGTGCTACTCCATCTAGCCCAGAGTTCTTAGGCAAGCACAAAGTGTCCAGTTCTTTTATCTCTTTGTAAAATATTCTCCAAATAATCATCTCTCTACAAATGCTGAAGGCTGTAGCCGGCTGTGAAAACAATTCTTGTTTGAATAATTGAGGTAAACTATTAAAAAAGTCACATAATGCTGTTCTACCTTGCAATAAGCATATGCAATTGAGTAACATTATTCTTTTTACTCAATTTTTACCTTCCTGTTGTGATTTTGAATCTTTACAACCTCTCCTAACTTATGAGCTAGGACTCAATTTAAAAAGCAGATGTCAAAAGAAATTATTTGGAGCAAAAGGATCAACTATCCAACTATTTTATCTTTCACCAGCCCAGTGGAGACAATTGTGTAACACTGGTGTAACAGGCAGGCATTGCACTTCCCTAGCATTTCTCCTCTGAGATCTCTGCCCTCCATCCTGTTTGATGTGTCTGTCAGTGCTGAGAGCCCTTATGTGTAAATTTTCATTCTAGAGTAAATCCATCTTTTCCTCCTTACAGACACAAGTCATGAGCAGGTAGAAGAAACTTTTGCTTGGCATTTCAGGGACTCTGGAGTTGACTCTTGCCCTCTCACCTTCTTCATCTATCCCATCAGCTCTGCATATGGGAAGTTTCACTGTGGTCAGTGTTACTCCAGGAAAGGAAAGCTCTTGGACAAATGAGGTAAAGTGTCAGGCGAAAAAAGCAATCTGAATCATTAGTCGATGTCTTACTGCTCTGCACTACCACTTTCTAGTATCTAGTGCCAGGTACTGTAAGAGTAGCACACTGCACAAAACTAGATCTGATCCGAGCTGGATTCCTCATTGACAAAAATGCTAGGAAGCCACTTGTAGTAAACTGACAGAATCCTTCAAACCCTAAGTGTAACTGAAATTTCTGCCTCATCTCCAATGATGCTTGCAGGGAATTCTGAGATGCAAATAAGCAGATAAGCCCTTGATAGTTTAAATTCAAGTGTACGATTGAGAAAATAATTATTTATAAAGATGAAAGAACTTTTTTTTATGTGCTGCCACTTTGAATGACCCTTGATTATTTACACTGTATTATTGAAATATCATTGTAATTTAACTGCAGATTGTGTCTCCATCCTTTTCTTCATCTTCCATAATCACTGTTTGTTCTTCTTCTGTAAACAGCTTAGTGCCTTAAAAAGAGAAGACCACAAAAACCAACCAAACAAACAAAGAAACAACAAACAAAAAAAAAAAGATGAAAAAGGGAGTTGATTTAATATACTACTTTTTATAAAATATCAGGCTAAAGAGAATTTTTCAATTCTCTCTTATTTCTTGATTTTAATGTCCTTTTCCAACATCATGTGAGTTTCTCCTCATTTATTTCTGGCATTTCAGTCTCCTAATATTTAGGGGACTAGAATTTAATCACTGCATTTTTAGCTAAAATTATTAAACACACTTAAATCCAGCATATTTTTGCTACCTGTAAAAAGAGACTCTGATGTTTCATTTGGGAACCTGTTTGTTAGAAGGGTTTGAGTAGCTAAATTAGGGAAAGAGCTTGCATGATGAGGAAATACTGTAATTAATCTTTCTGACTGAAACAGCTTCTGTGGACATGTATATGTTTCCTCTATGTATATAGCCATATTACTTAGATTTTGCAAGTGCAGGTGACAAAAGAGACAAATGTTAAAATACCCACATGACAAGTGCCATATCCACTGAAATTATATAGTATCAATAAATTGCAAAAGCTTCTGAATTAAGAACAATGTGAAAATAGACTTGGGTTGTAGATCATACCTCTCACAAATCTGTCTCTTCTCCTTTCTCTGTGTCTCTCTTTCTCTTTTTCTCTGTTAAACCAGTCAGTCTACCCTTCGGGGATCCGGAGGCTTTTATATGATACCAAGGTATAACAAATATTGTAACTGCTTTCCTCATTGGAAGATAAGTAAGAGTGATGTGAGAACAATGCCTTAGGTACAAAATGTTTTTGAAACTTATTTTAACATATTGTGCTGGGTCTGCCCATTTCCAGTAAAAAGCAAGTGACCTCTGTGATGGATTTTATGCCCACATGCTTTGGTGTGGATGTTAACAGTCTGCAAACAGGATGAGGGATACCATTGCTTTGAGACCAAGGAAATCTCTCCTTTTTAATTTGATCTCCTACTGTTTGCTAGCCAGCCAAGCTGTTCTGCCAAACCAAACTGTTTTGCTTCTTTCTGCATCAAAAGTCCTTTCACAGAGAAGGCTTTCAGTCTTGACAAGGTCTGAAAATAGGATAATACCACAGAGGCAGATTTTCTTCAAATTTAGTTTTTTCAGAGGTGATGAATTAATGAAAATATTGACCTATATTGCCCTTCATTTAAGTTAGCTCCTGCTTCATTTATATGCAGTTCTTGTGAATTAGCTGGTTTCACCAGCACTATAAGATAAACTGAAAGGCATAAATTAATGTTAATTTGAAACACAAAGGACTTCATTTGTTCAAGAAGAATTGAGTAACCATTGTTGTTAACTGCAAAGAATGATGCCATTTTATGGAGATGGATGTAAATATTCCCCACACAGATTCTATCCTTATAGGAAACCTAGGCAAATATAGACAAGTTTTTTTTTCCTGTTCTCTTTGGGGTTTGGGTTGTGTGTTCTTCAAAGGGGAGTGGGGGTTATTTGTTGTTGGTTTTTACATCCTGGACCATTTGAGGAACAGGAAAAACATAACTAATATATGCTTAAAATGTACCTTCAAATGTGTGACAAATTTCAAACTATGTGCATTTGCTTTGAGAGAATGACAGAAACTAAAGCAATTTTCAGTTGTTTTCAATTATACCTCCAATGACACTTGGTTGCCTGCTGGTGAAGCCACTTTCGAGCACTTGGCATGGAATCAAAGCAGCCTGCTAAGATGCTGCCTCTCGGTACAGAGCTTTTCAGATCCTGTATTCTGGATCTGTTTTCCAGTGATTTACTGCCTGTGGCAGACTTGTGCCTGTATCGGGCAAAGTAACCTAAGTATTTAAATGCCTGAATTCAATTCCCTTCCTATTCTAAGAATACATATTTACTTTTCAAGATACATACCAACATACATCATTCTGCTGGTTGAAATTCACCAGTGATGGCTCCATGATTTGCTATGATAAAGTGACTCATTTTGGTTGAAGGCTGGTCCAATATTTGCTACTTACTTACTTTCAGATTGATTCCATCAGGTAGCACAAAGAAACTAAACTCTTGTGGAACTGCTGTGCAAACCAGAACTTGAATTATAGACTTGGAGATCTGAGAAGACCCAGCAGGATTATGTGAGCTAAATAAATACAGACAGACCTTTCTGTCCTGTCTCCTTGTTATTAGTGTTGCTGCAGTCAGCAGCATTCACTGCTACATGGTATCTCTTGTGACCTGCTAATAAGGATTGTCATCACTTCTAATATATCCCCTTCAGATCCCCTGCAAACCACTCTTAGATACCGATTCAAGAAACTCCTCTTAATTATAGTAAAAGAGCTTAATAATAGAGCATCCCCTTGAACTGCTGTCCACACAAATATTTTGTTGTAAATGCAGCTAAAATGGCAGATGTGTTATCCCTCTTTGTTTTGACCAGCACTCCTAGGATGGTCCCTCTCCCTTTTGGGTGGCCAGAGAGATTTTCTGTCACAAATAGAAGCAAGTCAAATGTACCATATAAAATAAAGAAAATTAATTTCTCTACTGGGTGGCATGTGGCCCAAGTGAGAAGCAGAATCAGTTTTGCACCTTGCAAACATCCAATCCAATTGTGGAATGCAGATAAAGAAATTAGGCTACTAAATTAGTTATCTGAAATCTCCTCTACAAGGGTCAAGCTTCTGAATGTATTCAGGTTTCACACTTCTACTGAAGTGGCACAATTAATGTTATGCTATGTCCATACAAATGAGTTCTGAGCAGATGTCTCCTTCAGTGGCAAGTTTTCCTTCAGTCAGCCAACACCTTGTCTTTCTGAAGGGATTAGACCAGAAGACAAAATGTAATCAGAATTCTAATGGTCTTTTTTTCCATATCACTTGACAGTAAATGGCTTGAGTCTGATCCGAGCCTGTAGTCAGCTCTGGAACATTCTATTGTCATCCCCACTTAGCAATATATAGTGTATTAACTAAATTAATGGTCTTCAGGCCTGTGGGTTTGAGCTAGAATGCAAATACACGTTTAAATATGGGAAAGCAGTTCCTGAAATGTGGTTGCCTGAGGTTCCCTAATCAAATCAGAGATAACTAGTAAAACCAGTTTCAAACCTTCATTCTCTCTCATAGCCTGGAAAACCAGTTGAGGTGGCTCCTTTAGGAAAATACCACACCCCCATTGAAAACCTCTGGGTGAGAAGAATGGAAGTTTAACCATTCACCTCTTGCCTCTCCCACTCCGCTGCAGGAGTTGTCCATAGGCAGTATGTAGACACGTGCTATCTTGTTGTTTTTCTGATTTGTAGCCCAGGAGGAGTGGCTTAGATCTAGCTGGCATCTGACAAACAGATGATTTAAGAGAACTTCTTCCGCCTAGTTTTTAGCTTTCTAACAGAAACACTCACATTTCTGTGAGCTGTTGTGGTTCTAGACTCTAGCTAAAAATTGCAAGTACTGGCAAGTTCTGTTGGAAAATTATGATTACATTGTATTTACCCTCTGCTTTCTTTAGTCAGATCCCTGGGCAGATACTAACAGAACAACCTACCAATCCTTAAAATAGATCTGCAGGATGAGTTGCATTTCATAATACACACAGCTATGAAAACAGAGGTAGGGAGGCTAAGTGATTTGTGTAAACAGCAAGCAGAGAAAGACTAACTTACAAATGTTTCCCAAATCAAACATACTTCTCACTCCTTTAAACTCAGAACTTCCAAACTGCATTCAGTAAAGCACATTTTCTTCACAAGTGATCAGAGGCATCATATAAAAGAAGAAAATACTTTCCTAGTGTTATACAAATCACTACTCTTTTGACTTCCCATTTGTATTCCCTTTCCATTGTTTTGCATTAAAATGCTGATTTGTCCTTGAAATTGCTGGTGGTCCATGGAAAGTTTATAACCTGCATCTCTGGGGTACATCCCTCTCTGAGCTTTGAAGCCTGAACTCTACTGGGAACCTTTGGAGTTCACCAGTTAGCAAAGTGATTCATTGGTAATGATCTTGCTATTGATTGTGGTAAGCATCTGACCCACTACTAGTATGGGTCTGTCTGAGAGCCGGGGACTTCTCTTTGGGTCTTACATTTCAGCTGTCTCTAGCATCTGCTCTAAAAAGGCTGGTTTATGTGCTGTAACTAGATAATCACAATTACATAAATATACTTTTCCTTCATCACTTCCTAATTTAAATAAGAGAGGGGACATGATCGCAAAGCACAGTGCAGCTTTTTTTAGCATACATTCCTGAACTCTTACTCCTGAGTTTACCCAAAAAACAGGTTAGCTCTATTTAAATGGTCCATTGGAGGGGTTCCCTTCCCCTTCCCTTCCCTTCCCTTCCCTTCCCTTCCCTTCTCT
>VZRO01005792.1:0-19172 GCA_013397915.1 Daphoenositta chrysoptera | reverse complement strand
TTCCCAAACCTTCCCTTCCCAAACCTTCCCTTCCCTTCCCAAACCTTCCCTTCCCAAACCTTCCCAAACCTTCCCAAACCTTCCCTTCCCAAACCTTCCCTTCCCAAACCTTCCCAAACCTTCCCAAACTTTCCTTTCCCTTCCCTTCCCTATTGCCATGCTATGTAGTGTGTATGTATTGCGTGTCATGCCAGAAGCACAGAATTATCTTTAAGGTGCTGCTAATGAGAAGTTCATCACCACTCAGCTCCCTCAGCGCATGTTAGGGACTGCAGAGTGAAGAGGGGATTAATCAGTACAGCTTTGCTCCAGGTTGTTTGAGGCATTTTAGTCCTGGTGACCTAAAAATTTCTGTGCTTAGGTTTGAAAAGCAGGGCAGTACTTGGCTTTTTAGAAAAGTAGGATTGCAGTTTGAAAAAAATAATCAAGCGACCAAATGCCTTTTCTTTGTCCCTGTCTTTTCTATCCCAAGAGCTTGAACATGGGATACGTAATAGACTTTTCATGAACCCCCACTGCTATTGTATACTTAGAGTAAATAATTCAATAACTGCTATGTACACTGAGCAGAGAGCAATCTCCTTTCAGCCTTCCAAGTATATCTCTGACACTAGCCACTTTTTGCTGCCTCTTAGGAGGATCTTTACCTAAGTTTCTTACCTATTATCAAAGGTGGGACGTGTATTGCAGGTGTATCTTTTCTCCTGGGCTTTTTCTTCCCCCGTTCAGTGATTTGAGAGGCTGGACTCACTCTCTCTCTTTGTGACTTCTCTGTGATATCATACCTTTTCAGCAGATTATCAGATGAGTCTGAAAGTATGCCTGCAAGCAAGAAATAAAGAAAATGCTACTTTAGCCTGTTTACGTTGAAGAAACTTTCACCTGTGTTAACTCTCCCAAAGATTACTCTGAAGTACAGTGGCACAACTGCATGATCTGCTGCATGATGTACCTACTCTACATTTCTTTCAAATTAATTATATCCCATAGGCTCTAGAAAATTATGCTATCAGGCCAGCTGGCTTCTGATTGTACATAGTGCACTAAGCTACAGCCCATCAGAAATCGTGGGACAGATGAGTGTAATCTCCTGTTCCAGAACCTTAGACATCTTACCACAGTAGCTTAATCACACAGATGCTCAAGAGATTAGTTGGGACACAATGTGACCACATAGAAATGACATTTTAACTAGTGAAACAATGGGTTTTTTATGATATGACAATGGCAGGAAGAAAATGCAGCTCTCCAGCCTCTGAGCTGCTCTTCCTAAGAGAGAATTGCTGATGGAAGATGCATGTGAAAACTGAACAGTCAATTCAATATCTGGATTACAAACACTGGAAAATCCCAGTTCCTTGTTTTTGACTTGGTGAATTGTTGTAGATATACAGAGAAGTATATAAGTAGTTACTGGCTAACTGCTCTGTGTACGTGCAGCATGGGAAGAAGAACTCAATAATATAAGAGCACAGCTCTCTCCCTGGAGAGTATAAAAAGGAGTGCTTGTTAGCTGAGAGTGACAAACATTTATTCCCACTGCTGTTCTTGGATCATTAGGTTTCAGTGGCAGTCTCCTGCTTATTCTTCCTGTCTCCAGGTTGGTGTCATTTGGCTCTCAAACATCTATATTTGTGCCACAGCAGGCAGCATCCTACAAGGAGCCCCTTAGTTGCTGTGATGGTTTCTGGCTTCCTGAAACACCTACCCTTTGCCAGAGTCCCCATAAACAGATGAGCCCTGTGATTTCCACAAGGAGCATCCTGCAGGTGGTTTGTGTGCTTCACTGGTCTACTCCCAGTCTCATCCCCATTCAGCCTCCTGCTGTACACTGGATGTAAGTTTCACGAGAAAGTGCAGGGGCTGGACTTGATCCTTTTGAAATCTGGACCATAACCAATTGGGACATCTAGCATGGTTCAGCAGCTGCTGATAAATACACATAATTTCACACATAAATGTAACATCATTTAGCAGCAAGACTATGAGCTCCATGGGAGCATGTTTTTCAGAGCATAAACCTACCCACCTTGGTATTCCCAGAAGTGAGAGCAAACCCTTCAGCTAACCCGCAATGTCTTTGAGAAAGTCAGACTGTCTGTTCACCTGCCTTCCCAGGTGCACATGCATGGAGCTGTGTTCCTGTCTGCATCTGAGAGGACATAGCTGAATGAACGTTCTATGGACTTTCACCCAGCTTCAGTCCCCGGAGATTAATTGGGATTTCAAAGTCAAGAGATTTACTGCTCACCTGTTAGAAGTGGTGGAGTGTAAAAAGCCGGTGTATCTTTTCTCTTTGGCTTTTTTTGCTCCTGTTCAGTCTTCTGGGAAGCTGTGAGGGTTTTACCTTTTCTTGGGTTTTTTTTGAGGTCACAGCTCTTAATCAGCTGCTCTGAAAGATCTTCTGAAGGGAAAAAAATGGAATAGAAATTGAAACTTAGGGGAAGTAATAAACCAGATGGTGAAAAGAAGCACTTTGATAATAGTGCTTTAATCCAAGTAAATTAAAATGCCCAGAAAGAAAAATCTCCTAAATATTTAGAAAGCCAACAAAAGAGGCCTCTGTGCCATATTACATGGGGGTCAAATGACTTAGCTGGTCCTTCTGTGTTGTTGGCAGTAGATGTAAAACTGAGAGAGAGAGTTGTGGGCAGCTTGTGTGTTTTCACGGCAGAGGAAAGGCTGCATTATTTTGTGCAGAGGTTCCATGGCCACCCCTATTGCATCCAGTGGTAACTGTGTGGATTGTGTCCTCAAGAGTTACAAGGGCAGTTTTGTGAAGGGAAGTTTTACATATATAGGGTCAGTCTGAGGTACTGCTAAAATGAGCCAGTCAGTAAATTGTTCCCTTCAAGACTTAGCTTTATTTCCAGTGGTACTGAGCAATTGGTATTTGCTTTTTATTTACATAACATTACACTGGAATTTTGGTTTTCCTTTAAAACAATCCTTTACTCAGATGACTCAGAGGGTCAGTATCACTTTTCTGCAAGGGTCTGTATTTCTGGGTGCTTATACAAGCTGAAAATACTGAAGATAGCTTGTTGTGGAAGTAGATCCCCCTCCCTCAACTCCTCTTCAGGCCTGCTCTACAATCTCAGCAGCTTCTGACAAGCCTTAGTTGAATCAGCTGAGTGGTGAAGTGCCCCTTAACTGTGCCAGCTGGGTGGTGAAGCAACCATGACCATACTGGGTGCTCTTGTATGGTAAAGGTAGGAACTATTCTGACCATACCAGGAACATCAGCAGTCCAACCAAGGTGAGGAACAAAGGATAAGCAGTCATTCTTATTAGCCTTGGTAAGTCATTTACCTCAGTCATAGCCCAGCTGGAATGGTACCATTGTTATGAGACCTTTTGAAAAAATGAATCGTAGCCTGAGTGTAATAATACTATTGTTACTGGACTTTTTTGGAAAAATCATCTTGTGATGCTACAAACAGCAGCGCTAAGTAAGGTTGTTTGAGCTCTCCTGGAACACAGTGGGCCTCTGAGTGGGATGCCTCTTGGAGCTTGCCAGCCCTCAAGTTTGCAATATTTGAAAGGCCATCGCTGACAACGAGGTCGAGGCAGATACCACTGCCACACATACATACTCCTTGAGGTGCAGCCCATGCCTGTGGAGAACCACCTAAGGGATTTGATACGAGTATTGCACTGAGCCTGAGGGGAATTTTTCATAGGTACCTTTACACTAGTAGATGTAGATATAGATATATACATTTTTTTCATGTGTTTCATGCAAGTGAATGGATTATGGTATGAAAGTTTTTCTTTTGAGTATATAATTAAGTCACTGTTACAATTGTAGCAAATCCTATTGAATTACTTTAACAAATATTAAATTACTCAATGATTAAGTGCTTTAGCACCCTTTTCTTATATCTATATCCTCTGCACCCTCACCCTCTTGCATCCCCAGTCTCCATGTAAATCATTCCAAATTGCTTCTAATCCAATTTACTTACGTATGCTTTGTCTACATAGTAAGTAATAGAATGAACCTTGCCACTTAACTCTGTTAAAGCTGCATTCTCATAAATTCATATTATACCCTGCTTTTTGCCAATGACAGTGATGATGATTCTTTAAGCATTTTAACCAGTCATTTGTGAATCTCTCATTAGTATCATCACAGAAACCAATGCTTTGAATTCTTAAAAGCTGCTTGTTTGCCTTCAGCTGGGCTCCCCACACCCTTACCCAACCCCTGACTGCAGACTTGGATGCAATCAAGACCTTGTTCCAGACACTCTCTCACTATTTAAGGCAGCTGTTGTGTCTGTGGGCCTGCAGGTAGATGTGGGAAGGGTGGCCTGCCGGTTAAGGCCCTGGAGATGTGGGTTCTTTTTCCAGCCTTCACAGGCTTTCTTCATAGTCCTAATGAACTCATTTACCCTCCCACCGCTTCAGTTTCCCGACAGTAGAATGAAACTCATTCTATATGTATTTAAATATGCAATTTTATGGACCAACTATGTTTGGTGTACCAGCAGTTGTAAAGATGGTGTCTGTGGTTAGAAATGCCATGTAACAGAGACAGAACTAGGATACCTTCCTTGCAGTAAAAATAAACAAAATTTATAAAACCTGTGGTGAGACACATTTTTTTTACAAGGAATTGAAATTGCATTTGTGTTTCATTATTGTCATCACGAAGGTAACAAAGAATAAACAGATTTTTGTTTCTGGGTTGCTAAATCTTCAGGACAATTTTGCAAGGTAAGAGTGAAATCATAGCACTTGAAGCAGAGGCAAAGACCATGAATATGCAAAAAGCATATCTATCAAGCATGAACTCTGGTATTTAGAAGTGTGGCAGAGAAAAGACAGCCCTGTAAAGTGTAAAAGTTGTATGAACTAGCTTCAAGAAAGGAAACTGATGATGAAGGAGAAAACATTTTTAGAAAGCTGTCCCAGTGAGGACAAATGGAATGCTTGAAATCTTTTACTCAAATTGCATATTGAAAATATATTCAGGGAAAGCTCAGCTATATCCTAGCTTTCAATTTACTGTGGTATAAATAAGAAACTGCTCTACTTTTTTTGTACCAGGGAAAAGATCAATGACTCTTTTTCCTTTCTCCTCTTTAATTAACTTCACTCTAGAGCTTCAGCTGATACTGATATGCAGGAAAAATGCTTTTTGTCTTTCCATCTGGCACTAGAAGTGTCGGCAGAAGGTGTAATCTATCTGTTTTCATGGGGGCTTAGTTGTATCGCTGGAGGGGAAAAATGGACACTGGATGGGACTTTATGATGTGAAGGCAACACCCCTCATTAGTGCAATGACATCATCAAATAACACTTACCTAAATGGTTGCACTGTGGATCTTGCTTGTCCAGTCTGTCATCTGGGATATCAAGTGGCTGAACATATTCTGTTGACATCATTGAAACAGGCTTTTCTCCTCCCTTGAAGATACCACATCACATTAAAAAAAAGAAAGTCAGCAGCACAACATAAAACAGATATATTGGTGTTACCAAACAACTGATGAGGAGTTCTTGTCTTCCAGCAGTCTGCTGACCTGATTTTTTACTCACACATGCTGCGATACATTTATTCACTGCCTTGCTTACACACACAGTAACCTGTTTTTCCAGCTACCTTGCTGTAAGCAACCCACACTAGCACGGATTTGTGGTACAGAAAAATACTGACTTTGAGCATACAGAAAGTGCTATCTCACACAGAAAGTGCTAACTCATACACAAAGTAAATGCTAGGGAATAGGATATTTTGTTCTGGTTTTCTGCTTTGTTTTTTCTCAACTGTAAACTAAGGATCATATTTGGTGTTTATTATATGAACCAACTTTAATTATGAATTCTGTTGATTTAGTCTTGTAAGTCCAGCTCCGCTAAGAGACCTTGCATGCCCCAGAAGAGCCAGGTGTAAAGTGCTGCCTCAGAAAGATGGCCAGTGCCCACAGACACCAAAGCCAGCATGAAGTCAGCTTACTCATCACTTTGGTAAGAGCATGGGAACCCATTTCACACAGCTGTTTAAGCGTCCATGCTCTGTAAGTACCACTGGATTGCTGTTTGGGCTATTTTGTACCCCTTTACTTACAGCTGCAGTGGGTGTTGAAGCCCATCCTCATCCATCCTCCTACCTGAGCTTCCCCAGCACCTCAAAGCTGAGATTTGATCCTGGGGCTGGCAGAGATGCCACCACAGAAAGAAGAAAATTAAACCATTTTTCACTGCTGATCGTTTCTATGATTGCTTAGCAGAAAGTCATCAGAATGACAAAAGCAATGTTAAAGGGAAACGACCTTCAACCTGAAGGTGCAGTCCAAGTGATCTCAGTATCTGCCTTCATCCAGCAACAGCTGTGGTAGTTTCTTATTCACAACCTCTGTTCTCCATTTTCAGGGAATAAGAGCAGACTGTGACTTCCTTGTAATGAAGAGAAAGGCAATGAGGAAAAGAAAAAAAAACTGGAGACATTACAACTAGTAGATGAAAAACAGAAGTAATTGGGAAAAAATAGAGGAAAGGGAGAGAGAGAAGGAAAGGCAAATAAAAGAGAAAGGTAAAAAAAAAAGGCAGCTGGAGAATAACAGTGAAAAGGAGGATGGGCAAATAGAAGACTGAACTGTGGGAGATTGGTTTTATCTTGCTGGAGGAAAAGAAATTACTTTATTATTTCTCTGTAAATTGCAATGGTTGTTTGCTGACAAGAAACAGAACAGTAGGGGAGTTAGTCTCATTTCCATGACTAAACTTGCATCTATGTAAAGAACAATTAACCCTTGAGCAAAACCCAGTCAGAGAAATGTTTGCACAAGAAAAAAGGAAAGGTTGCACTGATGTAGTTCTTCAGAGGATGGAAACGTGTCTTAAATGCCAGTGACTTAAAAATAAAGGGAGTAACACTGCCTAGCAGCATCAAAACTGACTCAACTTGTCAACATCAAAAGTTGATGTTGATTGATACTATACATATGGCATTAATTCCCTTACATTTCTCTATTTTAAATTTACAAAAATTTGTTATATTCTACATATCATTAAAACCTTACTTAGTCAGTTCTAGATAAGGGATTTGACCTCCAGATGTTCAGATGTAGAACTGTCCCAGTCTAGCCTCACATCTGTGCTAAAGTGTTATACTGCCTGAAGGCTCATTTGCCTTCACTGCAAGAAAAATCCTCCACTTGGGAAGACCTACAGAAAGAAATCTTCGAAAGCACCTTAACATAGTATGGTTGCTCTGTTTATTCACTGTATAAATAAGCTATAGCTATGGCTTAAAATGAAGCAGACATAATTTTATTTAATACAAAACTTATTATCTGGCCATATGAAGGTTTGCACTACATATTGTGATTTGAGGCAGTTTTATTCTTCAATGCCATTTGATTTTATTGGATTTGATTAGGGCATGCTGTCTAAGTATTATGACCATAGGTAAAATGTTCTTTTCTGAAGAATACTCTGTTTATAAGGTTTTAAGGAAAACCAGGGATAAAATTTCAGACACTGTGGACATTTTTGTTTTTAACAGGTCTTGAGACAAAAAAGGCTGAGGATAGATAGCAAAATTTAAATGTAAAATTGGTAGTAAGTTATATTTACTGGAAATGGCTTATAAAATATAGTTAAATTTGGTTAGATTTCAATAAGTTGTTTCATTGAATTATTTCACCTAATAAAGATTAAGATTAATTTCCAGGGTATGCATAATTATTAAAGAAACCACTGGCATGTTGACAAGGGTGCTACATAAATAAAAGTATTTTGGGAGCATTCTTGTTGGGTGACAGCAGTGAATCTGAGTTTAATAAATTCATTTTGATAGTTGGTAATAATGTTGCCGTGGAAGTCTGTTTGGCCCTATTTACTTATCTTCTGAAGCCAGAGCAATTCCTAAAAACACAGGGAGAAGCAGAGGCAGAAAACAGAGGCAACTAGGGTCCTGGGGTGGTATAGTGTGTGCACTTGTTTGTCAGCATTCTCATAGGCAGGGCCTGGCCTTACTGCTGCTGGTGTACTCAATAGCTGGAAATGGAAGTACGTAGGAGTGTCTTAACAGGCTGCTGCCAAATGCAGACACAAGGCAGAGGCTGGACTTTATTAGTTACAGTCCAGCCTGGACAAAAGCAGCATTTTGCTGCCCTGCCCAAAGAGCTGCTCTGGCACGAGGGTTTGTTCTTTAAGACTGGTGCTTTTTTTCCCACCAAGCACACACTTACAGTTTCCTGGCGGGGTTTGATTATCAAATTATTTTAAATTGGTTTTCCCCTTTCTGTCTGGTTGCAATGAGCATGTGAACAAGCAGGGACAGGGAGGCTTCCAGCATCCTTACCTGCTCCTTCTTCCCTGCATCCCTAAATCTATGTGAGAGGCAAAGAGAGAGACCTGTCATTCCTTCTGTAGCATGCCCTGTATGTAGGGCTCTGCAGTATGAGTAGACCCCTTATTTGCTTGAAGTCATTTACAAATGCATAAAGAAGGAATAAGATATTGGATGAAGCCATCTTGCACACCCCTGCCCTACACAGAAATCATGTGAAACAGGTCGGGGTCAAGGGAAATGGTACAACATCTGGCTGCATTTGGCTTCTTCCATCTGCACTCAGCAGGCAGCCTTGGTACCTTTATCAGAAAATATGCACCTTCACCCATACCCCATACTATCCCAGCCCCATTATAACTTCTTCCTGGCAAATCATGAGAATAAAGCGAGATTACAGTGGTCGGAGTAGAAAACAGATGTCCTACAAGTAGAAATTCTCACTGTTGCTGCTCTGCACTCCAAACCTTAATTACAAGTTTTACTATATGTTTAACATTACTCTGTTGGAGTGATGCCTTCCAGGGTACAGAAGATAGCTTCATGCTAATGCACAGAGTTTCTTCTTCAGTTATTTAGGCACTAGGCTGCTCTCCACAGGCATATTGTCAGATTACTCTGCTTTTTACTTTTATAAAGCATATTTAAATCTTCTTAGCAAATACTTAGATATTTGAAAGCCTGATCTGAGTGCCTCCCTCTACCCAAAACTTTTGCTACTAATAACAGCATGGATGCAGAAGTACCACAGAATTGTCAGGGAGCAGTTTCTTCTCACAGGCAGTGTGCTTCTGGGTGCTATTTCAAAAACCCTGGCTGGCTTGTGGACTGGTTCCCACTACTAGCTATAAACTTGCAAAATAAATAAAAATATTTATTTGTTTGATTGAAAAAAATGTCAGATACATTTGCACAGGTTCTGGTCACAAAGTTTCTGTCTTTGGAGGTAATAAAAAAATACAAAGTCTTCCCTAATTTTTCCCTTGAGGTACAAATTAACCCCTTGCACATGCCAGACTTAGTAGTGAGAAAAGAAGTCCTTATACCAGTTCCCACTTTGCTGACTTGCATTTTGTGGCTGTGAACTGTCCCCACAGTTGAAGTTAGTGCCTAAGTTTTCTCTAAAACACTCTCCTCCCCATTGCCCTATCCACGAATTCCACACTCAGTTCAGTCATACCCCAACTTTCCTCACATGGGACCATCCCCAGCCCATTCCCTGTGCAGTGGGGACTGTGCTTTCTTGCTCACCCCCAGAGATGATAAGGCAACTTGCTGATGGTGGCTGCTAAAAAAAACGCCAAAACAAACAAACAAACAAACAAACAAATCCACACACCCCAAAACAAAAAAAAAAAAAAAAAAAAGAAAAGAAAAAGTAAATCAAGAAGCCAACCAGCCGGGAGCAAAACGTGTGGCTGAAGTACTTACTGAGTGGTGTGAGGTAGTGGGGAAGGTGCAGTTTGTCGTCGGGGCTCACTGGAGGATCTTTCTGGACTGTAGCTGCAGCTGATGCTCTCGCCTTGTCTTGTCTAGGGACAAGTGGGAGCTGTCACTATGGCAAGGCGGCACTCAGGCATCTTCCTTCAGGCTAGGGAACAGCACCATCACTCCCTGTCCCACCAGCAGATTCTAATCCTGTTTCCTTCCTCTTCCACAAGTTGCAGAGAGGCAAAGAAGAGACAACAGGATGCGAGGGAGACCAGCAGTGCCTCAAGGCTGAGGCATCATTCCTACCAGACGACCAAGAGCCACAGATGGTGATGCTCTCAAAGAAGCAAGGGAGGATGTAAAAGCTTTGGCACAGAGAGCCAAAAGGTGATCTGCAGCTGCTGTGTCTAGAGCTGCAAAGAAAACCACAAGGGGAGGGAGTAAGGCTGATGCCGTCAGAGACCCAGGGGAGAGTTGAGAGTAAAAGTGGAGCAAGAAGGCAGGGCACACTTCCAGGAGCAGCACTGTAAGCATAGAAACTGGTGGACACTGCCTCCAGCACTGAGGTTCAGTGATGACTGCAATTTTTTGTGTATATATCTAGCCACAACTGGTTATACAAGCATGGTGTTTATGGGGCCAGGCAGGGAGTCTTCCGTGACTGCCAGTTGTTTGCCAGCAGAGACCAGTCTGTCTAGTTATAGCCCATGCCTTTGGACAGAACTGTTATTTCAGCTGAGGGAAAGAAATAAAAACATGCCTGACATTGGAAAACCTCTGGAAGAAATACTTCACTCTGTGGTGGGATTGTGAACTGCCCCTCTTTTATCATTCATTTGCAACAAAAATGCCTTTGTCTATAAAAACACTGAGGGCTCACAGTTGCAGTTATCTTCTTTTCCCCTGCTCAGTGACTGCAATTCAAAAGCACCAGTGTGCACGGCGTATTTTCTTTCATAAACATTATATTGGACAGAAAGCCCAAAGGGCCAAAGTGCTAATTGCCAGCCCTGCAAACTGTGCTACACCCTTGGATCTTTTATGTATCATATGTGTTTCTACAAAATGCCAAGCATGTTAAATGCTCTAAAGGCACCACGTGAAAGAACTGTGAGCTTTCTTCATTGATGCCTGGGAGAGACAAGTACATTCATCATTTTGCAAAGTGTAAGTCACCTGTGCTTATGTGTCTTAGTGGCCCACCTTTAATAGCAAGTTCATAAATGCTTAAATTATTCCTGAAAAAGTGGAGCAGAGGCTCCTAAGAATTTTTTTGTGAAGATTAATATTTCTAAATTTAAAAAAAAACAAACAAAAACCTCCAAACTCCTCAAACCATACAAACCCCAGCCTTGCTTTTTATGAGTTGCCCACCTCCATCATTGTCCAGACCTCTCTGTTGCAATGAATTTAAAATTAAAAACCCTCTAATTTTCACTGAAACATCTTTTACTTACAAACACAATTATTTCATATTTTTCTATGAAGTCAGAAAATCAGAATGAGGTGAATGAAACAAAGTGGTCAGATCAGAAATATGTTTTGAAACTCAGCTGAAGATTGTCTTTTTATTGTCCTGATTGAAAAAGTCAGTCACTCATTTATAGCACTAAAGAATTCCCCGAGGACAAGAAAATAATTTCCTGTTCTATCCACCAGGTCCCAAGGTTGCTTTGGGAATATTAAAAGATAGGTTTACTCAAAAGGAAAGCAGCCTATCAGCTATCTCAGCAAGATTACACATCCAACCCTGGCCACCTTTTAGATTTGTTAGCTATCACGATGCCATGAAGCACTTAACTGCAGCAGCAGATTTATCCCAGTCTCTACAGGATGTCTGTCACATTATCAGTGTGATGGAGGATTTACTGTCAGATGTGGTCTTTAAAATGTTTACAGTTGTTGTCCTGCTTGTAAGAGAGTTGGGACTCCTGCCAGCTTTCTAATCTTTTCTGTTCAGTTATTTCACAAACACAACCTGCAAAATAGTCCTCTTCACATGTACACAAGTACTCCCATCCTGGGAAAAGTAGTTCTTGGAGAACTACTCATGTAGTTAAAGATAAGAACATGTCCAAAAGTTTCCAGGCTAGTGCTTTAGAAGATGAGTGACGTAGCTTTGATAGATATGAAAGTAGGAGAAGATCTAACAAAAAATTCAGGTAAATACAACACATACACATATATACACACACACACATGCACATATGCATGCATGTATGTATATATAACTATTACCTTACTGGGCATTTCTTACTGGTCATGGGTGTGGAATAGAGCATCTGATGCTGCCTGCAGAGGCTGGAATGAGTCTGCTGGAAAGGAGAGAACCAAGAACACTGGAGATCACCAGGTAAGCCATATCACAGTACCTTCCCATACAAAACCCTGTCTCTAAAGAGGTAAAGGTGAGCATGATTATCAGTACCAGCAAGGCCTGTTGCCTTAAAGATGACATAGTTGTCACCTCTTTGTCCCATATCTACTGCAGATGGCTATGAAAATCTCATAAAACTAGTATACTAGTAACCTTGGGTACAACCCAAGACACACGTACCACTGTGGTTCTGTGGGGATTTGTTACATTAAGTTTACATTCAAGTTTATTCAGATTTACTTTCAACCCTGGCACTACTTTCAGATTAAATAGGAGGTGCTGATAAGGTGAAAGTGAAGTGTTATTTTATTTTAACAGATCTTAGGTATCTGAAAACTGTTAATGATCCAGCTTCAAATGATTTCTCTATGAAGTAGCATGTGGTTACATCCAATATAATACCCACTCCAGGTAAGAAAACTCAGGGTTCACACTCTCCTGATGTGCTTAAGCCCACCTTCAGCCTGTGTTCTTATTGTGTGTGAAAGTACCATTTATTGTGGCATAAATAAACTTTGTTCCAGGTTTATGCTAACTCCTATCTGCTGCATGCATGTTCACGCCCAAAGTAAATTTATATGTGGAAAATTACGGAATTGTACTTTGTAAGGACCAATTTATTAATTTAGTCCCTTTATAAATGTTGTCATAGGTATAAAACAGACTGCCGTTAATTAAATAATTTACTTTGCAGACACAACAGTTTGATCAATAGGTCAACGGGCTGTGCCGGATTTTTAATCAAACACCCTGATTGTAGAGCCAACACTCATCTTTGGTAGTTTCCCTTTAAGTTGTGGAGGTTAAAACTGCAGAAGACTGAAACTTGCACTCAATGCACCTCACTTTTCAGACTTACTATTATAAACATTTACATTTCACCCTATATGAAATTGTATATGCATATAAGGGACATAAGTTGCATTTATTACAGATGCAAACATAAAGATATGCCATATTTTTGAAACAGAAGGCTTGATGAAAATCATTGCCACATCCTGAAAAACAGCATATTTGTCCCAGGTTCAAGAGGGAAATCATTTGTGTTTATTGTACTGCTGAGTAAAGCCCTAAAGGCTGGAACACTCTAAGGCTCAGAGGAATCTGGGGTTTGTATCTACCCTCATAGATGACTCTCATGCAAATGTCTTTCCTGCTGTACCTACAAAGGTTAGGGGCATTACAAAACAAACCTAAAAGTCTGGAAGACAATAGCCCCATTTAGAGTGGCAAAGGAAATTTCTGTGTCAAGAATCAGGGTCATGCCCAGATTCCTTGTGCAAAGCCAAGGAGAAAAAACTATCACACTAAGTTGACATGAAAATGATTATAGGTTAACCTGTGCTTTACATTTAGTTTAAAAATTTAACATTTTCTGATGTATCTAGTTTATAACAAAGTCTTCCTTCTTATTTCAGGAGAAGCAACCCAGGAGAAAACATGGAAAGAAAAAGATGTGGCTTTTCATGAGGGAGAAAGATTTTCAAGTTTGGTGCTTGTAAAGACTCCATTGCACATTTTCATTAATCTTTATGTCAGAGGGCTTTGGGAGAGTTAATTTTAGGGTAAGACAGATGTAAAATCCAGCAAATGGCAGATGGTAGTGAAAAACTATATTCCAGGGAGACTCAGAACAAAGCAGTAGCAGATGACCTCTGACCCGTGTAATTTGTGCTTCTCCTTATATCCATCACTCTCATGCAGCATAGAGCATGGTGGGAGCTGGGATGAGAAAGAAGTCTCTCTCCCTCCCTTTCCAGGGGCATTAGATCTGTAGAATTGCTCCTTTTCCTGGAGCTGCTGTTTCTCATTCTAAATTCTTTCTCTGGTTAACTATGTATTGAACCAGTGTCTTCCTGTGTATGGATACAAAGGGGTTTTCCTGCTAAAACACTGTGGACTTGTCAAGATTACAAAATTCCCAACTCTACATCCAAGGATCTTTTTAAATAGCATCACAGTCCTCCTGCACTTGGAGCTTATATTATTAGACAGCTTCTACAACACTGCTGTGTTCACTCCCCTTTTTAACACCTTCCACAATGTCTGCTTTATTTTATTAGACTGATAACCTGGAAGGAAAACAACTTCCCTGTCTGGAAATTACACATATGAGTGTGAGAAACATCGGTGCCGACAACATATGCCTAGTTCATAGATTAGAGACAGAGACTCATTGGTAAGCTTGGGCTGTCCCTCAGGTTTTTTGGGCCTTGCAGCAGGATGGCAAGAGTTGTAGGTGTCTGACACAGTCTGTGAACTTCCCTGGCAAAGAATATTTCTGTATGTGTTATCCAATGAGCTATTAAAAGAGGAATAAACTAGACCTAATTGAAACCACACCAGAAGTCTATCAACACAGGACATGAAATAAAGAAGCAAGTAGCAGAGTGATCCACATAAGAGGGTTTTCAAAGAAACTCAGGGAAGGTAAATACTTCCTCCTCTCAACTTCCCTGAGTTTCCAGTTTACCGAAAGCATCTTGAAAAATCCTTACTCACTCTGTTCTTCACATTACAGCAGCATCACAAACATTTTGGTAGTTACTGCCCTGCCATGCAATGAGACTGCATTGCTGTGCTGACAAACTTCCAGTCTGTGGGTGACTCAGGTCTTGAGAAGGGGAAATGGCTGATTTGTTCAGCATTGCTCAGTCAGTGGCAAGTTGTAAGCTGCATCTTTGCATTTTTCAGCACTTCCCCTCTGAAGTGCTGAAAAGAGCATACCTTTCCATCCCCTGAGGTGTTTGGTTTTTTCCTTACAGATTGAGAAAAAGAATTATGGCCTGAAAAATTCAATAGAGGAAAAATGTTATAGGTTAAGTTGTTGCTGGCTAGAGAATATAGAGGATGAGAGTTCAAGGGAGCAGTCTTCTACATGTTACTTCATTCTGGGTATCATCGACTACTGTGGTCAACTGGCTGGCCAGTCAGAGCCATGATAGCCATCATGGAGCCCTGATTTCTGAGAAGAGTAGCTCCTCAGAAAGCTGCATGAAGAGCTGAGGGGGAAACAAGGGGATATTGCAACCTGTGCTGGATCCTGAGAAATCTTAGCTAGCCCAGAGGACAGCACTGGGGATGCAGCAGTGGTGGCAGTCATGCAGGGCTTTTGCCACTGTCTTCACCCTACATCCCTAGACTTTCAGTCTGATGCTCCAGCCCATACAGCAAAATTGAGGGAGGGAGGAAGTGTGCTAGTGGTCCTTGCTTGGCTCCTATTGCTAAGCAGATTACTGCTTGCTATTCAGAGCAGGATGGTGTCCTCTGTCGGAGACCATCTCTTCCATTACAGGTGATGGTGCAAAGCAGATCATGCAAAGCATCGCTAAGGGGGAGAAGAACCTCTCCATTGGGTGGAATTTGAAACCAAGTCTAAAACACCCCTAATTTCACTGCCCTCATTTCAAGCTTGCACTTGTAACAGCAAAAAGCTGTGTTATTCTTCAGCATTTTATAATTTTTTTTACTTCAATAGAACTGAGCCTACTGGAGGTTTGACAGCAAGCTGTTGAGCTCAGCATGGGTGCCTTACATTTCATTTGAGACATACAAGCTCTGCTTTATGTGGGGTTTGTGTAAATACTTACACAGATTCCTTATCTGCAGAAGCTTGCTCCTAGGAAGTTGTAAAGCTCATTAAAACAGCAGACAGAAAATTGTGCTCCTATAATTTCCATTTCAATTATTATAGAAAGCACAACATACTAAATTTACTGCAGTTTAAGACAAAACTTCTACTGGTTTAATACGGCCAAGATGTCACAAAGTTAATTCCATAACACAGCATAAAAACTGGAAACTGTCCCAGAACAGTGACTTCAATGGAGTCTGGACATTAGGAAATTAAATTCTCAGTTGGTTCAGAAAGGCAAATTTTGTGCCTTACCAGAACGATGTTTCTAACGACACAGTCATTAGAATAAGAAACATTCCCACGATACACAGCAAACGTGCTTGATTAACCAGCTAATGTGATACTTTTTCTGTTGTGCACATAGAGTTTGGACATTGCCAGGATAAACCAGGTAACTTTTCTTTCTCTAAAGGCAGTCACATACATTTTCAACTTCAGCAGTATTATTCTGACCCACAAGGCATTGAGGAAATGTCTTTTCTGAAGTAGTATCATAGTCAAAAGTGACTATTTGGGTTATGTGGAGAGAACAATGCCAGGGTAATGTCATAGAGAGGAATATTTGTGAAGCTGATATGCAGCTATTGGTATCTATTTCAGTTACATTAATAAAGACTGCTTCAATTCAAGCTGTGCCCAACCAAAAAGTGCTTCTTTGTCTTTTGTTTAATTAAATGCTTGTTCTTTGGTTATTTGAATACCTAATCAATGATGAAACAGCAGAACAATAACTGCTGATATGAGGAAATTTTGAAGAGGCAGATGAGATCTGTCTCCCTATTTTAGTGGTCCAGTGAGACCACAAAGGACTTATTTTTCTTTGCCAAGGCCAGGAAATTATTAATATGAAACATGAAAGAAAAGGCAGACAGATCTTTTAACAAGTTGGTTTTGAAAGCAAGTTTGTTACCAAAAATTTGGTAAAATAAAAAACTCCTTAACACTAATGTAGCATTAAGAAGCAGGCATTCTTTCTTCAGACAGATGCATAGGAGGATAGCTCCTCCCAAAAGTTGTGCATGCTGGGTACAGGAAAGTTTCTATTTATAGACTGTATTTTGCATATATATTCATTGATTGTCCCGGACTAAACATGATAATCATTTCCCCAAAACCATCAACATATTTCCCTTCCCCTTTATGCATGTGTTCTTCTGTCCTGGGGGTCTCTCTGGTGGTCCTTGGTGGTTGGGGACCCCAGTGCTCTGGACGGCCTGACTGAGATGGCAGGGCACTAGGGCTTGTGAACTTCCAGTTCTCTTTCTTACACCATGGGCAGTGTGCAGTTCCAGAGGACAGTGGTTTTGAAGAACAAGTGTTGTGAGCTCACCAGGTGTCGACCGTTTATCACCTGGTAGCAAGGTGAACTGAACCCTCTTTTCATTACATGAAGTCTTATTCATCAAAGGTATGGTACCTGTTAAAACCAAAGACAATGAATTTCCAGCCAAAAGCAAACTTCAATGAGGATCTTGTGGAAGAGTCATAGCAGGGTGCCCACTTTCTACAGCCTGTCACAAATGCTCTTATATATGTGGAAGGAGGACCAAAGACATTCTGAAAGCAGCAGTGTGGGTCCCTGCTGAAGGTGCTTTGATGAAAGTAAATCCAGCCTTTCAGTTAAACATCTGGATGCACTTAAAAACCCCAAAATAAATGCTGCAGGTGCATTTTTGTAAAGCCAGGAGGAAGAAGAGCCTATTCTCCTCCCTGCTCCCTCTGCTGCCCCCTCCTCTGGAATAGTACTTTTATGGCTTCCCCATTAGAGCAGCACAAGAAGAGGAAATCATGGTGTTAGAAAGATGCAGGGGGGAAGGATGGACATATGCCAGTGTGTGTTCCACTTAATATTCAATTATTTGTGTAAAGTGAAACAGCTTTATCCATTTAGACAGCTTGCATCCATCCTGTGACACTACACAATCCTATCTGTAAAATATACACAGACTTGGTTCAGGATTTGCTGGAGATGGTATGCATAGAATGGAGATGGAACTCCATTTCCTGGGGCCCCTAGGAGCCAAAAAAGAAGAATGTCTCTCTCAATTTCACACACTTTTTTTTTTAAAATTATTATTTCTAATTATCTACGACCTACCTCAGAGCAAAGCTTTGTGAACACAAATGCTAAGCAGGCAGAGCTGACCACTATTTTCTGAGCAGCAATATTTTTTCCCCCTCCTCAGCCAGCACAGACATTGCTCCATTTGGTACAAGGAATCCCTTTCCTTAATCAGCATGGGGAGATCTGGGAAATCAACCCCATGAAGTAAGTTTTCTGCTGTGAATTTGACTCTGTGCATCTGACTTGAGTAATTTATTGCCTCTTGTGGGATAGCATGTGGGTAGTTGCTATGACCTGCACACGGGAATGCACAAAACAGACTGCAAAGCAGCTCCTTGCTCCAACTTAGCTGGGTTGACTTCTGCCAGCAACAGTAGAAAAAGCCATCAAAATTATTTTAGTTGTAAAAGCTAAGAGCTTGTCTGTACTTCTGCAGGAAGCATATGTATTGATTAAGATAAATGCTAATGAGGACTCTCTAAGACCAGAAATACTCTGACACCTCTAAAAATTTGCAAATCCATTTCTCTCCTTCCTAAGTATTTTTTATTTATTACACACAAAATTTACATTAGTCCCACATGGTGAATCAGACTGGAAAGATACTAGCCATCCCTTATTTTATGTAAAAGGACTTAATTTTAGCCAGAAGGGAAATGGAGGATTATTTTTGCTAATTAGTTCTGAAAATCATTCACTTAGACAATCACTGACTCTTTTGGGACTTAATGGGCAGTGTGAAAGCGATGCTACATCATTCTTCTTGGATCTTCACAGGATTCAGAAAGGCCCAGATGCGAAAATTCAGCTGGCCACATCTATCTCATGGCTGGCCTGATTATGAGCACCTCTTCTTTATACCTTAGCAAGGTATAAATAACAAAGTCATGATTGAGAACATCAGGACTTCTTCCATCTCATAAAATTAGGAAGAGGGAATAGTTTTGTTCGTTGTTGAATTGCAGCTGCTTAATTAGTGTTTACAGTATCTCGCCCTGAAAATAGCCATGTGTGTTTCATTCCCTACTTGCTTGTTTAATTTAATTAAAACAATTGTTGCACACCTGTTTCCACTTACTTAAAACAAGCACTATCTACAGCATATCAAATATGAAGTAACATTGAAAATAATTAATATTTATCCTTGAAATGTTTCTTTTGGAACTGTATTATTAAGACCCCGAGCCGTAAAAATAATCAGATATCAAGTTTATACCTTAAAACAACAATAGACACATAACCTTCTTTTGAACAGTTGAGAGGGACCAATCTAATTTTATTTATGCCTCAACATATGTTACGCATGAGGTGAAAAGACTCCTGCCGACAACAGCGTTCCTGGAGAGGCTTCTGGCTT
>VZRO01005791.1:841217-853990 GCA_013397915.1 Daphoenositta chrysoptera | reverse complement strand
CCTCCTTCTCCCCTCAAGGGGCGCGGGATGCGCCGGGAGCGGCCGCACCGCCTCCGCCTCCGCCATCGGGCCGGCCCCGCTGCCAGGGACCCGCGGCGCTGGGGGCAGAGCCCGGGCGGGGGCAGCGCGGGCGGCCCATAGATAAGACTTTTATCTTTGAGTTTCAACACCCCCAAGTCGAAGCGGAGCCGTCGGAACGAGCAGAGGGGCTGATTAGCTGCCGTTCGCCCGGATTCCACTCGTGTAGAATCAGCACAGTCCTTGTCTTTGCAGAGATTAGCAGGAGAGAATCACAGAGTATGCTGAGTTGGAGGGGACCCACAAGGATCAGCGAGCCCAACAGGGCAGGGCACCCCAAGAGTCACACCGGGTGCCCGAGAGCACTGTCCGACCACTTCTTGAACTCTGTCAGGCTTAATATTGTAACCACTTCCCTGGAGAGCTGTTCCACTGCCCAGCCATCAACCAATGGGTGAAGAACCTTTTTCTAATATCTCATCTAAACCTCCTCTAATACAACTTCAGGTCGTTCCCTTGGGTCTTGCCGCTGGTCACCACAGAGAAGAGATCCAGGCATGATTGCTGTCATCGTGAAAATACGACACAAAATCAATCGCCCAGCCACTGTAGGAAACCATCCAGTCCTTTGGAAAGCATGGTCTCCAACCTTATTCAATCCCAGAGCCTGTCAAATGCTTACATATCACTTAAGGTTTGTCTGCAGTTCAGTGCTGCAGGCTAGATCCACAATACACCTCTTTTAACAAGAAACGGTACAGCAGGGAAACAGAGGAAGAAAGGTTAAAAGATAGGTCCAGGAAATACTGAGATAAAGGTCACTTGCTCCACCCTGCCTTGCTCACTCCACTAGACCCCAGCGTCTTCAGGGAGATCAGTGCACAACAGCAGCAGGAAGGTGATGCTGGGGTGTTCAACCTGGAGTTAGAACACTGCTGGAAACAAGTAGTCTAAGAATTTATTATTTTTAAAAAAAAAAAAAAGTGATAAATGATAGCTGAGATTAATTGCTTAATCTTTGTTCCACAAACTCAGAACTCACAATAAAATGTCCCCTTCACTATTACCTCTCAGTAAGGGAAGGGAAGGAATTTCTGTAGGTGTGAGGGAAATCTTGCAAGATACAAGATCCTTTTTTTTTTGTGCTAATAATTTTTTCTTAATCTGAGTTTGTGAATACAATCACTTTATGCACTTTTACACTTTTTACTCATATTTGTTTACTTTCATTATCTATGTTTTGTTTTGTTGTGCTTTTTGCAGTTATTGTACTAAAAATCACCTCAGGCATTCAGCCAGGTAACTATTTTTTGGAATTACTGTTATTTTTCATGCAAATGCAAAGAGAAAGACTTTTGGATCTCATTTAGCAGTTTGTATTTGAATTTCCTGTCACTGAATAAGTTTGATGTTTAACACATTGCAAACCAAAGGCAGCAATCCTCTGTCACAGCACACTTTGAAATAAATATAACTTGGAATAAAATGTGGTTGAAATTTATCTGAACAGATTAGGACCATAATTTTTGATGACACGTGAATGGCCACTGTTATTCAGGCCTCACCAGCAGTGAGGTTATGAAATTATATGAAAATATGAGTGTTATGTCTTGAAAATATAGCCAATAAATAGAGGCTAGCTTTCAAGCTTTAAAGCCTGTTCAGGTTGTGTGTAGCCATTAACATCACGAGGAAAGCAGAACTCTCCATATTCCTGCATATTCCTGCATATTCCTGCATATTCCTGCATATTCCTGATGGAATGATTTTTTTATAATCCAATTTAAAAAATAGTATATATTTGATAGTTATATCCAGCTGAGGCTCAGATCTGATAGCCATATATGTTCGCAGAACATAACAACAGCCAGCTTGCTGGTTAGTGGGAAAAGGGAGATCTGACTGCAATAAAAGGCAATTAGATTGTAGCTTGCCTGTTTTGTAGTTATGCTACAATAGACACAGGATTAGAAGAAAAGCAAAAAACTCCCAAACCTAATTTCCTTAAAATCTAGGTGTTACAGAAATTTTTGACACTGGACACCCATGTCCATTATTAGATAGGTTTATTGGCACAGATCAATTATGATATCTGGTAGCTCAAGCCAAGTGCCTGAAAAGAGGGACCATGGAAAAACAAATCAGTGGGTAAATACACCCTTACAATCTAAGCTCCCCATCCCTCGTGTGACAATCTGGACCAGCAGCCATGTTAGGGTCTGTGGTATTGTCTCACTTCATTGGTTTTCTGTTTCATTATCCAGTGATTGCTATGTGGTCAGTTTTACATCCTCTTAGGTTGGTTTCAGTGGGGGTTTCGGCCAGTTCTGTATTCCATGTTGTAATAGTGTTGTTACAGTTCATATGCCACAATCTAGGGGCTGTCCACTCTGGCTATTAATTTTTATATAATAATTAAGCTGCCAGCTTTGTCTGTTCTAACTATTATTAATGTTCAGATTGTTAGCTCCAGGTTTCACTGTAATACATCTGTGACTTACACAACACAGCCATAGAGTTCAGCATAGTTCAACTTGTAGCATAACAATTCAGCAAAGTTCAACTTGTAGCATAACAATTCCAGCTACTTATATCAAGCAAGTACTTTTCTACTTTCAAATAATGTAAAATTTTCAGCATCAGAAGCAAAGTACCACTGAAATCAATAGAAAAAATACCTTTTTAAAATAATTTGTATCTGCTAGTGTAACTTGAATCTCTCCTCAATCTTCTTGTCCTCTTGGCAGCCCTTCTAGAATACTGGTGAGAACTGGGAGAGTTCAAGGTATAGAGAGGTGGAATGTTAGGGAAAGGAACCATCAGCTTTAAGGGAAACGCATGAGGCAACTATGGAAGGAAGGGGGCATCCTGCTTCAAATCTAGCAGAGATGAACAGTATCTGTCTTCAGATACAGAACTGATATTTAAAGACATGTCAGATTAATGTTCGAGTCTCTGCCTCCTTCTGGGTGGCCTATCTCCTCTCCTCTTCTAGCTTTGTCAAAATGCTATCTTACAGAATCTCACTGGGGAGAAAAAAAGTGTTTGTTCTACTTTTCCTGTTCTATAGGGTGTATGAAGGGGATCCTGATGGGTAAAGAACTGTTTCAGTTCCTACTGAAAGGACATCACATCTTGCATTAATCAAGGAAATTCAAGTATGGTTTCCTGAGAAGGCTTTATTAAGCTGTACTAAACCCAGCCAGTAATTAAAGTGCTTAGCACAATATGCTATGCTAAGGCTATGTTTTCTAATCTACTGAGAACTTTGAGAGTCAAAAAATTTCATTGTGTATCACATAGAGTATTATTGCTGGATGCCCTAATTTCAGATCATATTAGTGACCTAAACAACAACTTAATTTTGGGAGCTGGTAATCTTCTTCTGCTTTTGGAAAGGGAATTGAGAGATTTGGGGATTTACATTCCGTAACCACTCAGGATATGTCTTCAGACACGTTAAATTATGTAGAAGTTGGCTTTGAAAGTCCTTGTGAAGAAGTTTGCTCAGGTAATCTTGTTTTTAATGCTGTCCAAAGAAGGGACATTTAGCAGTGTGGACTTGAAAAAAATGAGCTGAGCATGGACTAATGGACTATTTTTTCCAGCCTGTGCAGAGGTATTTCCCTAACTCTCAGTGGATCTGAACACAGGGAAGGACAGACAAGGTTAGGTCATGCAAGGAAGGACTCTGCAGTTTCTTCAATACTGCTGTCATGGTTTAACTCCAGCTGGCAACTATGTACCATTCAGCTGCTTCTTCACTAGCCCCTCCAACCAGTGGGATGGGGAGGAGAACTGGAGAAATGTAAAACCCGTGGGCTGAGACAAGAACAGTTCTTAAGTTCTTAAACAGGAGCAAAGTAAAATATAAGGAAAAGGAAAAGGAAAAGGAAAAGGAAAAGGAAAAGGAAAAGGAAAAGGAAAAGGAAAAGGAAAAGGAAAAGGAAAAGGAAAAGGAAAAGGAAAAGGAAAAGGAAAAGGAAAAGGAAAAGGAAAAGGAAAAGGAAAAGGAAAAGGAAAAGGAAAAGGAAAAGGAAAAGGAAAAGGAAAAGGAAAAGGAAAAGGAAAAGGAAAAGGAAAAGGAAAAGGAAAAGGAAAAGGAAAAGGAAAAGGAAAAGGAAAAGGAAAAGGAAAAGGAAAAGGAAAAGGAAAAGGAAAAGGAAAAGGAAAAGGAAAAGGAAAAGGAAAAGGAAAAGGAAAAGGAAAAGGAAAAGGAAAAGGAAAAGGAAAAGGAAAAGGAAAAGGAAAAGGAAAAGGAAAAGGAAAAGGAAAAGGAAAAGGAAAAGGAAAAGGAAAAGGAAAAGGAAAAGGAAAAGGAAAAGGAAAAGGAAAAGGAAAAGGAAAAGGAAAAGGAAAAGGAAAAGGAAAAGGAAAAGGAAAAGGAAAAGGAAAAGGAAAAGGAAAAGGAAAAGGAAAAGGAAAAGGAAAAGGAAAAGGAAAAGGAAAAGGAAAAGGAAAAGGAAAAGGAAAAGGAAAAGGAAAAGGAAAAGGAAAAGGAAAAGGAAAAGGAGAAATAAAGAACTAGAGAAAAAACTGATGCCCAATTCAATTGCAAACCACTTGCTGACCGATGCCCAGCCCATCATGGAACAGCAATTGGCATCTCCCAGCCAACTCCCCTGAGTGTAAATATTGACCATGATGTTCTATAGTATGGAATATCCCCTTGGCCGGTTCAGGTCAACTGTCCTGGCCATGCTCCCCCCTTAGCTTCTTGGGCACCTGAGATACTGAAAAGTCTTCGACTCAGGGTGAGCACTGCTCGGCAACAACCAAAACAGGAGTCTGTTGTCAACATTGTTCTCATACTGAATCCAAACGACAGCTACTAAGAAAAAAATTAACTCTATCCCAGCCAAAACCAACACAACTGCTTTTCTAGCAGAGGCATGTCTCTCTGTCCTGATGCTGAAGTTTGAATGTGAGCAACTGAATTCCATGTGCAGGTAATGGAGTGCCTGCTCCACCTTTTAAAGGAGTGGAGCAGGTTGTGCCGGGGTTTCGGACAACATTCCACTTAAATTGTTACCTTGGACTGTGTTCACGTGTGCCTATTATGGGGCATTAAAGAAAGAGTGCCTGTAATCTTCTGGAGCAAGAAAAATGGAAAGAGAAGCACAGTAACAGTACTCATAATTTACATCCTAAAGCCTTCCTCATTTGGTTTTCCTCTGCTTGTATTTAAGTTAGTATTTTTGAGTCTTTAATTCTGCTGCCTCTGTAAAAAGTGTGTCAATAAAATGTTCCTTGGCAGAATAAGTAGCTAGCAATCAGTACAGGCTAATATTTCAGTATTGTTCTCAATATGCTTATTCTCAGGTTTATATTCCTTCTTTCTGGAGAAAGACCATCAGGGTTCATTTTGAGGCGGAGTACTTCTTTGAGGCTGAAGGAAACATAATTTCCTATTCAAAAGTGCGATTAGTACTTGACAGATAATAAGTAAAATCCTATAAAGCCACATGATGTAAATTACTTTCTAAAGATTCCTCAGCCTCCTACTGTAGCAGGAGGAGGGCAAGAGGGATGCTAAATGGAGGCAAATGTGCCTGAGAGCTTATTAATGCTATTCTTTGGGAAAAGGATGTGTCAGTCTTCAGTACTTGTGGAGGGGATTTTGGGAAGGAGCAAGAATAATTTCTTGTCACTTGGTTTTCTGGGGATGGGTTGTGGTACAGAGCTTCCCAAACTGTGCTAGGGCTGAAAGGTGGGTGGTTGTTTCCGTGTGATCCCTCACTCAGGCAGTGAGGAGGTCTAAAGGCAGAGTGTCTCAGTTAAGGCAGGTCACACGTCTCTGGTGTTCGCGCTGGCTTTGGGACATCAGCTAATTGTTCTCACAGCAGCTACTGCTCTAACGAGACGTGTGGGCACTGCAACAGTTATCTCTAGCATGACTCATTACATCAAGTAGCTGGATGTAAGGTGAGCCACTTTCTGATACAAGTGTCTCAAGTGTTTCTTCCTGTCCTTTCATGCTGTGGTAAACAGTCGAAATGGATATGTTGCTTCCTGAAACAATATACACACCCATTCCAGTAGTTACACATAGTGCCTAAAGATAGACACGCCCAGATCTCCTTTGAAATCAAAGGAACTGCTTAAATACCCGCCAGGATGCGATGGAGGTTCATATTCCTGTGCGTGAGGGGTTCTCAAACCTCAAGCTGCAAACCCACAGCCAAAGACATCCCTGGCTGGCTGAGCTAATACCTCAGCTTCTCTAGTTTGTGAGCTCTTAATGTCTCTTTCTCCTTCAAGAAGAGTGGGGCAGGTTGCACTGCAGGTGATCAGATTGCTTCCCAAATAGATAACATGGATAGGATGAGATTAAATATTTCAACAATAGGACATTAAGAAAAAAAATCACTTGACTAAGAAATTACAAGGCAAGTATACAGTTAGGGTTGTCACGTAACCTAGCTCAGTGTTAAAGCTGTTTTTAATTCTTTCTTCTGTGACATGGTTCCATTTAAGTGAATGAACTCCCAGTGTAGGAACTTTAAGCTCAACCTGGAACAAGAAAATGATGAAATGAAACCAGCAGTCAAGCTCCAAACATTTGCCAGGTATTGAAATAAAACACGTTATTTTTTAGATTTGGCTTTTTTTCCAGGATTATGTGATAGTGTTAATGCAAGCAGTAATTGCTGTTTAATATTCACTGTAGCAGCTGAGCTGCGCTGTTCAGCTTATTTCATAACAACCATAGTAACCATATTAACAGGCTGACGTGCTGCTTTTGAAGGCATTATTTTTGTTCCATGAAATTAGCTAACTCCCTCCTACACGTTTTATCAAATGATAAAAGTCTCCAAATTTCTAACATACACATGAATCATTATTTTATGATCCTATGCTCTAAGGAGAACCTCTCCTTCCCTGGAAAAGAAACAGTCCAAAAATCCCACTGTCTCTGATGTTAATGGGAACTTTATTAGACTGTAACCCCCAGCAGTTCACTAGTCAGCTCAGTGACAGAAATGTTCTTTTCTGAGCTCTTGCCTGTCATCAACACAAGACAAATTCTGTCTTAAAGATAAGAGCTTATTCACTTGGGAAGAAGAAAGAAATGCTTGTACTTTACTTTTAGACAAAAGACCATTTTGAATTTCTGTTGGCTTTTGGAAAGTGCTTTGAACACACAGAATGCTTCTGGGCGGTTTATGAGCCAATTTCTTATTTTTTTGGCTATTCACACTCACTTTCATCTATCTGCAAACTCTCTGTCTCTTCCATTTCTACTGCCTTATCTTTCTAATGAATATTATTATTTTTGATTAATTTCCCCCCCTCAATTCCTCTCTGTTCCATTTACAGATGACCTGTTTGACATATGAAAAAATTGCTTTTTCCAATTATGCTTCTTTTTTGTTTCATAACAAGTCTCTCTGTCCCAGGAAAAGTGCTTTAACTCACAGTTACAGATTGTGAGTTTAATGATAGAAAAAAAAAGCAATTTCAAACATTTAATGAAGTTTTTTATAGTTAATTTTTGCTAGAAACTGATGATAAACACTCTACCTGTACCTAAAACTACCTTTCTGCCTTTCCTGAAAAAATTCTATTTGCAATCCTTATATACATCAATAATTGCCCCATTCTTAGCTATGTTTTTTCTATAAACTACTATAGGCTTTATTTTCTTTTATCTGTTTTTATGTATTTCTCCGTTTAACTGTCCATGGTTTCCACCTAAACAAGTTTCTTTATACATGGAAATATATCTACTAATGTTAACCTTAGGAATATATTTACATGCTTGTAGGACCAAATAAGAATCTGGTAGTTTCATGAAGCTTTAAAAGGGAGACATTATTTTTGCCATTCATGTGACCAGTTCTATTGAAACTAAAATTTTCAAATGAAAAAAGAGAAGTAAAAATTAGGAAAAGAAAAAAGACAAACCACCGCCCTTGACCAGAGATTTTTACTGTGACCCTTTGTTACATTTTATTCTGCTAGAAGAGGAAATATGTCTAGATTATTGTACAGAACTGCACTGTAAGCAAGACAACATTTTCACCAAAATGGACTTTATCCAGGGAGTATTTATAAGGCTCATTCTGCAAAGCTTGAGACAGCAGACTAACAAAGTACAGCTGTAACCTTCAATAAACAGATTTGCAGTTATGATATTATCAATATGACTATCATCATCTCAGTAGAGAGTCAATGTCTCTCAAATTTTAGATTTGGTTAATGGTTAATGGTTAATTTGGTTAACCATGGTTAATGGTGCAGTATTAACAAAATGCCAACCGTTTAATGGATAATTTGTGTATGTGCAAATTTCTCAGCCTCCAGTTATGTCCAAAAACATTTTCTGAACATAAAAATACTGAACTTTAAAGAAATAATGTGTACAGCAGTATCACGTATAGAAAGGTTGAACATGCTGGCATGTTGCTTCACCAAAATTTTTACTTTGAAGGGTGTGTTGGTAAAAGGCATTCAAAACCATTTAAAGTGATACAGAAGTATCTGCTGTCCAGTATTTTCATCTTAAATTGCTTTACAGTGAGTAGGTTCCTCTAGCCCTTGTTTCCTCTCCCCTTTTCCTCCTGTCTGTTTTGCTTTAAAGATGCAACATCAGTAGCATAAAATACATTGTTACTGTTTGAATGACGAATGTTTTTCTGAAAAAAAACCAGGTGTGGGAAATTCTGAGTGAGTGGATAAAAAAGTACTAAATCATGCAAATGAAGAAAGAGACAAGGAGAATTATGCAAGTGGCAAGGAAACTGAAAATTTGAAATGACTAAACCTCATCCTTCATTTTTTGTTTTTCTCCATGCTCTAGCACATAGTCACATAGCTTGGTGTTTGTCGGTTTTTAAAGCATATGCAGTCCTTTCTCCAAAAGCAATATGCACAAAACTATCAGAATAAACTGCAGAATCCATCTTTTGATTTTCTGTAATCAAATTTTTGGAAGGTTGTGTACTTTGTTCTTTTAACTGACTCCTATCTGGAAGATGACATGTACTCTTTTCCACCTCCTTTATTGTTCTTACAACGGCATTTTCTTGTGCAATTCCCATGCAGTTTAGGTTTGTTTTCTAAAATATTATACATGTACTTTATTGATGTATCGGATTCATTTTCAGCTGGATCTTGTTACGTGAGTCACTCCAAAATGAGATGCTCTTTTTGAAGCTACCATTCAGGACCTGGCACAGCACCTATTTCTTCAGATTAGTCCCTTGTAAAGCCCCTTCCGGCTTGAGCGGGATGTAAGGCACATAACCTGTTTTTGGCTGGGATAGAGTTAATTTCCATCTTAGTTACTGTTACAGCGCTGTGGTTTGGAGTCAGTGTGAGTAACGTTGATAGCACACTGCTGGTTTAGGTGTTGCTGAGCAGGGCTTACCCTGAGGCAAGGACTTTTCAGTGTGCCACGCTCTGCCAGGGAGCAGGTGCAGGAGGAGCTGGGAGGGAGCACGGCCGGGACAGCTGACCCGAGCTGGCCAAAGCGACATTCCACAGCACGTAACGTCACACCCTGGAGCCTGGAGGAGCAGCTCGGGCGGCCAGGGGCTCCGCCTCTCCCGGGAGAGGCTCGGGGAGCGCTGGCGGGTCGGGCAGCCAGCCCCCTCTCCTGGGCAGCCCGGCGTGCTGCGCCTCCGGCTCCCGCCAGCGCATCCCGGGAGGCAGAGACGGGCTCGGCCCTCAGCGGTGTCCGCGCTGCCCGCAACATCCTCGCCGGACGCGGAGACACCGCCGTGTCGCTGGTACGAAGCGACCGTGACCGTCACCTGCGGCACCGCACAGCCGTCAGCACTGACTTACAGGAAAAAGCAGCCTCTCCCATCACGCAAAAGGGGTCCTGAAAGTCAGAGATTCATTTGTGCAGAAGCTGGATGCTGGAGGTGAGATGACGATGCGTAAGAAGAGCACGCTCTGACAAAAGGCCTTCAGATGTGGGAAATATCTTGTCAGCGTTTGTTTGGTTGTCATCCCAGATGAAACACTGCGCTATTCTTGTTCTTAGAGTTCAGTCTAGCAATTTTTAAACACTGAGCTATAAAGAGAAAGAAAAAGAAATCTATGAAAATTTTAAAAATAGTGTCTGACCCACAACAGCTGTATTTGAGTTACCTCTTGTAGAGGCTTTAAAAAAGAACAGAAAATAATATTTCCAGGTTTTTCTCCAGGAGTGTTTCCAGGAAATAACACACTGCAAGGGAAACCCCTAGTGTTATGCAGCCATCTTTTTATTAGAGGAGGCATTTTCATCATTTTTGTCACAGTGGACTGCAATTTACAGTAAACAGGGCTGTATGGAATAGGAAAAATTCACATTCATTACAGACGTTAAAGGATTCTTAAGTTAGTGAAAACATATTGCATTTCACAATAATTTGTACCCATGTAGATTAATTTGGATAAAGAAATTAACTAAACAGTCATTGAGAACATAATCTTCTTCACATATGTATAAGAGAGAATGCTTCATATGTAAGTGTAGAGACACATTTTATTCACTTTTATGTTAAGGTTGCATTCCACTGTAATTTATTTGCAGTAAATGGTCCAGCAATTTTAAAATCATACTGACTTTTATAGTGATGTATTTTGTATAATCTTATACTGGCACATATTGATAGTAATACAAGTGAGAGAACGTTATTAATATAGGCAATATATAGATAAGAGAATGCATGTTTAAAAGGTAACAAGACTATCAACTTCAAAAA
Source organism: Daphoenositta chrysoptera (assembly GCA_013397915.1). NCBI lineage: Eukaryota > Metazoa > Chordata > Aves > Passeriformes > Daphoenositta > Daphoenositta chrysoptera. The sequence continues at coordinate 843,272 of VZRO01005791.1, read as the reverse complement.
TCTAACCTTAGCTTTAGAAAATCAAGCTTTTCTATAGCTTAAGAAGATGCTGATATTAGTTTGCATTTTTAACTAAGAATTCTTAAACCTGAGGAATTAAATTCCTGAAAGAAACGACTTTGACTTTAAGGAGACTGTAAACATAAGGCATTGACATCTTGAGATGGTTTATGTTAAAGCTAATTATTTCAGTTGCAAAGTCATGTGCTTGGTAGAGCTACTTGAAAAGGAAGAGAGGCTGCTCTTCTGTGCTGTATTGAACTCTGCTCCATACTACAGAAATGGGGAAGGAAATGATTGGTTTTTTCAGTCTGTTATGGAAACATAGAACTGTCCTTGTTTCAGTGGGAAATCCCATCTGTTAGGTAAAGGTCACAGAGCAGTGTAGGCAGCTGTGGGCTGCAACTTTTGTCATTGACTGTGGGATCTGGATTTGATTTTTGAGGTGTGTTTTGACTGGTAGTTCATTTAGGAAACACAGCACACAGGAGAAACCCTTGAATCGTCATCTCATGGCGTTGAGCCCACAAAACTGCGTCTCTTTTGGGGGGACAGGCTTTGGTTTTGAACTTGAACACTATTTATTGATTGGAGTTGTTGCTGGGGTTGTGGCTTCATTCCCAACAGCTTCTTTTGCTCAGGAACACGGCATCAAACATCTCTTGAAACCCTCCTGCCTTGGGCAGTGTTACATCCTACATTCCCTGTAGGCCAGGGAAAATGTGATGGGCACTGCACTCATAGAGCAAGAGCTGATGGAAAAGATCTCTTCATCCTGAATTCAGGGACTTCTTTCCTCGTGTTTACAGTAGGACCATGCTGCAATTATGCGTTACCCATATCTGTTCACAGTTACTTCCTTGCTGGGAATTACTGTCTTGTTCTCTTTCTGTGATTGCCCTTGAGGGGAAGAAACATGCAGGCAATTAATGGGTGGTTATTCAGCTCGAAGCTGGCACCTGCCACTGCACAATGGCTTTGACAACTTAAACCTTTCCCACACCAGGCAGCAGCTCTTCCAAAAGCTGGGGTCTGACCCACGTGTGGCAGCAGATGTTGCCTGTAAGTGTTGGGCACCTGGGTGTGTTACTACCAAGCCTACAGTGTTCTGCAGATGCACTGGGTGGTAACGAGGTGCAGAAGGTCATCCATCCTCGGCTCATTTCAGGTCTTGGGAAGCTTCGAAAAACATCCTCACCTTGTTTTTTTTAATCACTGTGTTGGCAGAAAAAATTCCTAGGACCTTCTTCAAAGATACAGGATTTGAAAACCGCTATGCTGAGCTGCTTAAGATGCAGGCAAAGTTACTTGTGTTTGAGGGTGGTAGCTAGATTTCAGGAGGGCTGGAATACTGACTCTCAAGGGTGGATTTTTCTTGGAACAATAACTTAACAAGTGAGGTATTAGCTGAAGAAAAGAATACTTAGCTTACTCTTGTACTAAATAATAAATTTGAAAGCTATATGTGAAGACAGAAAAGTTAATAGGCCACACTTTATCCAGCACTGGGACAGAGACTGAGGGACAGGGGCAGAAAGGCAGTTCAGGGTGATTAATGCAAAAAGGGGTTTAGACAAATTAATAGACTACAGCTCCATATATGCATAGTAAATAAGTAATACTTAGGTACTGTCTTTTATTCCCTTTTATGCAGAAGTTGCAGTCAGCTGTAATTGATTTTTAAGTATCTTTATGTATCTTACTGATTTTTATAGCAAGAATATGTCTATGAATGGAGAACTGCAGAAATGTGCATACACTTCCTCTGGTAAATGCTTTCGTAAATATCCATAGACATATTCCCATCAGGAGGTGGTAAAGAGCTCAAATCTGCAGCTAGCAGCAGAAGACCATGTTCTGGGCACCAGGTTACAGACTTCAAAGATATCTCAGCTTCCAAAGGAGAAATTCTCAGACATAGTTTGTTTTAAAAGTATTATCTGCCTGACTCTCTATGTAGAAGAACTAGAGCTGATTTGTTTATTTTTTTCCCAGCCCTTGGAATCCAAGCCTAGACAATTTTTTTTTTTTTTTTTTTTTTTTTTTTTTTTTTTT
>VZRO01005791.1:767680-841153 GCA_013397915.1 Daphoenositta chrysoptera | reverse complement strand
TTTTTTTTTTTTTTTTGCCTCATAGAGGGAATGGTATAGTTCTGCTCTGGTTAAAGCTACTGTTTGTCCTTAGAAAGAGATTTCAGATCAATCAAACAGTAACAAACATTACAATGTGAATGTATCAGGGCCAAAGTAAGCTTACTTAATGTTCCTTCAACCTAAGCAATAAATGTAACCCAAACCTTTCCTCTTCTTATTTTGAAGACATAACTTATGATACATTTAGGGCTAATTAGAGAAACATTTTTATTTCTTGAACTAGTGGTGAAGTACAAACTAATTCCCTTGTATTTTTAATTATGTTAGATAATTCTGAAATGCAGTGAGAACAACTCACTTGGCATAGCCATGGCAATGCTGTTGCTTTTTGAAGGGGAGCCAGACTGCCTCAGGTGTGTTGATTATTCTGATATAAGAATGAAAGCATCACAGCAGTGCAGTAAATTTGTTATTTGTGCCCTAAATTCACAAGGCTAACAGATGCAGCTGAAGTACTGTTTAAGGATGGCAAGGCTGCCAGAAGTACAAATAATAAAGCAACAAAATCGTAGAGAAAAAATGATAGTATGGGTAAATGGAAATGTATCAGAAACTTTTCTATTTAGTAGATACCTTAGTAAAGAGGAGTTCAGCTAAGTGCATTTCATCAGACCGGCACCATGCAGAAAGGCAATCAGGAAAGGGAGCTTTAAAAGAGATGGGCAAGCCATAAAATGAGGTTCTATAGGATTATGACAGTGTTTTTGTAGGCCCTTCTGCTTGAGAAAAGAACCCCAAAGCAGTAAGAACTTGAAAATTTTTGTTTTTATTGTTTGAAATCCTGTGTATTGGTCACTAGGAAAGAGTTACGGTAAGCCTGAACTTTTCACATCTCATTCACAAGTGATGGGACAGGATAGAAAGCTAACGTTTCAGTTGTGGCTTGGTTCTACTCTATTGTGTTTTATTATAATTACCCTGGTTTGGGAGTGAAATTACTGATGAAGTGGTGTATGATTCCCATGTCAACATAAAACCTCTACAAACAAGGATTTGGTTGCTTAAATACACACATCACAACACACTATCCTATCATTTACATCTGACAAGACATATCCAGTATTTTGGTTGGCCATCAAATAAAACAGAATAGCCAAGTTTCCAATAACTTCAATTTCCAAAGTTTAAATGAGACTTCAAAAGCTGTAGAAATGCAATACAGCATTAAGAAGTCCTATACATACAATATCAAATCTTTCAAAAAGGAAGAACTGTGAGTGAAATTGCTTATTATACTGACTGACATAGTTTCTGGAAATTGCTTGGGATTTGTTATAAAGACTTTAAAAATATTTTCCATCTGTTCTTTCTTTGGGTTATTTTAGAGTGACTTTAGAGAACTACATCCACAATATATCGTGGCCACAATACATAGTTAATATTTGGAACGGACATTTCTACTATAAAGCTATGTTTAAAGTCATAGGAACATTGATTTCCCTAAATGGTCATCCAAAGTAATGCTAGGATTGAGAGTGACTGAAGAATCACATGGATAATCCTGACTAAATAACAGTCAGAGGAAAGAAACATTCACTTGGTCAATAGTTACAGAAGGCTGGACATTGCCTTCCTTTTCAGTGCAGATCTCAAGCCTGGGAAAGGACTGAGTTTTTCTTCACAGAGACATACTTGAGAAAAACAGGATCCCATCCATGGAAATACCCATCCTGCGAAAACTGATCATCTATCCTGCAAAAATTAGGAGGCTGCACATCCTGTGGTAAGAACAAGATAGTTATTACAGATTAGTTATTAGCTAGCCAAGATGCTGACACTATGCAAAACACTCTCACTACAGTAAGTAAAATTAGTTAAGTATGGCTGTGGATTAGTTAAGTACATGTTTTCCTCATGCTGTCTTGATTATCCAAGAGATCAGGGACACCAGACCTTTTCTTCAGCTTCTTTTCAGGGTAGAAGTGTGATAGAGGTGTGGTGCAAAGAGACTACCTCCATACTCTCAAGAAACATCTACAGTAGAAGTGGCAGGTTGGCCAAATCTTCCTTAGTTTATGGAGAATTAATTTTGCTCCACCTGTCTGGAGGACTTCTACAAGCAAAGTAACAAAAAAATATAATCAGAAGGTGGTGGGATCTTGGAAAAAAACCCAACACATTCTAGTATACCATGGTTTGCTTTTACAAGGATGTGTATATAAGGAAAGAGTTGTATTCCCTGACTTCCTGCTCTTAGGCCCAGGACCATCATCTTCAAGCTATGTTGTGTAGCTGCTCAATTCCATGACAAACTTGTTCAGCCTCAGCTTCTTCTTGCCCTCCATCATCTCCAAATATACTGTTGAAAAAAATAGTTATTTTTCTTTTTAGACACCAGATGCAGATCCAGGCATGCAGCCAACTTCATGTATTCTTGAACAGAAACAATAAGATAGACTTTCTGGGAAGAGTAAGTGCCGAGTCCAAAGGGCAGATATGCTTCCAGCTCCATTTGTGTCATACTTACACAAACCTCAGCATACACTACAAAACTTAAAAAAAAAAAAAAAATTGGAAAGTAAGATTAAGCCCAACTGCAGATTGTTGGACTAGAAGCACAGAGAAGCAAATGGTTATCAATACACTAGTTGCCAAATAAATATCAGTAGCCATCACCTTTAGCCAGTCATGTTTATCACAATATTAAGAGCATCATCACGTAGAGTGGAGGGTAGTATCCCCAGGAGGAGCACCCAGGCCCAGCAAATGGCCCTTGGGCTGCTGAATTCACTCCACCCCATTGCACTGTGAATAAATATCAGACATGGAAGGAAGGGAATGAAGAGCTTTATTTGCTCATGTGTGGGCTGTGAGGAAAAGCAGACATCTCTCTCTGTAAGAGAAACCCCGTGGGACAGATGAGAACTAGACACTGCTGTTACAAGTCTCTCTGAAGAAATGAACTGCTCAGAGTGTTGTTAATAAATTCCTGTTGGTTTGAACTGCTTATTGCTGAAACTGATGGTGATAAAACTGTCTTTACTGAAGAATGTAGCAATAAAAATAAGGCCTTTCATCTTTTTGTGCCAGCCTGGAACTTGCTAGTGGAATTTCCTAATGCATTTCCCAACTATCATTTATTTGTCCTTCTGTCACATGCATCAGGGTGTTTGGTAGAATTTAGGGACATGGAGATATCTGTGGGTGCTGAAGGGGTTGAAACAGATGTTTCTTGATGTGGCTGTGATGGCCAAAAGAGAAATGTCTAGAACAGAAGGCAGAAAAACAAATTTTATCTCCAAAAAACTCAAGCACTGACAGTTCTCAATTTTGTCCGTTGCCAAAGCTGGAGTTGTGCTCCAGTCTAAGTCCAGATGAGAGGGAGGATAAACAAATAACATGGATCTGCAGATGAATAAGTTGGTGAGCAGGTGGTTGTGGAGTACTGGGTAACAATGGGATAGTAACCACATCTGCATGGTCAGTGACAGGCTGAGAAGGCAGTGGGTATTGCAGTCACATGAGGGCTTGGTGGGCACCAAAGTAGTGTTGTTAGCAATAATTATTAGAGAGGTGCGGAGGTAGCAAAGTCCCTGTTGTAACAGCAGAACATGTTTTGATAATGATTTGAAAGAGCTTTTTGTTCCCTACATTGCTGACCCCTCTCACTGCACCAAAAGGCTTACTTCTGAGGTTCTCCTGGCCCACATCTTTGCCAGCACTTTACTGTCCAATTTATTCAGTTGGGCCTCAGAACAGAAATATGCATGTAGAACCATAGGGAAATATACTTTGTGATATAAGCTGTGAGTCTGCTTAGTAGGAAGAGAAATACTGACCAGTTTTGATGCACACAATGTTAAATGATCAGAAGAGACCCCAACAGCAATCCACAGACACTTGCATCCTGCAGCATTGTTGTGCTCTGTTCTGGAAGTAAATGGAGTATGTCTAGTGAGGCAACTGGCATGGCCACCATAAAAAAAAAAGTGACATTTGTGGATGTCAGCTAGGCTGTTCAAAATTTTGCAGCTTGGCTTCCACCATGAGATGATCACCATGGTCACAAAACTATGTCTTCTAAGACCCTGAACCAAAGATTAATACCATCATTGAAATAGCACTCAAAAATCAAGGTGTTTGGGCTTTTTTCCATCCTGAAAGACACACACAGCTCACAGATCCACACACAAAAAAGCACAAACCCATGAGCAATGCATATTCCACATTAGATGTACTCCAAGTGATTAACACTGAATGCAGTACTTTGATTATGTATCATGAGCACTGGGCAAGCATATTTGGCAGGGTCTGTTGATGTATTTGAGCTTGGATAGAATCTGGTGGGAAATTGAACCTTATTTATCATCCTCAAATTCAACTGTCCGTTACACATCAACATTACTACAAAGTAACTGAAAACCACGTTTATTCGTGCTGAATGATAACATTAACTGAAGAGACACTTGTCAGACTATTTGCTCTTTCTCACTTGCAAAGCTTTGGCTGATATACTGAACTCCAGATAGAAATTGTCTCTACAGATCAGTGAGTCTGGTGAGGGTCTAGTCAGCCTGGAGTGGTTTTACATTCACAAATATGGTTAAGACACTCCGGGGCTGACCATCCCCTTTGTGGAGCAGACAGCTGTGATCCATGGCTCTCTATCTCTGGGCAGGTTCTTCAGTCTTATAGCAAGAGGACGGAACTGCAAAACAGTTTTGTGCCTCCCCCAAATCCTGAGGTCTTCCAGATCTCTCTGAGGTCTGGCAACCCTTGTATGAAAGGATTAAGGGGAAGAACAAGGTTTAGGAGTCTAAAAGGAGATCAAGGATATCAGCATGTATATTTCAGCAGTCAAGGTCTGTAGCACCTGTTGTCCTTGACTGAGAACAATATTGTATTATGGGTTTCAGAAGCCCTCCCGTGACTGATTGAAGCAAGCTTATGACTAGTTTTAGGCTCAATGAGTTTATTTTGACCCTTAAGGTCCAATTTGAGAATGTTTGTTCCTAAGCAACGTGATCAAAGAGTGCCTATGGTGAATACCGAGGAACTAAATCCTTCCAAACCTTCTTTTTCTTGTTACATCTCTGGTGCTGAAGAATCTGAATTACTTTTTTCTATCAGCCACTTCTGACTAGCCTTTAGAAACACCCATATTCAGATTTGCCAGTATTTTCATGGCATGGCTGACTTTGGGGAGTTCTCCTGGTACCCATCCATTTGACAGAAGTTGATCATACCTTGTAAATTTTTTACGGGGTCTTCTGTGCTTCAGATGTCTAAATAAATTTTGGCAGAAAACTCATATGAGAGATCTGAATTCTGATGTGGAGTTTCAGTTTTGCCACTAAATCCTGCCCAACTGCTGAAGCTTTTAAGCCAGTTCTCCAGATGTCTCTTTCTATGTCCTTCCAGGCCAAGGGCACTGAAGTTGCCCATTGTCTCCACAATTTGTTTGCTTTCTTGAATGTCTTACATCTTTGTGGTTTGGGCAAGGAAACTGAGTTTTCCTCTTTGCTCAAGAAACCCCTGGGGCAAGTACTGCTGTCACACCTGAAGTTTCTTGGAACACATTTGGGATTTGTCCTAGCTGAAAGGACTTAATCAGTTTTGTACATGAAAATATTTTAAATGCAAATTTATTCTTTGTCTTTTTCTAAAAGGCATATGCTACAGAACCTCAAATCCTACAGAACCTCAAATCCTTTCATTCAGAAAAATCTAATGGGCAAATTTATGTTAATTTTTGAAGACCAGCAATTTATTTACAATTTACATAAAATTAATGTAAATTATGTAAATTATGTAAATATGTGAGAAAGTCAGGGACTACAAACATGAGAAATGTTACACTAAGAGCAACAGGGTTTTACCTCTAGGCTTTTGAATAAGGGCTTTGGGGTTATGTATCTGGAAAATATGCTTATAATTTCCATGAAGTGTAATTAACAAGCCACTTCACTTGTAAGCTTTAACCCTTTCCAGATTAACTGTGCTTCATCCCATCATTTGCTATGGAGGAAACCAGAACAAAATATCACAATGTGGACATAGGGTCTTGTTACAATGATTAGGCATAAAATAAATCTATTTGTTTTCCAGTGGTCAAAGTGGGGTTGGAAACTTTATATTGGTTGAGGCCAAAAAATATTTCTGAGAGGACTTTTGGTCACAAAGGGAGACTATGTACTCACATGATTGGTATGGTCTGTGTATACAGCACAGTGGGCAATAGAAGCTTTCCCTAAGCTTATTACAAGTTCTCAGGCATGAAATACTTTTCAGTTTCATAAAATTTAAAAATTAATTGAAACTGAGAATTTTGAAGCCATTTTTCTTGTTAAATGAAATACAATGAATTTTGAGTACCTTTGTTCTACAAAAAATCTACACCAGCAATGAAATACAATATTATGGGATTAAAATAAAAGGATTCTTTAACATTAAAAAATAAAAATTATTCTGATATTATGTTAAGCCTTGTGCAATGGAAATTTTAATATGATTAGATGCAGAAATAAGAAAAGTGTTAAATGGGTTCATAGATGATACCTGTGCAGTTGACTCATTAAAATAAGTGCCATGTTTGATAGACAGCAGCAGCCTAGGCAGCTGCTCCCATAGTTAGACATAAATCAGCTCACCAGACAATTGCCGGGGAGTTTTCTGAAATGACTCACTGGGAGAGCAGGGTGTTGAAGGATGAGGTCGGAAGACAGACAGCAGAGTCATCACTAAATTTGAAGCAAAAGGCAGATAAAATCCGTGAAATTGCTGGTCTTCAAAAATAATTGTTAACCCAGACTATTGAATAATTTGTTTTAATTAGAATAAGCAGCTCCATTTTCCCTGGAGTCAGCAACATGAATTGTCAGGCCAGGATTTTAGACCATATTCTGGCATGAACTGAAAAGAGACTTGAAACTCACTTAAGTGAAATTAAAATCCTAAAAAAGGAAAGCATTAATGTAGCTGATTAATTATAATTATTTTTCTTTTAAAGATCTGTATTAGGTATCTTTATGAGGTACATTCTATGGATGGGCTATTGGGTTTTGACATCTTTGATCAGCCTTTGCTAAGGAAGTGATTGGTCAGACAGATTCCATGAAATTCGATTTCAAAGCCAGTGGTCTAACAAAACTGCTTTTCTAAGAAAGTATTTTAAAAGGGTGTTCAGGAACTTGCTTGGATAGTCTTGTAATCAGTAGCATGAGATACGGTGTTTATTTCATGCACTGAACTTGCCATGTTTCCTTTTCTTCCAGAAGGCACTTTTATTCAAAGTGTTCTCATAATAAAAAAATACCTGTAATTTGAAAAAATAATTACTGTCACTGCAAAGCATCATGGATAACAAGGAAGAGGTTCAGATTTGAAGCATACTACCACGGTTAGGAAAGGAACTAACAACCAAGAAGTTGAAAGAACAAAAAAATTTAGAGGATTCATAGCCTGTAACCACCGGAAGTTGGAAGACCAAACAGCACAATGTATCGATGGACATGGATTTGGTTTCTTTATGATCATGACAGGGACAGCCCATATCAAGTTCTTGGTGCAGAAAATGGAGAGAAAATATATTCCTCTGTGTTGCTGAGATGTATCAACTGCGTGAGCAAGGCTTACTCAGCCTGCACAGAAGATCACTGAATGTGCCAGGCAGTGCTGCTGTGCTAGCAGTGGGAAATGAGAGGAGCTGGCACAGGAGAGGGCAATGATTTCTTTTCCTTGGTGCTCAGACAGAGCTGGAGGATGCTGCTGACCCAAGCCTTGCCCATGAAGACACAGGACTGTCTAATGGCAAGCGACATAAACCATGGAAAGGAGCATGAGAAGCAAAACACCAGCTCTTCCAAAACCATCAGAGAAGCACCAATGAATGTCCCAACAACAATGTCTTGTTGCATGTATTTACCTCCAGTAAAGACCTTGGTGAAACTGACCTACCCAGCGACTATTTTCCAGAAAAATGCATCCTGCCTCATATGTCATCCCACACAGAAGACTGGTTGTGGAGGACATATGGCTGTTTTTTTTTTTTTTTTTACCCCTTGGGTACTGTGGTGGGGAAAGAAGTTGATCACAGGCCATAGAGACCTACTCATACTGAGGTTTACTGCACCAAGGCTCTCCGCTGGCAGTGCTTTTCACCATGTAAGCCCATTTCCTCTGTAGAGCATCTTTGCAGCTGTCTGGCTTGCTTGCTCTGCTCGTCTCTAGTAGTTTCCTCTAGCCTTGATGGTTGGGGTGGACCTTGTAGCAGTCTATGTCAGTCAGGGATTTCCTTAAAGAGGGTGCAGTGGCATGTGGGATCCACACAGAGTCCTTGCCACATAAAAAATGAAGGTTTCCTAAAAGGAGCCCTTTCCTTTCTTAAAAAATCCTCTTTTCCCAATGTTTTGCTAATCTATGGCTTTAGCCTCTAATTAGGGTGGCCATTCACTCTGGGCATGTTTTTCACAGTGGACTTGCCTATGGTTTTCCCCACAGAGTAGTAAACACCCGAGTTTCCCCACCTTTAGGAGCCCAATGATTTTCAAGTGAAACAGCCTAAAATACAGTAACTAGGGACATCAACTACGTCCATGTGGGACCGCCCAGTGGTCCATGTGCATCAGCTCTCCAAAGATTCCTCTGTGAGCCATCCAGGGCTCAGATGGAGACAGTGGCCAGACACCCTGGGCTCTCAGAGGGGAGCTGCTCTTGCCCCAGGCCATCAGCCAGACCTTTGCAAGGCAAAGTGTGATTGCTTAAGCTGGCAGTTCTGAGAACTACATGCTGGTGCTGGATGCAAAGAGTTTAAAATATATATAATTATATAATTACTTTTGCAAAATTTACAACAGCCATCACCAAGCTAAGTTTCAGGTCGTAGAAGTAACAGCTCATGTCGCTGCATGTTAATGGAACAGGAATTTCACCTTTTATAATATTAGGGGAAATTTTCAAGGAACACCTACCCGTGTTATCTGAAGTCCTGCTGGGTTTTTGTCTGCTGTTTCTAGGAGCCATATGGTAGCCAACCATGGTCTTTCACAAGTTGTCTTTCTTTAATGAGTATTATCATGGCACACTCAGTGGATATTTTCACTGTATGAACCTGCACTGTGCTTTGCAATTCTCCCCAAAATCTCAGGGCTGCTTTAAGCATACTCATAGGTTATGAAAGAATGTTTCCCTAGTCCCCTGATCTTACATTTTGGCCCTGATGTCCATACATGGGACTCTTAGACACACATTTGCAAACACACACAACACAAAAACATATACACTCACATCTATATATTCATGCATATCTATATGCAGACACACACATTAACTAATTTCTCAAGAAAATAAAGCATATCAGAGATCCTTCATCTCACCCTGCTAAACATGTAGTCACCAAAAATGGCCACATAGATCACTATGTTGGGACTAAAAGGTAAAACCATTCCTTTTGCACAGCAGAATGAAAAGTAAAACCTTCAACCCTAAATCTAAACCTTTGGGTTACGATCTTTAGTCATAAATACAGACACCCTAATGGTTACTATGATTTTTCTTTTGGGAGGTGGGGGAGGGGTGCATGTATTTAGAGAATTTCAAGGCTAATCTTAGAAATGCTTATTGTCTCAGTGACCAGTGTGGCTGCTTTTTTGCTGTGTTTTTTGTTTTTGTAGGAGCTAAAAATAATTTAATTGGTTTGTGTTAGCAAGAAATGCTTGGGTTTTCTTCTGTGCTGCCATGTGGCATAGTCTGGGATGTGGGTTTTTAATGGCCTGAGTTGTTTGTGCTTTGTCCCCACAGTATCATCAACACCACATGCTCCAATGTACCCTCATGTTTGTACAAGGAAATGAAACCTCCAGGCACTGCAGCCTTTCTTTTAATAACTGTTCCACCTGCCAGACCTGAGTCAAAGTTAGACTATACAGCTTTCTAGTGTTGTATAGTGCTGGGGCAGAAAGCAGAGTTTAAAAACAACAGGGATTGGTCACATCTGCATTGGGTACTTGCCGTAATCCTTTTTTATTCTGTTTTTTATTAATATTTCAAAACTCCTCACACCGAACCTCAGAGGTACTACCTTGACATGTTAAAAAAAGAATAATTAAAAGACATTCAGGTGGGGAAATGCAGTGGCTTGCTTACACTGTCATGAAGAAAACTTTTCAAACTTATTGCAGTAGTAGCTGAAATTATATGCTTGATGCTATAGGTCCCTAAATCAGCCAAACTCTTGGAACTGGGAAGGAAGAAAGGCAAGGATGGGGAGGAAAGAGGAAAGATCACTCACCCAGTAGTCATAAATTGCCTGGCATTTTTTTTCTGTTTAGTGTGAATCATCCTGTAGTACTACGTCAGAGTCTGAAGGATAAGGCTGGTTGTGTCTTATCCCAGAATATGTGAAGACCTTTATGCTCTGCCACCAGTTCATGTTTCTTTTGATCAAGCCAGACAGTGCTTCATGTTTTAGTCTGTAAAATTCTGGCTGCCAGACTTGCTCAAGGAGCAGATTTCAGTTCAGGAAGGAAAGTGGGCAGTGTGACAGAGCCAGTTGCATTACTCAGCTCACTAGTGTGTCGGGGCACTGTAGAAAAGTTATCTTGCAGATAACAATTTATTGAAAAAAACTCATCTCTTCAGCTCTATTGTCTTTACACATTACGGACAATTTAGATCCACAGAGTTTCTGAGCAGGAACTGTTTATGAAGACGAGATTAATTCTCTGTTTTCAGTTGCTGAACCTTCCTTTCCCCTCTAGCTCACAGTAAAACTGTCCTTGCTCAAAAGGGCTTGCTGCTGTCTGGCACTCTTAAAAGAGCCTTATGATTTATGCAGTTAAAGTTTTGTGTCAAGATTCATGCACTTATGGGCTTCCATTACACTCCAAATAAAAAAGGCACCAAGGCTTTTATTACGGTTGGTCCAACTGTGCTAAGTTTGCTTGCTCTGGTATCAAATTCCTTTCGTGTTTCTCATTTACAACTGGAAGAGCTCTAGTCACATTTTTTCAATGGCATTTTAAATCATGTTCCACTGATTTTATTTGCTCATTTAATAAATATTAATAATTTAATAAAAATTATGTAATATGTATCATTTAATAAACAAAAATCAGTATTTTATTTGTGTATGGATTGGTGAATGATTTAAAATGTTTCTTTACGATGAGATTGTCCATTGTTCAAAACTTAATTATCCCCATAAAAAAATCTCAATTCATTACTCCTTAAAAGAAAATGGAAATTATATCAAATGAATGATGGAAAAAGTAATCCAATCTCTGTCTCCTTCGAATGTAGTAAAGCACAGATTTGTGTGTAAATGCTCAAGAGCGCAAGGAAGGTTTTTTTTTTCCTCTTTGTGCATCACTATCATCTGTTCCCAGTGGGGAGGCACAGCTATGGAACTCCACTACTATCTCCATGGACAGACCATTTCTGCTAGGAAATAAATCATAGAATCATTAAGGTTGGAAAAGACTTCCAACATAATTGAGTCCAACCTTTGACCGAACACCACCACTCCAACTAAACCAAAACACGAAGTACCATGTCCAATAATTTCTTGAACAATTCCAAGGGTGGTGACTCCACCATCTCCCTGGGTAGCCTGTTCCAGTGCTTGACTACCCTTTATGTGAAGAAATTCCTCCTGATGTCCAACCTCTACTTGGTTCGATGCAGCTTGAGACTGTCCCTTTGTCCTGTCACTGGTTGCCTGGGAGAAGAGGCTGATCCTCATTACGCTACCACCTCCTTTCAGGTAGTTGTAGAGTGATACAGTTTCCCTTGAGCCTCCTCTTCTCCTGATATGATTTACTCTCTAGACCCTTCCCAAGACTTGTTATTCTTCCCTGGACATGCTTCAGGACCTCAATGTCTTTCTTGTAGTGAGGAACCCAGAACTGAACACAGGATTTGAGGCATGGCCTCACCAATCCCAAATACAGTGGAACAATCACTTCCCTGGTCCCGCTGGCCTCACCCTTTTTTATACAACCCAGGATGTCACTGGTCTTCTTGACCAGCTGGGAACACACTGGCTCATGTTCAGTCATTGACCAGCAACCCCAGGTCCTTTTCTGCTGGACCCCTTTCTGGTCAGTGGATGTGGATATTTAACAAACTGTCCAATTAACCTCCTGTGATTTCCCTGCAAAACAGTTGCTTTGTTGTACTCTACCCAACACCTCAAAAGCTCATCTATAAACAATCTTAATCAAAGCACATATTTCTTCTAAATCACTCATTCACCAGTCTCCATGCTGAGTTTTCTCGGTGCTTACCCTAAGTTTTGCCTTAGGGGGTTTTTTTGGGTATGTATACAGTAACTGCAAGAAGCCACATGGTTGGCAAGGTACAGAAGAGCTAAAGGAAACATTACTCTACCATGATAAGACATGAACTATGGATCTGACTCAGGGACCAAACTTCTGAGTGAATGTTAGAATGTGGCTAGGAACTGGAGTACAAGAGCCACCATAACCAGCCAGTTAATGCCACTGGATGATGAAAACCATGCTAATTACATGCTTGTGTTTGCCTTTACAGCCATAGGAAATTTGTGGTAAAGCACAAACTGAAAAGCCAGCACAAAAACACCATCAGTATCTCCAAATGTGTGTCAGATTTTTACAAAACCATAAATAAGTCATTTTTCAAAACCCTTTAAAAAAATCTACTTTTCTGTCCTAAAGAATAGGAAGCCCAAAAGCTGTAGCTGATAAGTCTGTAGGCAGCCCTTAACATGCAATCCATATTGTCCTGTCCTAAAAAGAGATGGGGAACTGCTGTCAGAGCTGCTAATAGGGACCAAATGGTCCCTGAAAATGCAGCCTGGGGCACCTTCTTCACGCCCTGCTGAGACCTGAAGAGCATCAATATCAGCAGGAGCAGAAGAAGAGGGCAGCAGATCCATGCCCTGCAGGCAGCCCTGGGAGCAGCAGCTCGCCTGCTCAGCCCATCAAGGCAGAATGCTAAGGCACTGGCACAGTCTTTTGTGTTGTCCCAAAACCTTGACTAATCCTTCAAAGTTTCTGAAGTCAGACCATTTGGCAGGATTAGACAGCAAGAAGAAGGGCTACACACTGCTTCTTGAATTCTTTATAACTTTCTAGCTATACTCTCTGCTACATAATGCTTTCTTGGGAAGAAACAGAAGAAGAGAGAGCGTAGATTTTGCTACACATCCTGGGCTTTGCCTGCAGCTTATTTTAGGGGTAGTCTTTGGCCATGTGCCTTATAGAGGCCAGTCCTTTTCAATAAATCAGACAAGGCTTGGGGCATATTTATAACTTTTCTGGAGATCCCCAACTTGATGTGAGCTCTGTTGTTTCAGATGTCCCTTGGGAAGACGGTGCAGCCAGAGTGGGAGATGGTGAAGGTTGTCCAGCACTTGCTCTACTCCCTGTCAGCCCTGTCTTTGTGCATCCAAGGGAGTTGTTGCAGTGAGCAGGAAAACTCCCTAAAATACCAGTGGTTTTTGCGGACAGACTGTTACCTTTACAGCAGGCTGGGATTCTTCCCATAACATATTAGGATGCTTTTATAGGACCTGTCTCCCTTCAGCTCTCTGGGCTGGAAGTTGTTTTGTTACTCTGAGTTTGAAGCTTGGGGTGTGAAGACTGTGACCAGCGGCCCAAGGGATTCCCTGGGCTGCAGCCACAGCAGCAACCATTTGTTTTCTTTCGACAGCCTGTGGAGGCCCTGAAGGCAGCTCAAATCCACCAGTTGAGTACAAGCTACAAACCACAACCCCTCTCCACTATTTTAGAGCGTATACCTGACAGGAATATAAGCCCTGGAGGCCCTAGCTGTGCTTTTCCAACTGTTCTCTAGCATTTCACTGGCTTTTTATTTACCCAAGATTTGTCTAAAGATGTTTTCTTTTATTTTGGCATCCCTAGAGCTCCAGCTGCAGACTTCCCCTGGGGATACTTAAAGGGTGAGGTTTTCAGAGGGGTGGGAGGTCTTTTGTACTTGTTTAAAGTAACTTGGGTGCCATAAGAGGTCTGCAGAAAATATGTTGTCCCTCTCTACAACAGTCAAGGAAGCGTGCATGAACCAGGTTAGGAAATCACAGAAAGGACGTTTCATCCCTAAAGCTGCCTATGAGGTTGCAGTTTTCATGTCCAAGAGCACTTCCCAAAAAGTATGGCTAGAAGGAATTCTAGATAAAATTGAAGTGGAAGAAGGATATTTCTTCACTTTGTTCCATGTAAAATATTAGACCCCAATGGTCTGTTCTGTCATCCCAGTATGTTCAGGCAGAGAAAGACTGATCAGGTTGCTTACACAGAGTTCACCACCATGCTAGTGCCAAAAACTTGTTTTCCAAAACAGGCAGGAAAAGTTTTGAAGCTCCTAGAAGAGGTGGATAACAACTCTGGAGATTTGTTCTTGGAGTGATATTGGATAGACTCTCTAAACAAAGAAAACCCTCTTGCCACTCCCCAGTTTTGAGTAGATTCAAACCTTATTGAAGACAAAGAAACAATAACCAAAAAAACCCCAACCATATGCGTCACATATGAAGGTGGTCTGTAAAGCCCCAAACTTATTTATGGATATGGTCAGACATCATGGATCCTGCCACATCTGATGTCTGGCCTCTCAATCTCTGTGGAGATTGGGGGTTTTCCATAGGCTGCCTGTTAGACAGTAATCTCCAAATTCAGCTGTCCAAAACCTGGCTCAGCAGCTGTTTGCCTGCTCTACTTAGCCTAAACAACCAGTCTGGAAGGATAGTTATTATTGCCCTGTGGCATCTAGTAGGGTGTCTTTTCAATCTGCTCCATGATGAATTTACACAGAAGACCTCAGCTGCGGTGCACATCAACTTTTACTCTCAAATTCTCACAAAACTACTGAAGACATCTAAACAGACCTGAACATCTTAAAAATGGTGGCTGTCCCATGCTCAATCTGCTGCATGTTATAGTTAAGCCCTGCCAAGGTCAGTAGAACCTACATCCTGCAGGGATGTGACCTAGACCTCACTGAGGGGTTAAGCATGTCGATTTCAGCAGGAAAAGAGAAAAAAGACGGTTGCTTATTTCTTGGGGCTTTGTTATAAACAGGTACGTCTGAAAACCATTTTCTAGCAGAGCACAGCTACAAACACAATATTATTTCTAGAAACCACCCATGGCCTCAGTGCTGAAAGATGCAGAGAGGCCTCAGCATTAGGAACGTCAAGTTCTCTTGTTCCAGACTGCGGTTTCCTTACACCTTTCCATTTTGGCATAAGTTTGCAAAGCCACTCTCCATTTTTAATATTTAAAGGTTAGCTGACGCACCAAGCATATTCTTGGGAAATGGTGTAGCTGCAGTTCCAATAGGCATAGCTGAAAGCGGGAAAAATAACATGGCTCTGTATCTCAAACAAATGGGGCGACAAGCTGCATGAGCCAGGAAATACATTTTTGCCTTGCCTAGGGAGTAAGTCTTACTTTCTGCTTCAAACTATAAAGATGATGGCTAAAATTAGATGATTCACGTTGATTCACTACAGGTTTAAAAACAAAAAGTCTCTCTGACCAAATTCTTTCGTGGGCAGGAGAGCCTTTTTTGTTAGAAACAAAAAAAATCCAAAAGGCAAAAGCACAACACACACATTCACACATGCTTAAAAGTTACTGTTTTTTACCCTGGAAAATGTGGTTTCTGTAATTGAGGGTTGTAAAAAAGAAAAAAACCTTTTAAAGCATCCCACTCGATTAGTCATTCCAGGGTGGGTCAGTCTTATCATATCACGTGATGTCCAGTAATGGTGATGCAATAAAACAGATGCTGTCCGAATTTCGTGCCACCAGTCAGCAGCAAAACGATGCAAATCAAACCACTGTCCTTTTCTAGAAATTCCAAAACATCCCATCTCTTCCAGGCCCTGTGTTTAGTAGCCTCTGCCTTCCCAGACAAACTAAATACATAACCATTTCTTCTTCGGCAGAACATGACAAGAATGAGTTCCAGACTACTGGGAATACAGCTCAGTGGAAATTCTCGTTGTGTACAGAGGGGTACTGTACCTTCTTGGAAAAAGAGGTGGGAGAACATAATATTTCCATAAATTGATTACAGTCTGGTATTCTGTATACTTTTATACTATATATATATATGCACTTTTATTGTCTGGCAAGAAGTGCTCTACATAAAATCTCATCCTGAGACAGGATCAACCCACTTAGTTCTTTCAAGGCACTGTATCACCCCTGAAAGTTTTTACCCAGCATAAAAGGATTATGACAAAGTGGTACCAATTCTGTTTCTATCTCGTATATTTCTCATCTAACTGATATGTAGATACAGAGAAAGGAAAGGTAATGTGCTGTACTGTCAAAATTAATGGCTAATTTAGTTCAAAAAATTTCTATTAAGTAGAGGATGTGACTTTGAGTGACTAGCTACAATCAACTTCTATACAAAACATGAGGGAAAGCCCAATAAAAGGGCTACACACCAGATTTTATTGCCACAAAATGAGAGTGTTAGGAACAGAGAAGTACAAGGTTGCAATCAGAATGACTAGCAGCAAGCACAGCAGTGCCTATAAATCAGATTGTCTGAATAAATGATAAGGTATGATTTCTTCATTGAATCTGATTTTACTTGAAAAAATTGTGATATTTCTACTAGAACACGAAGCCTGGAAGTTATTTATGGCTGAACATTTCTTCATTCTGCAGGTGAAAACAACAAAAATATAGCAACGCTGTCATCCCCCTTGAAACAATTCCTTGAGATACATGTCCTGCCAAGTTCTGGATGAGTTTTCTACCCTAAAAGAAGAGTTCTCTAAAAATCTCTGAAGCTGCTTTGGGTATATAAATAAACACTAATGGGAATTTCCCCGGTGGGAAAATGCACTCTGTTTCCAATTACACGTCTAAAATTCGTAAACATGACTTTTATGGATAAAGAAGAGGTACCAGAGATTAACTTGGTTGTGTAATAAATTCCTGAAGAATGAAAAGCAGAGTTTTCAAAATATGAACTTACCTGTAGAGAACAGACAGGATGTGATGGCAGCTGCCACATGGCAAGTGCAATTGTGCAAAGAGCCCATTACCATTGGCTTGCTACTGATCAGTACTGGCCAGTGTACCCAGAGAAGACACAACCAGGGTCAATAGGTGCCTTCCTAAAGTAAGCTCCAGAAAGGTGTGTTGCTATTGGCACCAGCAGTTTGCTCAGCCACCGTGGTATGTACACACCAGAGAAGTCGACTGAGCTGAAGGCACGGCTGTGGCAGAACTGAATTGTCCCAAGACTTTCTCTCCGTGCTTGAGGAGCTCCATGTTCTCTTTGCAATGCTGACACTATGAGGCTGAGGCATCAGAAGCATGCTGTGAGACAGAGGTGGCCACTCCAGCATCCAATGAAGCCAGCATGTTGCTTGTGGGAAACAATTCAGGATTACAAGACATTTTGAGAGATCTCCAAGTGCTGGCCCAGGAGTGGGGCTTGGGACTTAACCCTGGAAAAGGCCTGGGGTAAGGTTCAGCAGTGGTTGATGAAATTGAGACTGAGGAAATAAAGTGTTTGGCCTTAGTAAGAGGAATAGGGATAAAAATTCTGACAGGTTTTTGATGGAGTAATGGCTGAAGAAGCCTGATTTGCAACAGAATGGCAATAAAGTGAGTTTAGGGACTAAGGGCTGGTGAAGGAAAATGCAACAAAAGCCATTGCTTTTCACAGGATAACACCTTTTTTTAGTGTTGAAGTTTTCCCAGATCGAATATTCAAAAAAGCTTCAGCAGGGCTTGCAAAAGATCCACCAGTTGTAACCTGCCACTGGGTTTCATGCTCGATCCTTTCTCCACCAGCACAACAAGGATGCGTGAAGGCTGAGTCTGAGCTAGTTACAGCCTTGAGGTGTTTGGGGCGTCATGTATAGACTGGATAGCCAGGAAAGGGCTGGCAATATTTGGTCTTCTTGGCCAATAACTCAACCCAAAAAATATCTTTCTGTGTCTGCAACCATGTGGCCTCAGATCCTGCATACAATAGACTCCTTGTCTCCTGTGTGATGCATGATGCTTTAGCATGGCAACTTGGAGCAACTGAGCAGAAACCAGCAGTTTTCTGAGCTAGAATGGAGAAATGCAAATGGTGTTTGGAAGTGGAAGAGCAGGAACTGAGACCTGTCAAATGAAGATGGAAAGAGAATTGAAATATAAGGAAAATTAAGTTCAAAATTCAAAGTTCAAAACATGAACTTTGTACCAAATATTTCAATACAACTTATGCAACAAATTGAGGTAACATTGCAGTCAGAAATGGATATGCAATCTTTAGGCATTCACAGGAATGTGAAAGACTTAAAAGTGCCGTAATATTATAGTCTATGGCCTTTATTGGAGACAGCCAAGACATGTAATGGGATGATGTTTAATTTTGGAAGGGAACTAATTTTCTGGTTCTTTTGTACTTTAACATCTACGTTTTGTTTGGGAGAAATAGTCTAGTCACATTTAGCATTTATGCCTTGTGAATTTTCTCAAGTGGATTGTATGAAACCAATACAGAACAAACGATCACCCATTCTGCTTGGAACAAGCATTAGCATGAGACTTCTGGAACAACCTGAAGGAGTGTGGCAACTGTACTGTGCTGCAGCAACATGCTTTGTCTTTTTATCAGCACACTGTGTGTTTAAGCAAGGACCAATTTACCTCCACGCCTAGGCTTTGCTTTCTGACTGCAAGACTCAATACAATGAAGGAATAATTCCGGATAAATTTATTTTAAATGCCATCATGTCAAAACGGTTAAATAACTTATCAGCTTCTGAAGTGACCACATAACAAGTGGGGACAGCAATGGCAACACTTTTTTTAGCAATTTTCCTGCCTGCAACATTATGGGTGCGAAGAAGTTTCTGGAGAAGTTCTAGAAATATTCTGTTGGGCAATTTGACAGAAAACAATAGTATTGCCCAGAAATAAAATGTTTTTCTAGGTTTAAAAATAGCCAGCATTAAACAAACAGGTGATACTGCACAGATCTGTCACTTGGACAATGTAGTTGTAGAATTTATTACTGAACACTTGCATTCCGATGTTTCCATTTCCTAATAATTCAAAGTGCTTGCCAAACATAAGGAAAGTTAAATTCCAAAGATGATCCGATGCTGTGTCAAAGAGGAATCAATCATTTTCCAACAGATGATATCCAGGAAATATGCCTGCCAGAATCTCAGTGTGAGCCAATGAAGTCTCTGTAACTGAAAGCAGAGGCCAACTTATTTTACGGAGCTCTTCAGCGTGATTCAGTTTTCCAACACCCAGTATCTACTTTGAAGTAACCACGACTGTTTCATCTTGCTTTCTGTATTTGTAGTGTTGGAATATTTACCTTCCTTCATCTCCCGCTGTCAATTGCAGAGCTTGTTGGTGGCTGACACTTGGGAATTAATATGCATGAAGGACATTAGCCCTGAGCTGGTCATGGATTAGATCACCCATCTGTATCTTCCATGTGTGCAGACTGCCACAGTCCCTCAGGCAGGAAGGGATCTCAGGAGGTCTCTGCTCCAAGAAGGGTCAGAACTGAGTTCAGACCATGTTGCACAAGCCTGTGTCCTTTCAGGCCTTGAAAGCCTCCAAGGTGATGCCCTCTTCTTGGTAACCTCCTCCTGCACCCCCAGGAGGCCACGCCGAGGTCCCACACCAAATCACCCTGCTGGGTTGGTTTGGCCTGAGGAGCCTGGCTGAGCAGGGCTGTACTGCTGAATGCTCAGCCAGCATTAGAACACAAACATTCACAGAGTTCCTCTACTTTTGGGTCATGCCTTCCCCATGTCTCATGTCACTGTTACTGCTCAATGCCCTTGGGAAGGGCATCTCAAGGAGGGCTGGAGGAGATCTATGGATTCTCCCTGTTGGCATAAGGAATTATATTTA
This sequence comes from Daphoenositta chrysoptera, assembly GCA_013397915.1. Classification (NCBI taxonomy): domain Eukaryota; kingdom Metazoa; phylum Chordata; class Aves; order Passeriformes; genus Daphoenositta; species Daphoenositta chrysoptera. The sequence continues at coordinate 821,267 of VZRO01005791.1, read as the reverse complement.
AGATTGGAAAGGCTCAGAGGAGTGCTAACACACCACAATCATGATAGTAGCATAGCACATGTCAACCCTGTGTATGAGAAGAAAAGATTTCATGGAGCCAGAAATAAAGACAAGTTCCATCATCCATCTGCTAAAAGTGACTTGTCCTTGTTTTCCACTCTGAGAGCTATGGACTTGGACAGGCAACAGAGGAAACCTTCCCTTCCCAGAAATTTTAACCAAGCTGAATGAATTTCTGAGAGAGCTGAAGTGGCTGACAGTGATGGGAAAGATAATCAATGCTAGGGTGAATGCTTTGCTTCACTGACTCAGACATTGCTCAGTTAATGTTACATTCAGAACTTGCAAGATTCCAGCACAACCCTTGTGGCTTTCCCCACTGGTTTTCTTCACTGAATATCCATTCCTGGTAGGGCTGAAGTGGAAACAGCGGAAGAGAGGCATGCACCATCAGATGCAAGTAATATGGACCCCCACAACTGAGCTTGTGCTCTTTGATAAAGTACAGCAAAAGATTATAAACTAGGCATGAATAAATTCAACTGGAAAGTAGGAGCTGTCTAGCTATTAGAGTAAGGGGATCTTGCAACACCCTATTCATAGGAGCAGTGGGAGGCAAAACAACATTATTATTTTTAAGATGGAGTAACCCTGTGCTTGTGAAAGGGAGTGCAGTAATACAAGGACCTGGCCTTTGTGGTCCACGAAATCCTAGTGCTCTCTTGATTGGTAGGAAAGGTGAGTTTAAGAAAGCTGCTTATTCATACAGAGAAAAACAAATTAATTTCTCTTTATTTTGTAGATGGTTATAAAGGATTCATGTAATATGAGTGAGTGAGGAAACACTCATAGCTTTAAATGTAGAATACTCCCCAAAACAAGGAATGCAGCCACTTCATTTTTTTAATTTGACTTGTGGTTAGTGAAGCCCTGGGAATATTTTCTTTGCCTAATTAAGCATCAGTTATAACCAAATGTTTGATGAGAAGTGTCATGTTTCTGGGCTCTTTGTTTTTTACAAAAAATCCCAGCAACAAAACCTTTCAAAAGCAGATGTGTTACACTTATCTGCTATTGGGTAAACAAGTCCTGGATTTTGGGGTTTGGGATTTCATGACCTGTATGTGTCACAACAGCTACCAGTGTCCAAGACACGTCATGAGGTTTCAGTTTGGCTCATATACACATATAAAGTCCACAAATGTTAAAAATGTGACTGCCAGAGCACTTACCCTTGTCTCTCATACTGCCAGCCCTGGCCCAGTTGAAGAAGGGCTGCAACAACCTCCCCATATTTCTGTGTGAGTGTTCAACCAAACCTCCTTCATGTCTGGCAGACCTTCCCCTGAGGGTGGTCTGCAGCTGCTGGGCTGAAAATTGGTGATATGCTACTTATTTTCAGGGTGCATTTTTGGAAATTCAATTTATTTCCAGTATGAAATACCAGTCAAAATGGTCCATCTACAGAAGGTCTAACTGAATGCTGTTCACCACAGCTGTTAATTACCTTTCTCTGCTCTTAGCTGTCTGTCTATTTCCCATACTCATAGATTTTGTGGGCAAAGCAAAAGCAGTATGTGTCATGAATCTTAAACATAACACTCATAAAGAAACTAGAGAAGCATGGTCAATATAAACTGAAGATTCTGGGGTGGGCCAAAGCTTCCAGAAAACCACATCATCTGTGAAGTCAAATGGATGCAGTGAGCAGAGTTTCACAGGGATTTAATCTGAGTCTGATACGATGCAGTATTTCCAGGTCTGATCCAAGGACAGAATAAGGTATTGTACTAAATGTGCAAATGACACCAACCTGGGGAGAAGTGCAAGGTTAGACCCCAAAGAAATCTTGCCATATTGGAAATGCATTGTGGAAACAAAATGAAACAAAACATTTTTCCACAGGCACAAGTGTGGGGTGTGCAGACACTGAGTGGAAACCAGGCAGAACACCAGTAGGAAGGGGCCTGCACGCTGAACTTGAGCACACAAAGTTGTAGAGCTACAAGAAAAGCAAAAACTGGGTTCCATAGACGATGGCCAGTAAGACACATGGATGGAAAAGCCCAAGAATTGTGGTACAGCACAACCACAGCTGGAACTGTGTCTAGCTGGGAGGCTTGCTCATTAAGAAGGACATAACTACTTGGAAAGAGTACAGAGAAGGGTAATGACAAAGAGCATGAGCCTGGAAAATGCAGCCTTGGAAGAATGATTGGATTTATTTGTGTTTCTCCTGAAGAAGGAATGGTTCATCAGGGACATCACAGGTTTCCACACCATGGAAAACTGCTGATAAGGTGAAGAGAGCAATCATTTTTCATACCCCATAGGGTATGTCTATGGGTTGAGCTCCTAGGAGCACTGGAAGCAAAGAATGAGGTAAATGACCAGAGGAAGAACGCTCTGGAGACTGCTAGGAGCAGTCTGGTTAAATGCTGATCAGCAACGATGCAGCTACAGCTGACCCAGTCGTGGGACAGCAGAGATGAGTTAGACAGCCTGCTGAGGTGGAAATCACTGACCTGGTAAAACAACACTTGGAAACAGGGGTGACGGCTCAAAGCTATTTAAAAAATGAGCCCATGCCACTTCAAAGAAACTACAACTTCACAGCTCTTTTTCATGGCTGCCTGGAAACTCTGGGCAGTTATGCTCTGGGGAGATGGGACTCTATGATGCCACTTGAGAGCAATTGACAGAAAGCATGGTTTAATGCTTGGCAATAAAAAGTTTTATTGTCTGGTTTAGTCACTCTCTTGTCACCATTGCAACATCACCAGGACACCATTAATCCCACAAGTCTTACCTTAGCTAGTATTTTACCTTAAGATAGAAACAGTAAAAAAGAGATGTGAGTTTAATTTGGATTGGTTTACATTGCAGAGTACATGCAAATTAAGGTACATATGCCAAAAGGGCACTGAACTGCACAGAAATATGCTTCTTAAATAATCCAGAGGCTGCTATCAAGCATTACCACCACTTCGGGTATGTTCAGTATGCTTGAGTTACTTTCGGGTACCATTCAGGTCTCTGATAAAAATTGCAAGACTTTGGGGGTTACAGGGAGAAAAGGTGCAGGATCAAGGTCCTGTGGTCTACTGACCCAGGTAATCAAAGCTAGAGCTGCCCCCAGCAACACTTTCAGAAGTGGTGAGCTTTGAGTTTTGTTGTCTAACAAAACAAAGGTTTTGTTAGACATGGCTCTGTCATGTTGTGAAAGGAACAAGAGTGGGGCATTTTCATAAGCCCCAGAAACACATATTTTATAGCATGTTTATATGATAAATGATATGTGATGTAGTGAAACAGTGTGTCCCAAAAGAGCAAATGTGCACAATGATGTAACAGTGCAAGTTCTTCTGGTGAAACAGCTTTTGATAATGACTTGGGACAAAAAACAGTATCAAAAAACGGTGGGGAGTTGATGTGAAGAATAACACATCAATAACTTTTGGCTAAAAATACTTTGGTGCTACATATACGCACTATTCTTTTATTCTATTTTGATGGCTTTACACATGAGATGTTTTTCTGGGGACTGGAATTGTGCCTTTGTTGAAAATTTATTATGAATATTTACTCATCAAGGTTTTACAAGGAGTATCTTTGAAGTTTAACCTCCATAATGACTATAAAAAGTCCTGAAAAGACAGAATCCAATCTGAGTGTCATCAAAAGTTGCACAAAGATACAGCAACATGGAAGGATTGAGGTTAATCACGGAATTATATAGCCTCGTGGTCTTCCTCATCCATTATACCAGAGCAGGCTGCCACAGCAGAGATGAAAGAGATTTCCTGAGTGGTACTAGCTTCAGTGTCAGCAAAATCAGCAAACTACATCCTGCAGGGGAAGGCATTGCTGAAGTGGTCAAGATACTAAAGATCTAACAGATTTACAGAGCTGCATAAGCAGGTTTTCACATAAGATTTCTGGGCTGAGAAGATGTGCAAATCACTGGAATGCTTTCATTGCAACCAGATGGTCCACAAGACGGGAAATATCAAGTGTGAAATCATTAAGAGAAGGAGGTCAAATATCAGCCATTGAGCTGGTAACATCTGGATGCTTAGTAAGTCTGTGTGGGAAGAAATTCAGAAGTCTGAGGCAGTACTTAATTTTCAATTCAAAGAAGTTCGTAGATGATGGAAAAACCCATTCACTTCTTCCACTAGCAAAATCAAGCAATTTTTTTTGTTTTCTAAACAACAGTTTCTTTAATGAATAGCACCTTCTATATTCGAGTGTTGAAATTTTCCGTCTCTTTGATGATTAACAGAATGAGGCTGATAAGTCTGTCTTTCAGCTCCATAATGCACTCTGTCTCCTAGACCTTAATGTGGTGGCCTCTTTTTCCTTCACTTCTTTCAGAACAGTGAAACCAGAAAATGATATTCACTGTAGTGTCAGCACTGAGTTTAGTGTATTTAAAACTGTTAATGGAAAGAAACCTTATTTCACAGGGTTCTGTGAGAAGTTTGAGGTGATGTGAGTAATTCTGCTTGGGCACTTATGCCAGTTTACCTTGCTGCTAACAGTAATAATCCCTTGACTGCCCTCACTCAGTGCTTGGAACTTGAGAACATTTTCATATATTACATGACAATTTCTGTTGACTTTATTCTTCAAACATCAAGGCATGATGAAAATTGTTTCATCAGCTTGAAATTTGACTGTCATTAGTCTGAGTTTCAGACCAACAAAAACTGGAAAAGTGATGATCAGGAGTGCATAGTCTTCCAGGCACATCTGGTACAATTCTATTTCATGTAACTTTTTGAACTTGCTGCAACGCAGTTCCTTTGGGGAGCTCTTTATGTATGAAAGGCTTATTTTCTCTTTCTTTTCTTTTATTTTGGAATAATAATAAAAAACTATTTGCAAAGAATATCGTCTGGTTTACAAACAGGGTGCTAAACCAGCAATCATTCACATAATCTGCCACTGTAGATTTGGGAAGACAAAAGGAGTCTGAGTCAGACAGGTCTCTGAGGTCCCAAATTGCATTTATTTTCCTAAATTCATGCTGAGCTCAAAAGGCAGTTAGATGCCTAAATATTTTTTCTTGATTTTGTTGGTAAAATATCCAGGCTTTTTAACAATCATGTTCTAGATAATGGAAGAACTACAAACCCATCTTTTTATATTGGCACGTAAAACCATCTGCAGATAACACGGTAGTAATTATTTGGATAGCGGTAACACTACCAGACAATAAATCCTTTGTCGCTACTTCAGTTAAAATAATCCCCTTCTCCTAGCCAATGCAAATGGAATTTTAAAAAGAAATAAATAGACCTTTGAGGAACAGTTTTAATGCCTCGCTGGGATATGCTGCATTTCTCAATAGGAATCTGAAGGTGAAGCCCTTCCCTGTAACGGATGGAAACAAATAGAGACACAGCGAACAGAACCATAGAACGAGACAAGCTTCTCTAAGTAACTGGGAAGAGAAGGCTGTAGGGAGGAAATATTTTTTTGTCTTAAAGTAGGTTTGAAGCAGTTTTTGAAAACGTTTTATGCTTTAATAATACAGCTGGGGGAGTGGGGAGTTTTTGCCTAGAATAAAACTGGAAGAATGATTCACCGCATGTCTGCAACTGTTCCTTGATCCCAGTTAAGTTTGACACCACTAACACCTATGAGTCAGCCGAGGCTCTTTGGGATGTGCTTTGCCTGCCCTGTTTTGAGACTGTTGCAGTAGGATCTTTACCCAAGGCTGGAAACTGGCTCCCAGCATTGCCTGTGTCAGTTTTTCCTACCCACTATCAAATACCACCAGCCTCCACCAAGGGAAGGGATCTATTACTACATCCCATGATCTCTGCAGCACAGCTGTACTAGTCTATACTTTACTGTCTATGTCCAGGACCTCAATACTGTTTATCATCTCTCTGTAGCCAAGATAACAGATGTTCCCATAGGGACTTTGTGACACAGTGCTGAACATCTGGAGTGGTCAACATAGCCTAAAAAAGGATAGCTGTGATAACCAGCAGTCAAGCCATGGAAAGGTTTTGTGTGTCATGCTTGGAGGATCCTTTATTCTCCTTGAATTTTCATGTGCTCTGTGCTTCAGTGTAAAAAACAGTTCTGCTTCTAAAATGATATGATGTAATTTGGAGATTTGACAAAGTAGAAAATAAGGGAGCTCTTCCATGTATGATGCCATCTTACAATCACATCTTATATGTCTTTGTCTTGTTTGGTTCCAAGACTGCTCAATCTCTGAGCTGCTTCAGCTTTCTATCTGGACTTGGCCTACAATTCCTCAGACAACTGTTACGACATTTAAATTTTTGGCTAATGGACAGGCATCTATCTTCTGGAGCCATTTTCCAAAAAATGTCATGACCAAATGGTAATGGGAATATTTGGAAGCAAGTATTTGATTGTTTTGTTGGCTACATTTATGCAGATTTAGAATATTTTACAGTGGTTCTCATGATTTCTTTCAGTTGTATAACCACACCTAGCTGCTTGATGATTTTGGTTTTTTTGTAGGGGTGAGAGGGAGTTGTTAATGAACGTCTTACTAAACAGTCCTGTCTATATTGCAGAGAATGTACTGCTGGCTGCTCTGTAAAATAAAATAATCAAAACAATTTCTGAGAGCCATTTTTCTTCAGATTTAAGTACCAGCCACCACCTACAATCAAAAATATTTTATAGCTATGGGACATGGTCTTCTTCTTGGAAGACAGATGTTAGAGAACAATATTACCAAATAATTCAATATATGTGGAAGCAAGATTTACCAATAGGCACAGCAAGTCAGCAACAGGTCTGGAACAGGAGACATGGTTTTTAGGAGAAAGCAGGTATGGATTCAGCTTCCAGATTTCACTTCAAAGTACTCATTTTAACGTGAACTGATGGACAATGTTAACAAATAGTCCAGCTAAGAAAGTTTTCAAATACATCCTCATATCTGTTGTGTTTGCTCTGTAGCAATTGATTGTAAGAAACTGACACTTAAACTAAGACCAGCTTTGAGAATGTAGAGGAAGGTGTTTAGGAGACATTTGGCAGATGCTTAACTCAGCAAAGCTCTTCAGAGGGAAGGTTATCTACTAAATTTTCCACTTTGAAAAAGCTGATGCGTAGTTTTCCATGTCAGTCAGTCTGAGTAAGCAATCTCTGGCAGTGATATCCCCTGGAAAAGCAATGATTAAGGGGTTAGTTAGCATCCATGTCAATCACGTAAAATCATTGCTGTTGGTCATCACAGGCCTCTAGTGCAGAGGGATGGTTTTGTTTCTCAGCTGTTTACTTTGGATTGATTTACTGTGATGCACTTCATTTACACCTGATGCTTTTCCTGAAGTGGAAGACAGCACAGGATTCGGGTCGCAGCTTGGTATGTAAGGCAACTTTTCATGGTACATCATGTCCATCTGCTGGGAACCAAAACACTCATCTGCTGAAAGTTCTGTAGAGTTTTGTCATATTGGGTTTTGTTTGTAAAGCCTTTAACAGGGTTGTAATTATTTATCTTGGTCCCTGGCTCTTCCTGTGGCATTCGTTTTATAGTCATGGTCAGAACTGCATTCCTGTTAACCTATAAAGGATACAGTTTTCTTGTGGAGACAGGGAAAAAATCCACTGGCATTTGGCTTTCTGGCTGTCCTGAAGGTACAGTGTAAGTGTTGTATCTCACTTCAGGATATACAAAAATGCTGTAGCTGATGTTTCTTTGATTTATTATTGACTGAACAAAAACAGTGTCTCCAGAACAGATTATTTATTTTTAAAAAATCAGCACAAAACCCCCATGTTTTTGAAATGCTTACGTAAAGGATTTTATTTTTCTTTTCTGTTTTTAATTGACTTCAGAATTCACAATCTCAAAGGCTGACGTTGAGCACATCCTGCCCTGCTTCAATTTACACTGCCCTTGAACTACCACCATGTCTTAAAAAATGAGGGAAAAGTACATCAGTTCCTACAGTCATTCTGTCTTTCACCCAGCAACTCAAACAAAAAATTTTCAAAAAATGACAAAGGTATTGTCATTTAAAAAATAGGTACAATAATTATTGCCATTTTGTCTGCTCACCACTTGTAGATATAACACTCTTAACTTAAATTCGCTTCACAATCTCCTGGAATTATAACTGTGAAAGGTTAAATCTTTACCAAAGCATGGCCTTACAAGAAAAAATTGAGATAAAAAAAAAAAAAAAAATCCAGTTCCTGTACTGCAGTCTGGGATTCTTGAACTTCTTCAAGCCCAGCCTCCCATCTCTCTATTCTTCTAGAGCTTTGAGAGAAAAAGATTAGAGCACACAAAGCTGTTACTTTGGGAAAAGTTCTTTTAACCTTTAAGGTAACTGTTCCAGTGCTGTAATTGCTGTTCTCTGAGGTTGTACCATGTGATAATTAATTTGCAGGAAGTTTTGGATGTCTCAGTGTTAAAATATTGGTTTTGTTACAACAAAAGACCTCATACGATTGCTAAATTTGCACAACAAAAAGATTCAACAAACTGGTTTGTTTTCAAAGAGTATGCAAAAATAAAGTTTAAGTATTATCAAAAGGTTATTTGGGAGGAATTTAAAAATACTCCTGCCAAGAAAAATACATTTAGAAGCTGATGCAAGGTCAATATTTACAGTTTTTATTCTTTAACTTTCTTAGTAGAGTCTTTTCAGCACAAACAAAGATACCCTGTAATTAGCCATCCCCTCAGACTGTCCTGTTGGATTTTCTCTCTCATAATTCTGAAGAATGACCATAAGTCTTCGTGAAGGAAGACAATATTTCAATATGCCAAAAATTATATAAGGATGCTGGAGGTGAAACATTTATTCCATTAGAGGGTCCTATATTTTAAAAATAAATGGCCTTTTAAATGACGCACAAGAATTTCCCTCCAGACTGGTCTTGTGAAATGTAGTGGCTTTGTCTCTGTCGTGGTTTGGGTTGGAGGCCTCTTGGTAAATAATAAGTTTTTTTAGTTCTTGTCCAATTATTCCTTCAGATGCAGTCTAATCTACGGTTCCTTCTGGGGCAACAATAATATTACAGTAAGTGCTCTGTCTTCAGAGCAGAAGGAAATGGATTTTAGGAAAAGACATTCTGCTACACCTAGCCTTTGCTGTCAGCTGACCTGCAACTATTTTTCTGTCCAGAGCGGACCATTAAAAGGACTTCTAATTCAGTATTTTATCAGTCCATAAATCTCCTTATAATCTTGTTGACAGGTGAAGTCCTTGAAGGCATCCCCAGCAGGCTGGGGATATGCAGGTCATTGCCAGCCCTTTGTGGCCAGGTTACAGACCAGCAGAGCAGAGGAAAAAGCAACCCTTCACAGGGTGATTAGAAAGTGCATGTTGTCAGGGATGCTCAGCACTTCCCTTTTATTTTAAAATAGTGTATTAGTGGTGGTGCTGACAGTGGAGACACTTCCTGCTAGGACCTGTATCATTCTTCCTATCTGGGACAGGCTTTCTGAATCTGGGATGATAAATGCCCAAAGGCTTCACTGCAATTCTTTTTCTGCAACCGAAGCTGCACAAATATTGTTGTTGCATTGAAGAATTTAAGTGTGTGTTAGAAAACATGGCTGTTTTGTACACAGGGATAAAAATTCACAGGCGTGAGCCTAAAGGTGCTCTTGATTTCTTGCCTGCCTGAGGATGACTAATCTACCCTGGCCAAGAAAGTTAGGGCTAGAGTTTTTTGCCTTGTATTGTACACTACAGCAACCTGTACCTGAAAACTTCTTAGGTCGTTGGAGGAAGTGAAAATTAAATTTGAGGAGAATTCTTCATTTCCCTCATTATATATCCAAGTGCTTTACTTGGTTCAGACATGGGTGAACGCTTTACTTCAGCAAGAGCAAAATATTTCCAAATTAAATTATTGGTTATGAATTCAGAACGTGAATTTACATCAGCCACTGAGGTTATGTTTGGAGAAGCTGCCTGACTTTTCCAAGTCTCTGTTCTCTCTTCTCCCAGGATTTATAACAGGCTTTTTTTTCCTCTTTAAAGTTATTCATAAATTTTGAATATTTTAATAAAAAACTGATAGCAGCTTTTACAGCTTTGATTTAGCCAATGCTCTCAGGTGATTGAGGAAAATCTGTAGAGACACTGAGAAGTGGAGCAGTTCATGCCTGTGTATCAACCTTGGTGTTATGTTTCTGTGTCTGTCACAACACAAGTAAAAGGCTTTCCTCTGTCTAAACCATAAACTTTTCTGCCTCGCTGAATCCAAAGTTGGAGTATTTGCTGCAGAAAGTTGAAACTTCTGTTCGAGAGGATGTTGCTCAGTCTAAAACAAGTCAAGTAAATTGAAACGATTTTCCTCTGTCTTCTGAAGGTGATCAACTCTGATGACTGTATTTTTGTTTTGTGATGTTTTGAAAATGTCATTTGAATTTAGAAGACCTGACTTTTAACCAATGTTTCTAAAAATGTAGCTAGTGCTGTTTAAGTTGTTTCCAGGGTAGTATTATTCATAAAGATCCTCCAATAAGAGACCATAAATTACTCCTCATTTTACAAAGTCTGTCTACTGGTTTACCACGCTATGTCTGGGGACTTCATCTATTGCAGATGCCTCTTCATTCTTTTATGTGACAAAATAAGGTCCCCTTCTGTAACAGATCAACAGTTCATTCCCAAATTCACTTGAAAATTAGACAGCTTTGTTTCAAAGGCAAAATGGCAAATATTGTAAAATACTGATAAAAATATTAAAAAAGTCTTCAAACCTTCAGGTTTTTTGGTAATTAATTTACCATGTCCTCCATTCTTTCAACTACCTCTTTAAACACACTTGAGGGATACTTAGAAGGGGACTAAGGTGCAGGATTCAATACCCAGACTTTGTAGACATCTGCAGGTCAGATAGCAAGGGTAGCAGAGACCAACATTTCGACCCCCAAATACCCTTGGAGTCAGGAAGAGGAAGGTGCTTCCCAGGATTTTTAGCCCTAGGAGATTTTGGTGCATACCAGAACCAGCAGTCCCCTTGAGTGGTGAGACCAAGAGCTACCTGGGCAGGCAATTGGTACTACCAACCCACCAAAGTGGAGATATCCTGTCTGAGCTGGCCCAGGCAGCAGGAAAAGAAGGATGGTTGGCTATCCTCACTCCCTGAAGTCTGGTTATAGAGTAAATACCACCAGGACCCCTGAGGGGCTCACCGAAAAAAACAATAGCTGAGATTTGCAGCAAGGCAGATGCTAGCTGGACATAAGGGGGGAAAGAATCCACTGGGTGAGTGGTGCAGCCCTGAGTGAAAGAAAGCTTCATCCTTGGAGATGCATTCTTTGGAGAAGCTCAAGACACGGCTGGACATGGCCCTGAGCAACTTGAATTCCTTTTGGAGTTAGCCCTGAACTGAGCAAAGCTTGACTTGAGGGCCACCAGCAGTCACTTCCAGCCTCAGCTATCCCATGGGAAAATGACTTTTATGTAAGACACCCAGACAGGGTAGATGTGCAAAGACTGAATAAAAAATTCTCACACCCTTCAGAGAGATAAGGTAAAAGAAGAGAAATGGCTTCAGAAGAAAGGTTTAGAATGTTCAGATACTGAAGTTACAGAAAATGCTGTGTGAAGTTCTCTTAAATTTACTTTTTGCAACATGCAATGAGAAATCAGATGTCTTCTGAAAGGATTTAGTTAAAATCCTTGAGTCAGCAGCAAGCATGACAATAGTTAGTACTGAGCAGCTGAAAACTGTTGGATATTCTGGAAGGTAATCCTCTTCCAATTCATTATGATATTGTGGGTTTCATTTTTATGTAAGAGAAATTTCTTGTTAGAAAACATTCACTGTGTCTGTAACAATGATATTATAATAAGTTTAAATGAGTGCAATTTTTTAAAATCCTCAAAAATGTACCACCTTTTTTTTTCTCTAAAAACTTTTTCCAAAAGTAGCTTTGCCTTTACTCTTACTTTGTATGTTGTCTCTCTGAGAAAAAAAAAAAGTCATTGTAGTGAAATAGGAAGACATAAATCCATTTATAAGTCAAGTGATGAACATTTTAAGGCTGAAAATATTTGAAAAGACAGGCAGTCCTCTCTTAAACTGTAATATATACAATGCTACCACAGTCTTCTAATCTAACATAAGTCTAGGCTTTATGTACATCAGTGGAGGCTTTCTAGTCCTCTGCTAGATATGCAAACATAAATTATCAGTTTTCTGAATTTAAAGTCCCACCTAGAAAGGAAGATAATGCTTGGTAAAATCATTACTTGAATTCAAATTAAAAACTTGACTCTATTAAAGAGTCCATGAGTAATGATTTTTTATACTGCTTAGGTTTAAAATTCCTCAGAAACAGTGGTTAAATGTTTTAAGTGCTAAATTATAAGTTAGCTTTCCAAACTAAATCAACTGGATGGTACAGAAGACTGCAAATCAAAGTTTGCATCTTTTCCTTGAGACACTAGTCCAAAGCCTGTTGAAGTTAACTGGAATCTGAGAAGTGAATTCACTTTGGACTTTGGAAGATAAACAATATGTAAGCACTTATGCCTTTTTAATCATCTTCTACTCCTATGCAGGATATGCAAAGAAATGGGAAACTAGAAAATGGATAAAAGCTTCTGAGTGTTGTGTCTGAGGGGCAGTAGTGATATGTGCTAAATATCCCATTTCAGGGCTCTGGCAAACAAAAGTTCACAAAATCTGCAGATAAGCATGGACAGTCACCTCTGCTGCTGTATGCACAGTCTGCTCTTTCAGGCTGTAGATCTTCCAGGGGCATTGGGTCATCCTCTGCAAGAGCAAAGTCCTCCCTGGGTCTGTCCCCAGCCTCCTGCAAACCCCTCACTCCCACAATTCACATATCTGTAGGAGATACCTGTGATGTGCCCAGGGTCTACTTGCCCTCACTGGTACCTCTAGGTATCCATGTACTGAATTTGACCTCTTTGCTTGGTGTGTTTGCACTGCTAAGCCTGATCCTAGTATTTCCAAGTCCTTACAGTATCGTCCTACATCCCACCATGGAGCATGACATTCTCAGCGCCGTCTCATTCAGCCACCTGCAATGCCCTTTGAAGTCAAAAGGCTACCTGAAATTAAGATATTTTTGATGCTCACTTGTCTTGTAGATACTGGTATCATATGACAATCAGCCAGATTTCCAATTCTTTTCTTTTTGCACCAACACAGATCAATTTTGCACAGGCAAAATTCCAAAGCATCAAGGGAAGCAGGACAGAAGCTCTGGAGAAGCCAGATGCTGCTGCTGGAAGCAGAGAAGACAGGAAAGAGTGGGGTTTTTTGCTTTTGGGAGATGTCCTCCCCATCCACAGCCCAGGCACTGCAACCCTCACCTCCTGATCAACACTTTGTATTTACACAGCATTTTACATCAGTGTGGAGCAGTGTTGAGTGTATTATATGTGGCAGGGTCAGCACTTAGTGAAGAATTTACATCAACTCCTGCCAAAAGTTCTGCATTTGCTAATCTCTACAACCTCATAGTGTCGAAAAGCGTATTAAATTGTTAAATATTTTTACAGGACTGGAGGCTACTAGACCCCATGCTGGACGTCTGTATTTTTGAACAGCAAAATTGCAAGTTTAAGACTCTGCTCCTTTCTGCTTGAGCTCCAAGTAATGATACACAGATCTGTAAGAATGAGAGGGTTTCCCAATAAATTTCTGGGGATTTAGATCAAATTCAGTGGCAATCTTCGTAACAGATGCTCTAATGTAGTCCAAAAATTTTGGAAAACCTCTGCTGTGAAATGACCAGCTAAAGCACTGAAACACACTCTTGATCATGCTTCTTTCTTAAGAAACATTTGCACAGCAAGGCCTGAGCCCTCCCTCCCACCTGCTCCTGAGCTAGCTGCTACTTGGCCCCTGTGAAAAACTTCTCCCCTCTTTCTTAATACAAAATTGCTGGTTTGGCTCCTTTTCGCCACTTTGTTCTGAAGTTTAAACCAAGGGTTGGGGTGCAATGGCACAAGATTCCCAGCAGACATGCTCCCTAAGAGCAAAATTTTGGTGTAGTGCCATCTGACTATTATGCATGATCTCTAAATATTAAATATGAGTCTTAGATCAAACTGAGGTGTATTGTTTTGTTATCATAGTTAACATTTTATTGTAGGAAACCTGAGCTTAGCACCTCAGCTGCAATGAAAGGATGTTTATGGTAAACTTCCCTTCCCCAGTTTCCTAATTTACCCACTCCCTAAAAAGCCCAGACCTTTACAGACTAATGTGCAGATATGGACAAAAATTGTGAGTGTAAAGCAACCTATACAATGAAAAATATGTAATTTACAGCCTGAAACTAAAATTATGTTGCTTCAAACAACTATTTTCTATCTTAGCTGCTGGAGAGGCGGAAGTCCTGAAACTACAGCCTAGTAGTTTCTAAAACTATTAAAAACTAAACTACTAAAACTAAAACTACAGCCTAGTTTTGCCTAATGTAAGAGGTTAAGGCATGAGACAGACACAAGACTAATGTGGAAAAGTGGGGCTGTAACTTTACTGGAACTAGAAAGCTGGCCATAGTCAAGATGCTCTCTGGGCGTCGTATGAGTTTCCTGTCCTTGGATAAAACACCAAATCTAGATTAAAAGCTCCCCCTTGCTTCAGGAACACAGCCAGAGAGATTAGGCTGGGTGTCAGGACCTACTCCCAGCTGCTCATGCTGCTCCAGGGAGCCACGTGGCAAACGCTCTTCTGCTGCAGGGCAAGATCCAGACCTCTCTGTGTAGAGATCGGTCCTTGGCAGTCACTTTGGGCTTAAATATTAGCTTAAATATTAGCTACCTGCCAGTCATACTCTTTGGAGCTGGCTTTTCAGGAAGATAAAAGCACCCAAAGCACCAAAGTAAAATCTACACTCGTTGACAGTGGGCACTTGGTCAGAGGAATGCTGTCCGGGCAAAATACAAAAGCCAGCAATAAAACATCCTGCTGCTGTGAAGCCTTCCTATCCAGCCTCATGGAAACCAGCCTAAAGCCAGAGAACCCTGTCTGTGAAGGAGGTGGAAAATTTCACAAAGTGAGAAAAACTTGAACCTTTGTGAAGAATCTGTGTTCACCCTCCCCAGCGCTGCCATAGCTGATAGCCCTGCCCACAGCATGGGACCTTGTCTCCTCCCACTGGTGTGGACCATGGGGTACCTTGCATCATCTTCACCACCCCACTCCCCTAGGTAAGCCTAGGGAAAGGAAAATCCCTTTGGGAAACTTGTCCTCATTGGCATGCAGGACTGTCTGACCATGAGTTGCACAGAAACAATGGCACATCCACTGACAATCTAGCACACAGTAATTTTAGGGGCTTTAACCCACTTGTATTATATTTGGGAGCATTTTTCTTAACATTTGAATGTTTAGGGCTGGCGAAACAGCTTCAGTGGACGATATTTGGCGCTTCCTGGATTTTCCACACAAGGTAAGCCAACAAGCCTGAAGCAGCTGGGGCTGGCCAAGTCCTCTTCCCTGTAGTGCAGACTCATGATGTGCCAAGGAAGCTCCACAAATGAAGGCTCAAAGGTCAGAAGGCTTTCGGGGGAGATGAAACTTTGGCTGCCCATTTCACATCTCTTCAAATGACTCTTAACATCCAGGAGGAGAAAATACAGGGAAAATCTCTCCCTGCATGTGCAGGCTGGCAATGTGAGACCTTTCTACTGCAGCCCAACACATGGTCCTTTATTTGGATGCAACTTCTCTCCCACTCCCTCGCTGCTGGTGACGAATACCCCCAAATTTGTCCCAGAAGTGTCGTACCTGGCCATGTGGAAAAGGACAACTGTCTGCTGCGGAAAGAGCAGCAGATTGGGCTGTGGTTACTGATCCTGTCTGCGGCTGAGGGCTCGCTGATGGAGGAGCCTACATCCAGCCTTTAGCCATGCTCCTGCCTTCCAGAGGTGGCTGGCAGAGGTTGCTGATGTCTTTGGCTGCCCTGAGTGTCCCTCATTCAAGGTCCTGCAAGGAATTCCTTCCTCTGCCAAGTGGTTAAAAAAAAAAAAAAAGAAAAAAAGAAGAAAAAAAAACCAATTAGACTTACCATTTTTTACACTTAAAAAAACAGTTTGGAAAATATGTTGCTTAAAATCAACTCCCATTTAAAAAAATTAGTTCAAGATGCTGTCACTTCCCGAGCCAGGAGACACTGGGAGCACAATGCAGGAAGCCTGTCCAGCCCCTGCACTGCTGTCGGACAGGGACAAGTTATTATAGTGTGGGTGAGATTAAAAAAGGTTCTGAGCACCCAGACAAAATTTTTCTTTGTCTCTGTGCAGTGTGCGTGTAACCCAGTCTGTGACCTGCACTGACCAGGGGATGGAAAAGAGTTTCAAGAGTTTTACCTCTATGAAGTCATTTGTTTCAGACAAATTGCAAACAGCAACACAGATCCATCTGTGGTGAAGACTATTTCTGCCATGTTGTCAGTGGCATGTTGCTAAACAGGGCTGCCACAGACTCTTCACGCCACAGGCCACCCTCAGGAGATCAAACTGCAGGACTGTCAGGGAGAGATGCAGTAGGATGCTTGTGCCAAGCAATCACAGAATCATAGAATGGTTTTAGGTTGGAGGGGACATTAAAGATCATCCAGTTCCAACCCCCCTGCCTTGGGCAGGGACACCTTCCATTAGACCAGGTTGCTCAAAGTCCCAACCAACCCAGCCTTGAACACTTCCAGTGATGGGGTGTCCACAGGTTCTTTGGCAACAGGTTCCAGTGTCCCACCACCCTCACAGTAAAGAATTTCTTCCTAATAACTGATCTAAATCTACCCTTACCCTAATGCAGGGGACCACAAGTCAGCTATGAGAGGCATAGCAATAATTAAATCGTTTAAGTGAGCAAGAAGAGTGCTCTGTGTTTCTGAGTCTGTGTTTGTTAGGGTATGATACACACACCAAGAGCAATGAGGCATAAGGATGCCTGTTATCTGTTATTCTGTTACCACAATATCTGTGTTACAGCATGACCGTGCAATCACATTCACAATTTATTTTAGATTTGGGAAAGGAGAGGAGGAATAGCTTTTTTTCTTTCTAGCACTTCAGGACCAGATCCAAATCTCTTTGAAATCAATGGGCACCTTTCCAATGCTTTCATTAGGTTTCAGCACATACCCTAGCTGCAGTAGAACAAACAGGGATCATTATTTAGGCAGATAAACCTTCCACCACCTTTAACTAGCAGTAAGTTTCAGTGTGACAGAGACATAACTTATATTTGAGAGTCAGTACATTGCTTGCTAACTCTCTAACAACACTGGGAGATACGTGTTTTTGGAAGACTCCCTACAACATTTCAAGGAGATATAAACTGGCATCTGCGGTGCATAAGCTGTTGCTTCCAGGAGCCCCTACTTTTTCTTCTCTTCTTTCTTTTTTTGTACCTCATTTCCTTAGCTTCAGGTTCCCCTTTCTTCGATTTATCCTACAGTCTTCACTTCAGTGAGGCAATGCTCAGTGTACAGAATATGAACTCCAATTTGAATTTCTTCATTTTAAAGCAATTTGACTTTTTCCCATTATTTTAGCTTTGCAGCTCTTTTCAGCATCTTGTAAGTTAAAATATATGGTATTGTAGTGTGAAATTAAGGTTTATAAGACACAAGAAAAATTGAAAATTCCATTTTCAGCTTATGTTATAGTAGACAGAATCACTGACGGTGCTATGCTAATGGCAGGATGCAATAATCTGAAAGGTTATTTCCAGCCTAAACAAATGAGTCTATGAATAAGTTTAGTAAGTGTATATTTTAATAATAAATTGTAGTTGTTTATATCTGCAAGTAGAACTTACAGATTTTTTTCTAAGGATTATCTGTATACATTTCTGAAGAATAACAAAATTAAAGTTTAAAGGGTCTAAAAGATACTCGAAAGTAACTTTCACATCTAGAATATTAGAGCACTGAAGCTGCATCTCCCAGGATTGTCTGCAGAAAGGACTTTATTTCCTGCTTTTAATTTTATCAAAATCTCGACAGTAATTTTTGAAAGTGAATGTCAGCAGTTATGTCTCAAGAGAGTTTACTAGAAATTGAAATATTTATTTTTTGTTTCTTTGTTTTTTTTTCAGGGGTTGAACATTTAATAAACCAGTCTTTGATAATATCTTTAAAGTACTTAAATATGAATTTAAGAAACTGAATTGTGAAAGTTGAGTTGGTTTCATTTAACAATTTTTAAAAAAAGGCTGCTGCCTGTAAATAAAGATCCATACCTGTAAACTGACAAGGTTTAATTTCATAAAGTGGTTGAACAAACAGAATTATTTTTCCCCTCTCACCTAAAGACAATACGCTGCAGAGATTATTGCTTCCTCAGATTTTGTTAGAAGAGAAAACATTTGTTTTCTCATCAAAGTCATAGAAGTCCCATTTTATCATCAGCTGTAGGAGTATCCCCTCCATAGTTAAGTAAATGAAAAGCATGGCTACAGACTTATAGTTTGAATTTCAGATCAGTTGACAACAATAATACCCCAAGAATTCAGTTATATGATAAAGGAAGATTAAAAAATATCTAGGAAATTAATCACTTCGCAATATTTCTATCTCTATCTAAAGGAAAATTCATAGCAACTTTTGTTAACATTTGCAGTATAAGGCAATAACGCAACAACAAGAAGAAAAATTTAGAAACCCGAATCTATGACTTTGGGGGGTTTTTTGTTTTACAGATACTGAGCTTAAAAATTCCTGATAAACTGAAATATTTTGTTTATTTTGATTAGAGAGATATGAAATGAGTCACTAAGTCTTTGACCTAAATGCCTGTTTGTGTATGCTATCTCCAAAAGGCGGAACAAAGTATTTTTGGGCTATAGGTTATTTTTCAATGTGTGTTACTTTCGAAATTAAATATAAAAACATTTCCACTCGGTTATAGATGTTTGTTACCTAGTTCCGCTTTACTCTCTTTCATACGTACATTTCTCACATCAAAACAGGATTCACTCCTGCCCAAAGTTTCTTCCTAAATTCAAAATATAAGAAAAGAAGGTCAGAAAATAAGAGGTTAACCATAGCCTCTAGCACTATAAATCCATTCAAGCCATAAATAGCAAGGTGATTTGGTTTCTTAATGTTTACCATGACTTTAAAATGAGTAGTAAGGAATCTCCAGTGTTGGAAAATTGAAGATTATTAAGGGTAATGAATATCAACCAGAACATAGATGTTAGAAATTAGGGCATAAAGCAGGCCAAAGCTGTGCTGGCTCTGAAGAAGTAAGGGTTAGGAGCAAGACTCACTGAGTTTATGCCAGAGAAATTCTCATTTGAACAAAACATTCCATGAAATCCACTGTACTTTGACTGTGTTCCAGCAGCTTTCACAAAGGCAAGGCATCACAGTGGGACATTTTCCTGCTCACCCCATGCAGTCTGGTGCTGAGCACTGATAAAGAGCAAACAAACATGCTGCATTTCAGACCTCCAGTTCAGACTGAGACGTTGGGTGTTGGGTGCCACAACGGCAAAGAAATGGACAGTCCTTGCCTGGGAAGATAAAGCTTCATATGGAGTTACCTTGATGGCCTTGGGTTAACCTTTGGGCTTGACTTTGACAATGCCCATTTGCACTCCTCCACTGAGGGTTTGGGTCTTGTTTTGAGTTCATTTACCTTGAACAGATGAGGAACTCGGTGTCATGATGGCCTGGTGTTAGCACAGTATTACACTCTGGATTTTTGAGCAGATGACCTCAGTTTTGCCCAGTTCTGTTCACATATCTGCTTGGCATCCTTGTAAAAATCCCTGTGGCCTAAATTTGAGCCCTCTCAAGAAATTTCATCCAAGTGGAACTGGTTATCCAGATTATTAACAGAGGATGCCACAATCTACACTGAATGGAAACCTCAAGCAACAGGGACCTCTTGGAGTTGCACACCTACGTGTATGGGCATTATTGCTTGGGAGGCCAAACTTTCTCTGTTTGCCATGTCAGGACGACCTTTTGTGTTGCTCCAGGTGCACTGAGGTTTGACCCATGGGCTCCATGCACCAAACAGGACACCCAGGCAGCATCACAGAGCCCATGAGTGATGCTGGCAAGCACTGAGCTGAGCATGAGTAAAGGAAATCCAATTTGTGCTGAGCACCAACACCAAGCCTTGGCCTTACGAAATGCACTTATTGGCAGAAGGCTGCTGTTTGCTTCCGCTTTCTTTTTCGCTGGAGCCAAGTCTTTAATCTCAGCGAGTGCCACCCCTGCGCAGTCTGGCATGTGCTCTTTGGGGGCTGCTGAGATCCCAGCAGCCTCCTGCCAGGAGTTCATTAATTACAAGAACAGGAGCGCTGCCTGTGTGCCGTGCCAGCGTGTGGCTTCCAGGTCTTTGACGGTGTGTGTTTATGCAACTGCAGACAGGGCTGGCGTCTGCTGCACCTTGCAGGGTGACAAGGAAATGACAGTAAATTCAAGGGTGTGCTCACTCGTCGCTTACGTGAAAATATCCTGCCTTCATCATGCCAGAGAGGAGCCAATGTCAGCACTCAGCACTGTGAGGTCACTTCCCCCATATCATGCCACATGTCCCCTGGGGCACTTGCATGGACAGAGCAGCAAAGCCGAGGGGATCCACATTTTGTTTCAGAGGCAGTTGACCATCACTCCACTGCTGAGGTCAGAGACAAGACTGAGCCAGGCCGAGCTGTGGAGCTCTCTGATATGGCCCTTGGAGCTGCCCAGCTCCAGAAGGGTTGCTTTCCTGGATTTCATAGATAGAAAATAGTATGCAAGAGTCAGCGACTTGCTTGGCCCCAGCCAGAGTAGGTCCACTGGATGCTGTGGACTGACACTGGTTTGCACTGCACAAAGATCTGGAGCAAGGTCTTTCGTGCCTCTTGATTGCTGTGAGTCATCCAGATTCCAACTGATAGGTAAACCCATTTTAAGACAGTTTAAAATGTAAAATTAGTGCTTAGTTTCTTGCCTGCTAGCATCAAATCTGGCCAAGGCAGCTATCTGTAATTTTAGAATATATCAAGAAGATTTATAGATCTAATGAAAACACTCTTTTCCATCTCCCTGGCAATTTAGCCTTCCACTTGCTTTTTAACTTCAGTGCATCTTTAGATCCTGTGGAAACAACACTAAAGCTAAATGCAGAACAAAAATGAGCTCACACCATCTGGAAAAACTTCTTTCTTGGAGAGGCCATGTTTAACTTAGGAAGACCCCTACCAGGGTAGCAGGAGTACAAATGAAAAGCTTTTTGTAATAAATCTATTTTAAGGGTTTATACATTGCTACAGAGCACCACGCTCTCTGGTAGCCTTGTCAGGATTTACCACAAAGGAACATCAAAACAGCAATGAGTTTCATGAGCAGACGTCAACCCTTTTTAATGTCAGATTGAAACAAAGGGTTTGAGGTACAGGAACAGGAAAAGATGAATAAGACTGAAAAAGCTTAATATAATGATTATAGGAGTGATGGAAACTTCCAAGCATGGTGTTATAACCATTTCATGTAAGATGAACAGTAAATAACCACAGCAATAGTAATCAGAGCTTTCATGACTAGGCAATCACATATGTTATTCTTCTATTGTACATGTATACATAACATACAACTGAATATAATAGGGCATTAAGAGTGAGGGGTGAGGTGTTTTCAATTGCTGTCTGAAAAGGGCTCAAGCATTTTAGTACCAAAGAAGAAATATTTATAATATACCTGTGAGTTTTACAATACTCAAGAAATGGAAGCAGCAGGATGGAGTAACTGGAAAAACAATGTGGTATGAGAGAGCTTGGAGCAGAGGCCAGCCATAGGGCAGATAGAGGAGGAAGGACTTTGGGCAGAAAAGTATAAGCTTAAACTTCAATGAGTGGCAGCTGAGCCCTGCAGCTATTCCAGATAACTTGAAATAAAATACTAGGAGCTATAGAGTGAACTGGCCTGTGCTCTTCCAAGAACTGCATAAATTACAGACGCTAGTTCTCCTTCTTAGAGTAAGAAACTTCACAAGAGGTATTAAAAACTGCAATGAACAATGAACAAATAAAGAGCCCTGATTATTGTCATACTGGACCTGGAACCAAACATATTTGATAGACTCTGTCATGGTGCTCCTTCATGCCCAGCTACAGATTACAGAGCTGTTGATGCTCTTGCTACTGAGCATTGCTATATAAATCTTGAATTGTTTACTGGGATGTCTGCTTTCTTGTCATACTTGCTAGAAAAATGCGGCTGAAAGTCTGATCTGAAGCTGAATACTTTATTTCTGTTATCTGATGCTGTGCAAAGGGTGAGAGTAACTTTTCATTGTCTGTCAGCAAAATAAAAAGTGGACTCTCTCAGTATATCTCCCATTGTCCTTGACTCCATACTTGCATAAACTCATAGAAAATTTAGGCTTTCAGCTTTCTAAAAGATTTGATGATGCAGTAGTCCAGGTGCTCTTCACAGAAGGCTGTATTACAAATATATTGTCATTACAACCAATGAACAAGAACTTGTAGGCATTCTCAAGCACCTTTTTGGTAGTGCATTTGGCCAATCATGCTACTTCAGCAAGTATGGTGGTGGAACCAGGTGGTTTTATGCAGTAGAGCCTCCTGCTGACTGGAAGGAAGACAGTGTTATTCCAGTTAACAAAGGCATGAGGGAAACCTTGGTGTATTGGTTTGAAAACGAACCAGTGGGAGATCGTAAATCAGAATAAAATTCAATAGGAAAAATTAAAAATAAGTGAAAGAATACAAGGAAAAGCACTGACAAAGTCAGATACAACCTGACACCCTGTTGGGGTGGTGGTAGCAGTCCAAACGTAGTAGCTCAGTTGAAGCGGTGATTCAGCAGTCTGGTCTCCAGCTGAAAGTCCAGTGGTAGCTCTTGTCCTCTGGGAAGCCAGTAGACAGGGCTCCCGTGGTGTTTGCAATCTCACCTTATATCCAGGATGGAATGCTTGTCTCCTCCCTCTGGGCGGAGCATCCCACAATGGGATGATGTAATGTTGCCAGTCATGTGGTAAGGCCTTGATTGGCCATTAACACAATATTGTCCGGAATGGGTTATGTATGAGTCATGTGGCAAAACCCATTAACAGGAGATAGTCCGGAGGGAGGAGGCAAGCAACACCACCCACCTGGTGTCAACAGTTCATGTAGATGGCAATAGAATACACTGCAACCCAGGACACTTGGGAAACTACAGACCTGTTAGCTCAGCCTCAGTGCCTGGGAAAATTACAGAGAACGTCATACTGGGTGCTACTGAAAGGCCTTTAGAGAAGAAGGCACAGACAACATGGGAAAGTCCTGTATAACTTATTTAATGTTCTTCTAGCATAAGGTCACCTCTCTTATTGGATGAAGGGAAGGCAGTGGAGGAAGTTTTTCTGGATTTCAGTTTATTAAGGCTTTTGATTCTATCCCTCACAACATTCTTCTAGACAAGCTGTCCAGCTGTGAAATGAGCAGGTACACGGTTCAGTGGGTGAAGAATTGAGTGAGGAGCAGGGCTCAAAAGGTTGTAGGGAATCTGGCTGGAGGCCAGTCAGCAGCATTGTTCCTCAGGCTCAGATCTAGGGACAGTTCTGTTCAATATACTATCAATTATCTGGAGACAGGAGTTGGAAGTTTTCTGATGATGCTAAACTGGGATGTGCTGTTGACTCGAGGAACAAGAGGCCTTGCAGAGGGATCTGGATAGATTGGAGCACTGGGCAACCATCAGTGGCATGAAATTGAACAAGAACAAATGCTGGGATGAGAAATACCTTCCACAAGTATGAATTGGGAGAGGCATGGCTGGAGACCATCCCCACAGAAAGGGGTCTGGGGGTGCAGGCTGACAGCAGGCTCAATATGGGTTGGCAGTGCCAAACCACATCTTGGCACACATCAACTACACCACAACCAGCTGCTCAAAAGGGGTGATAGTCCTGCTATTTTTAGCACTGGTGCAGGCTCATCTTCAGTACTGTGTGCCCCAAAATTTAAAAAGGATGTGAAGGTATGTATCCAGAGGACAACAAAATGGTGAAAGAGCTGGAAGCCACATCCTCTGAGGAGCAGCTGAGGACAGGGGCTCAATCTAGTTTGGAGGGAATGAGGCTGAGGCAACCTCACTGCTCTGCAGCTTCATGAGAAGGGGAAATGCAGAGGGCACCCAGTGCCAGCGTGCATGGGAATGGCTCAAAGCTGCTTCCAACCGAAAGGATGTAAGTGGAAACAGGATTTTAATTTATGTTTCTGACTCTGTTTCAGGACAGATGTTCACAAGCATTATCACAATGTGCAGGTGTAGCCAGGAGCAGGTTAATGCAATCCTCAGTTTAGCTTGAGAAAACAGCACTTCAAGTCTGACAAAGTCAGAGAGCTACAGAACCTTGCAAATCCCCTACATCTTGTGCAGAGCCATTTGCTAGTGGGACTGCATGGGGAAAACAGATTTCTGTCTCACTCGTGTCTCTTGTGGCAAGGAGTTAATGGCACAGTTTGTAACCAACACAGTTGCTATGAACTCTGCTCTCCAGGCAAATTTGCCCATGGAGTTCCTTGGAATCTTATGAATTAGGGGCTATTTGTCTTCCTGGTGAGTGTCCTTCACCCAGGCTCCCTCTGGAGAGAGTGAACATGATGGTCTGTAAACACCATTCCTTCATAGGACATATTGTTTTGAGCACACATCCTTCCTGGAGCCTGCCATGTAGAATAACCCAAACAATGGAACTGCCTGGAGCCGAAAGAAGGGGTGCCAGGTAAAGGCAGTTCCCTTCAAATCAGAGGCAGACACTGGGTCAACCCACAGATGATAGAACAGTCTTGAAAAGATGTTACTGATACTGAAAAAAAGAAACCCTGAAAATTATCTATAAAGTATTAACCTTTACCAGAAACAGGAAAGTCGATAACTCACTGATGCACAAAGAAGGCTCTTTCTAGGAGAAAAAAAACTCAAAAGTTCTAAGAATGTGATTTTTCTCTGTTTGGTAATGCATTTTTAATGTATGAATTTGTATTTTGGCATTCAAAAAATCCAACCCCCAAACATTCCTCCACCTACTTTATTTTTTTCTGTTTTTTAAAATTATTTTGAATTTTAGCCTTTGAGGAGGAAGAACAATAACCAATGTCATGCATTACTTTGGATGTAAAAGTTGAAACAACTTTTTGTTGGTCGAGCAACAAAGGTCGAGCAGTCCCTATGTCCTGAAGAGTGAGAATGAGGATTGGTAACAGTCACACACAAAAAGAGTAATGCTTGGTATTTTCCAAATTACGACACACCTTGATAGCACTCTTACAAAGCACACTTTTTGCCTTCCAAAACTTGCTCTGCCATGGTTCTTGAGTAGTGATGCATGAAAAGCACTCCTGTGCCTGCCTGGTGCTTGTATTGCCCACACGGAGTGCTGAAAAGTGGCAGCTCCTCATGGGGCTGCGAGCCTGGAGCCCTTCCAAGCACAGGCTGTTTTGCACAAGCAAGAACCCCTGGAGAAATGGAGCCCAGGGAAGAGCAGAGCTCACTCCTGCTCTAAGTTTGCAATGGGCCAGAGGGCCAGAGACAGCCAGGGCATGTGTATTGCCTTGGAGGCACAAATGCAGCAGGCAGGAACAGAGCTGGAAGGGCCCAGAGGAGCCCTGGCAAGGGGCTGTGCTCAGTGACGCACAGGACAAGAAGCAACCCCTGGGGGCCACCTTGGGAGCCTAGAAAGTTGCCTTTGCCCAGATGTGGGGCACAAGGGTAACCTTCGTGGGGTATGAACAGCAGGCAGCAACCTGGTCAAAAGAGACCTAGAAGCCCTGACCAATGGTTATGCTTGATGCAGTAGAGGAAGGCAAAAAAGCCCCAGAAAACTGTGGCAATCTGTCCCACAGGAAAATTCCTTCCTGATCTCAGCACTGGTACAGGCTGTTCTCTAGGCATGTGAGTAAGACCTGTCTCATTGTCCCACAGGTTGGTCACACCTCCCAGGAGATATTCAAACCCTATTCTGCCTCAACCTGGAGCTGTCTCAGGGTGTTGTGAAAGTGGCCACACTCAAATGGATGCTGAACTAGCACATCCTGAAACAATTAGCTCTGGCTGTACTATTTGGATTCCCATACTGTGCTGTATCTTGTAATAATCCAGACTGGAAGTAACAACTTCCTATATAATTGGCACTGAGTGCCACATCAAAATAAAATAAATAGTCACATCTTTTAACCACTCTAGGTGGAATTTTTTTTGGAAGTGCAAGTGAGACTTGATTTTTTTTCTTTAGTTTTTAACTATGGCTATTGATGGCCTGATCTGAGGTTTATATCTCATCCCAAACATTTTCCTATGGCCTGCTGTTACATAGCAGGGCACTTTAGTGTGAGGGTTTTCAGTACAAAGCAGGTTCTGTTTATAGCACTGGAATGCAGCGATTCTGCTCACACCCTCGGGTTCAGGCAGCCCAAAGTTCACTGGAGTGCTCAAGACACCTGACCAAACACACACCATGTATGTCTCCCTCCTCTACAGCCCTTTGCCAGCCATGTTTCAGGCAGCTGCTGTAGAAATAAAGGAGGAAGCTTTAATGATGTATTGTGCTTGGCCACCCTTGCCTGGTGCTTTTGGCTGTCAGAGACATGTTTCACCATCGAGGCAATATCCAACATTTCCTTCTGCTGTTTAAAAAGATCCTCTGGAGGGAGAGATTTTGTTAGTGAGCAACACATCTGACATCATGCTAGAGCTGCTCTAATATAGGCAACATTAGCCCTAGTCTTTGAAGCACAGTAATGCTTTTCTTCCTGTGGTTTAACTTTTGTGATTGCCCATTTCACAAGTCCAGCTCGGGTGGCTCAGTGATGGCAGAGGCAGCAGGTGTATGGGAACATGTCCTGCCTTGCCTCATTCTGGACTTTGCCCTCTGATTATTACTCTTAATGCTCCCCATGGGGACCATCAGTCCTTTTCATCCACATCTGTAAGAGTGAGACTGTTGGAACAAATAATCCTAAGGGCAATATCATTTTGGCAGTGTGAGCTAGCACAAGGTGGAAATTAAATGGAAGAGAGCTGGGTGCTTTCAATGTCCAAATTCAGCAGCTCTGTTAAGAAAACTTTTCTTGGAAATGAAAGAACAGGGTCATAAGTGCCGACTGTTTATTTCTACAAGCTAGAGATTATTTCACGCCTAATCTATTCATTTCAGTGGGAGGTGCAAATGTTTGGTACTTCCCTGAAGCGAGTGTGAAAGGTCAAATCCATCCAAGGCCTCCTTCCTTCTGTAGGGCACCCAAAAGCCATGCCCTGGTCCCTGCAGGGCCATCAGGCACAGAGTGAGCAGCATCTGTGTGAGCAAAATCCATGAGTGCTCCATCAGACTGGTCAGGTCTTTCAGGGATTTGTATTGCCCAAAAAAAAAAAAAAAAAAGCTGATGTTTAGGAACCGTTGAATTTGGATTTGGTCCCCCATAATTAATGTCCTTTCTATATAGTGATAAAACAGGCTGAGAAGGGGCAGGCAAACATGGTTCTCCACCTTCTTCCTTTCTTTCTCCAACCCCCTTCTTTTCCTTGGGGTGTGGTTGACTGGTTTTTTGGGCTACCACTCTGTTGGCATACTTTAATTTTGCCTTATTTCTTTTTTTTTCCTCACCTTGCTCTATTATTGCTGTTTTTCTCCCATTCTCACCTACATGAAACACGAACTTTACAGATTTGTGAATGAGATTTCCAATCTAGGATGTCCCGGCAGGCTGGAAACAGGGAAAAATGTCTTCAGTTCAGGAAAGCTTTCTCCCATGGTAAGGGAGACTGCCTGTTGCTCATAGCCTGCCCTGTGTTCAAGCAAGCACATTTGACGAAACAAAAGATTCTGAACAGATCCTGTGCTGGCATAAAACATCATATTTCTTTGGAAATCTGCAGAGTACCAACCCAATACACAAGTAAAGACACCTGATTCCTTTGACAGGACAGGTTCTGCAGGAAGAGGCAATATCTTTAATTAGCTGAATTGGTATGGTTGTAAAAGTAACCAGCTTTAGGCAAGAGCTCCTCTTCAAGCTTACAAGAGAAGCAGCTTCTTTCAAAGCTGAATGCCAGTTGAGAGGGATTATTCAGAGTTTAGTTCTTCTGAAAAGCTGCATTTTTAATTTACTTTAAAGTAGAAGTTCAAATACTGAAAAACTTTATATTAAAGCTGCAGATTGCTTTATAGATACAGTGGTTGTTTCACAACAAATATTTGGAACTTTCTACATACTATTTTTTAAATTCAAAATTAACATTTTCTGACAATAACTTTTACATAATTTCTGTAGAAGAATGCTGGGAGTAAACATCTGGTTTTCTGTCTCTCTGTGAAGCAACTGCTCAAGAATGAGTTATAGTCATGCACACAGGATTTATTACAAGATCTATTACAGGATCTTACTTTAATAAAGTAAAAGCAATGTGGACTGCCCAGCGTAGTTCCCCATCTCCTTTGGAGAGATGTGGTGTGTTTCTTGGGGTTAAGTGTCTACACTCTGCAGAGCCCAGAGTTTTAATAGTCATCATAGTTGGTAGTCACTTGGGCCACCAGTAAGGCTATCTCTGCTGTCACTCGTCATCACTTTCAGCATTTCCACCTCCTATGTTCTTGCCAGTGCAAACTCCCGCCAACATCAAGAATGTCTTTCTTTATACAAGTCACTGACAATAAGGTACTGCAGCAATAAACAAGGGCTGCTACATGGCACTAAGACTGTGGTAAAAAAACCCCAAACTCAACATCCATATGAAAAATTGCCCCATCAAATTAACAGAAGTAGGTCTCATACAAAGAAGAAAGGAAACAGGTGAAGAAACCAGGTAAAAAAATTAATTTCAAAATGGCTTGGCAATGGAAAGATAGGAAGGGTTTTTCCCACAACTTGAAAAGCCCTATAGGAAAGCAGAGAAGACCTGCCTGCCCTGTGTATGGGTGCAGCAAGGCTCCTGACAGACCTGGAGAATGAAGATGGGACAGTGGTGACAGGCTGAAGGGCACTGTATGGCCACCCAGGGGGCTGTCACAGACTGCTGGACTGGGGCAGGTGGCATGAGGACAAACCCCCGCCAGACAGGCTGGGAGGGCAGTGGCAGAGGTGATGGGAGCGGGCACGCATTCTCCACGGAAAACAAAACTGAGTCACTGGCCTGGCCTGAAGGATAATTTTAGTGCAGAGGGTGAAACCCAACCCTCTCCTTCAGCATGACATGGGCTGTGACGTGGAGCTGGCAACTCAGCTGCTGCTGTTTCAGGAACGTCAAAGCTGTTTATCAGCCCTGAGCAAGCGTGGGAAAAACCTTGGCGGGGAGCAGGGTGAGCCCAGCAGGTTTTCCTTTCATTTCCTCTCCTTGCCTTTTGCTCACGAGCCCCTTGGCCTGGCGTCATGGAAGCCTGAGCTGAGCTCAATTAATGGTGACGGCCGGGTGCTGAGGGCATGAGCAACACCCTCGTGCACGGAGTGAGCACGCAGGGGCACAAAGGGTAAGCCCAGACGTGTAACACACACACGTAACTTTATTACACATTGCAAGGCAGGGGCTGGGAACCCTCCATGACATTGGTGCTACTGCACCAAGGCCTCCAGGCCTCTGAGGGCCCCACGGGCTGGGGCTGTGGTGTTGGCCCAGAGTTATCACAGTCAGGAAGGCAAGAGCAGGCAGAAAGCAGAATTATTGTTCCCACCTTGGAGAGCGGGAAAGAAAGGCGTCTGAAGTAGATTCCTATGGATGCAATGGTGAGAAAAATTAATTCTTCAGTCTTCAAAGGCAGCAGGCAGCACACTTTTAAAGGCACACACATTCCTGTAGATAAACAGGCAGGTCTTGAGTCATGCACTCATGCCTGCAAAATGTGCAGTTCTGGGCTATTTGTCTTTGTTTCAAACAAAGTATCATTCTGCAGCTATGTGCATCACTTCATTCAGTATGCAGTTTCGGGCTCTTCGCTGAAATAGCCATAGCAAACCACATGGATCTCTACCCTGGAGCGTGTTAAACCCGTAGGCACTCAAAGTACTGCTTGGAAATTTACCCTAACATCTTCAGAGCAGCATCTTGTCCTACATTTCTGACAGTTTTCTGTGACTACTGATTGGATCAAGTTTTTTTCCTCTCCCCTTGCAAAGCAGTAAATGCTCAGGAGTGTTTAAAAAGCTTTTCAGACTTGCTCCATTTGTTCCTATGCCTAAGTACAGATGTGAATATTAAATCTGTATGTGTCTGAATCCATGCTGAACATGCAGCTTCCTGGAAAGGTAGCTGATTGAGACCTCCAGATCTTTATAGTCAGGGACCTCTGTCTATTTGTGTGGGCACCCTTTTGAAATCTTTATTCCTTATAGTTAGAGAGTAAGCTACTGATGATCTCATGATGCGCCTTTCTCTCATGTAGGAACATCCTGCAGTTTGCCTCCAGCACCAGTTTGTGGCCAAGGATGCAGAAGATACAGGATGTGATAAAACAGCCATGCCAAGATCTCTCATCAACTGGTATTTTGGGACAGCAGCAACTGCACATGAGCCAACACTGGTCTCTCTGTTGGACACCCACATGCAGTTCAGCATATGCCGCTCACATATGGCTGGCACTGCTCTTGCACTTGAGGTAGAACTGCTGGCAAAATAAGGAGGTTACGCCCAGCTCAGATCCATCAGGTACTTGGGTGATGAACTCTGAAATACTGAAATAAATGCAAGTGAGGGCTGCAAACAGAGTTGGGACTTCACTGACATTAGGAAGTAAAGGGTGGTGGGAAAAGAGATGCAAGTCTGCAAGGACTAAGTGTAAGCACTAAAATGAAATGAACTTCAAGGTGAGAAATACACTGATTTTGTTAGTGTCCCAAAATAAGAGTATCATACTGTTTAGAGATTTCTTGACTAAAACTGACTTTGACAATGGATTATTGTGTTTCTTCCTATGTTCTTCATGAAAGTTGGCATTCCCTGGTGAATGGCAGCACTTCTATGGTGTGCAGCATGGCTCGAGGCAGCAAAATCTGTCCCTAATACTAGAGTTAAACAAACTGTTAAAATAGGAACTGAACCAAATGCCCAGATCTCCTCCCCAAATTCAAACTAAACCTTTCTTTGAGGTTCAGGAATGTTTGGTTAACTTTAAATAAAACAATGTTGTGTTTCTACACATCCTGCTTTCAGCGAAGACTCCAAGCAAAAACACAAAAATATGGCAGGCACATATATGTTTGCACTATTTTTGGATCAGCTGAAACCAGGAAACACTGGAAATCTCACAAAATCAGCTTTGCCTCACAGACTATCTAGCTACCAGGTTCTGTTGCTGTTACCCCACAGAATACAATATAACTCATGTACATACCAATTTATTAATTTTTCACCAAATAATTGTGATAAACAAGTCTCCCAGACTATCAGACTTATGAACCCCCCATTTTTATTCAATTGTGGCAGCATACCATGTAGCTACCTTATATCCCTTTTATGCTCCTTCTCACTGAGTCACTGGCATAGTTGCATGAAGACAAAATGTCTCTTGTGGTACATGACAACAAACCAAGGCACATCATAACAAAGATAACAAACCAGGCATACGCATGTTGTGCTTCATACTAGGTTTGTGGCTAATTTAAAATACATAATCCCAAATTTTTCTGCTTGATATCTCTTTGACAACTCTCTTCATTTGATTTGTAGAGCATAAATATGAAGACAAAAGCAAGCGTTTAGAGGAATATATTTAGCTGTATAAAATTGCCCTGCATGTCAGGGCAAAATTTTTAAAGCACTTCTGTTTACCACACTTTTGCAAATTTGCAAATTCATATTTAAAGGAACATTTAATGTTTTTGCTAAAAACTATATCACTGTCAGCAAAACATAATACAGACACCCTGATTACCCAGCTATCTACTCAACCGCAACAAAGACATCCCAAACGATTCAGTACCGCAGCTTCATGCTTGCTAGCCAGATTTATTATATTTTCCAGATCCTAACAAGACACATATTAAGAAATGCATGTTAATCATTGTCCTAATGAGAACAATATGCAGTTAGCATTTAGAGTGTCACACAAAAAATACAGAAGGCGAGTACAGAATAAATGCACTCTAAATTCAAGGAAACCCAATCCTTCTTTCCACTTGCGTGTTTCAGTGAAATGGTCTTCTCCAAGAGAAATTTTTAATGAACTAGCTAAATTTTAACTGGTACATATATGTGCTTTCATTAGGCATGGGGCAAAGTAAAATGCCATTCTGACCACAACTGTGAAAGAAAAACAACCACTGTCCTACTTGCTTACGTACAAAGAGCTATGAGTATATAAAGCACTAAAAGCCTGCCCAGCATCTCTCCTCTGGAGACACCAAATTTCCCAGTGTTGCTCTGTTTACAGCCAGATGAATTCTGGAGCAAACAACTACCCAACATGTGTAAGAGGACAAGAATCTATCTTTCATTTATTCGCCAATAATAAATAGAATGCATACCTTACAGAATAAACCAGTTAATCTCATTTGGTAAAAGTGCAAAACCCATCACACTTCTGACAGTCTCAAAGGTGCATGAGGGTTTGGTTTGAAATTTCTAACCCAAAATATGGGCACTTCATGTGCTTTTTTGGTTATGTGGAGAGAGTAAGGTTTGAGATGCTGCTGAAACAGCAAATAAAAAAGGCATCAATGGAATGGGTGCAAAAGAAAGCAAGATTGTCGAGTCTGCTTAGATTGCAGTGCCTCGCTGCCACACCGCACAGAGGACATCTAAAACCTGTGCCTCCCATTCCTCCCTCCTGCCTCCCTACACTGGTCACAGGCTCTGTCTTTCACTCCATCCCGACCACCAGGCACTGTGTGAACGCTGATTCCACCTTTGCTGACTATGCACTAAGAACAGCTTTTCCTTTTTCAAATCTCCCTGGAATTATAAAGGTGTTTCCACACCCTGAGTAAAGACTTCTGAAAATAGTTACAAAACATTAAAGCCGTTTAGAGTGCTGTACCTTTTAATCCCTTTGCATAGGTTAAAACTAGTATTGCCTTGAAAAGAGTGCTGAAGTAAAATGTGACTGAAAAATGTCTCATCACACCCTACTGGAAGCCTTCTCCAAAAGGGTAGTAAATGCACAAAAACTTCGGCTTACTGTTTTTGAAGGTGTACCTCTCCCTCCTTCACTTCCTTTCACACCATTCTTCCAAGAAACATAAAAGTATTTTTTGCATGTTAGCTAGCATTACATGAATAAAGCTACTCAATTTTTTTTTTCATAAAGAACAAAAATCAGCTCAAAAATTGACTACCAGCTTACTGAAGAGCAGAAAGGAAAAAAAACCCAACCAAAACAGAAAACAAAGCAAAATAAAACCAAAAGAACAAATTTCCACAATTTTGATGTATATTGTTTAAAATGGCACTTTTCACTTAGGTATGAGGTTTTATGGAGGTCATCTTTCCCTTCAAGTCTCCAGAAGTAACAACAAAATTCAGCTTTTGCTTCTAGACAGTACCATTGCTGCTGTCTGCTTATGCTTTGTCTTCCTGAAAAAATAAATTATGAAATCTTTGCAAAAGGAAAATCAACCTTAAATAAATAGTATCTAGAAATATTATCTTAATGGTAACTATATAATACTGCAAGTGCATCACTGAACAGATTAAGGTGATTTAAAGAGATCTTTCGTGTTATATATTTTACTCAAGTTATATGCTTATGTTCTCTCTCAAGTGAAAACTTACAAATTCCAAAGAGAGCAACAATTAGCTTGAAAAATCAGCTTAGATGTCAATAACTGCCTACTAACAACCATCCTCTGGGCTAGTATGTGTTTGCCCAGGGCAGCCAGTGTCCATAATCAGCATTCCTCTTTCATCCTCGTCAGCTGGGCCATCTGGCAGGTGCTGGGTGGGGTGAACACGGAGGGGTCTGCGATGCCCGGGTGGATGTCAAAGAAGCGAGTGGAGGTTGTCACGCTGTAGTTCTTGGTGTAGGTTTCCTGTACAGGGTAACAGTCTTTGACCGTGTAAACGCCGACCCAGGATTCCACTGCAACCAAGCAGAAATGTGACTACTTTAGGTGACAAGAAAAGATGGATATGTCATGATGATGTCAGTCTCTTTTGACTCATTGCTTCTGTTTAACGTTGTCTATTCAGATCCTCGTTATCATGTTGGGTTTTTTTTTAATTCCTAATCTTTTCAAACACTTCTAGTGGTTCATTATCTCAAGACTACATTCAATGCTGATCTCCTTCAGGTATGTGATATAGCAAGTCTGTCCCTTTTTAAACTTCTGTTTAATTCCACAATGTGCTAATCTCAGAGGTGTTCCCTCGCTCTCTTTCCCCCTTCTTCCCTGTCATCTCCTCTACCTTCCCCACTATGCTATTTAGGCAGTGGCAGTAACACCATTGAAGTGGTTTCCTTTGAATACCCTTCGCTTCTATCTCTCTTTTATTAACCTTACAGACACCTTCTGTGATCATTCTTTACCCCTTCAATCATACTCCATCCTGTTGTTTTATGCATTTCAGATCTCTTGATAGCAGAAACTCGTGATGTTAAAATTACCTACTGTGATCATAAATCAGTTCCTTTAACAAATGTTTCTAGTCCCAAGGACACTTATTTTCTCCCACCCAGCAGCAATCACACACACTTATTTTCAGTATTTCCAGTTTTGTGTCATATGCCACAACCACATTACCAGAAATAAATAAATGGTGACGTGAAACACACATATACTGTATCCAAAGAAAGGGTGGCAAGCTGAGCAAAATTTGAACATACCTCTTTAGCACATGCTAGTATACCAAAACCATTCTGAACTAATTAATATGGCCTTGAGTATACAGAAATGGAGACACCTTTTACTGAACAAGTCTTCTCTCAGAATTTTGAATAAAAAATCATGGTTAAATATGATGCTACTGAAGTAGCCTGTATCTCCCCTGAGACTTTGATCATTGTAAAAGAAATATAACTTCTAGAATCCAAACCAGTATTAGCTGAAAGGTACATAGCTAGACAGACGACTTTCAGACATTATGTTTATAAATGATCATACAGAAAAGCACTGGAGATACAAAATAATACAGGATACAAATCTCACATCATTAATTGAATGTATCTGGATATAACGTTCCACAAAAATTCAAAAAATATCAGCTCTGAAAAAAGAAATAATTCTTGGAGTGAGTGATAATTTTCCTCTTGCAGAACACTAGAGGATATATCGACCTAGTTACGGAGGTCTAATGATCTTGTCCTTTATTCTCTACTTCATTTGTTCTGCTCTTATTCAAGAAAGAAGTATTTTCCTCTGGCTAAATGCTGAAGTTCATAACCAGCCTATATATTAGATGTCTATAACCATAAGCATTGCATTAGCTGAATAGTCCCATAAATTTCACAGAGGTTTTAAAATTATTTTTATAGTTGTCTGGGTCATCAATAAACCAGAGATGAAATTGAAGCCAAAGTGCTAATAAATTGCTATGCATTCAAAATCTAACATACTGTACCTTGGAAAATTCAGCCTCCTTTCTTTTATGATGCAAGTGTTCAGCTGCCAAGTGCAGAGCTAAGCCTTGCAAGCAGACATGTTTTACCAGTATAGAGGATAACAAAATTTAGGCACATATTAAGGATTTCAGTGGCTGCAGAACCATGTGTAGATAAACACTGACACCTGCTTTGTTTCTGTTACACAGATTCTAGTTTGAGTGTGCCCCTAATTATAGTACCAATTCTTCTCTAGATAAATTTTGGATACAGACTGCCAGATTCACACATGAAATGATGCTGTTCCATGCCAAAATCTGTATTATATGAAATATAATATAATCAAGTCCCTTGAACATATTTAATCCTGCTGAGATATGAAACATTTTCCTAATAAAAAGCATTGTTATTAAAATGATATTCTGTGCATGGGACATTTTCATTACTTCTTCCAGAGAACCTTACAGAAATATGGAAAGTGGGGGTGAAACACAAATAATTTTATTTTTCCCTGTGCAGCAGAGACATTGATATTATTAAAATGAAATAAAAGCATGCACATACATTTCCTGGCTGGTTTTCTGTCAGACCATTCCTGTACCATAACTTCATCTCCAGGTCCCCCAATGTAGTACTGATCTTCATAAGTTGAATTGGCAGGAATATCATATGGATCCCATGGCTCTGTCAGAGCAATCTTCGAGCAAAGCTTTGTAACTTGTTCAATCTGAAACATCACTGCATCTTTGTAGAGCAATATATACTCAAAGAACCTAAAACATTAAGAAAAAGCAATTAATATTTTATCTATATAGTCTTTTTCTATCTTAAGCAAGGAACATTGCTGATATGTAAGCTTGCCTTTGACTTCTCGGTATAAGAACATTTCCACTTGCATTAAACTTTGCCAAACTTTGAGAAATGCTAACCAGTTGGGCTGAAAT
Source organism: Daphoenositta chrysoptera (assembly GCA_013397915.1). Classification (NCBI taxonomy): domain Eukaryota; kingdom Metazoa; phylum Chordata; class Aves; order Passeriformes; genus Daphoenositta; species Daphoenositta chrysoptera. Next base: position 784,891 of record VZRO01005791.1, on the reverse strand, counting down.
TTCCCATGCTGAAAGTTTGTCTCAGCTGATTCTTTCCAAAACAAATAAATCAAGCTGCACTGGTTCAGCCATTTCTGAGAACAACAGAACAACTTTTCTGAGAACAACTGAGAGAAAAACATGTTATTATTCCTAGTTTTGTTTTGGTTTTTTTTAATAACTGTTTCATTAAAAAGCTCTAGTGCCTCCATGTTTTGGAGAAAGGACTTAAAATTTTGGCAGGGGAAAAGTTTTTAATAAAAGTTGCCCAGATTTGGCTAAGTTAGAAGCCTTTGAAAAAATCTGCTTGCATAGCCTGGATAGATTCACTTCCCCATGAATGTGGTAGAGCCTTCCTCTGTACTGGTTAGATGTGGTATCTGCCATCCTCACAGATGTTTCTCCATGGCAACACACACGGCTTATGTGGGACACGGTGGTGAAGGGGGAAGTCTGTGGTCCCAAGTGCAGAACTGAGAGGGTCACCCTCCTAAAGGCACCAGACCCCAGAAGCAGTGAAAGGAGAAAGCAGAGGAGCAAAACAGTAAGGCAGAGATAAGGAGAAATGTGGAACTCAACGAGCTTGAGAGGCTAGAAGGTGAAGTCAACTAAATGGATAGTTAATAAGGATTTAAAACCAATCTTCTATTGAGTATGAAGTGACCAAGCCATGCCCTGAGGAGAGACAGTAAACATTTATATGGACTCTTTCATCTGGTTACTGTTTACAGTGGTCTGGTCTGCCACCAGCACTGTGACATTGCTTCCATACCTTTAAAAAGGAAGTGGCATGGTCCTTATCTTTTAGCTGAGCACAAAACCAGAGAGAAACAGAAAATGAAAATTATCAGAAGTATCAGCTGATCTTGAATACTCACCTGGAAATAGAAGCAGCCTAACTTCTCCAGGGTACTCTGCATTACCAATCAGGTGATAGGTTGTTCAAAGCATGTCTCAAAGCATTGTTATGCATGCTCTGCACCTTTTGCAAAGGACTTACAGGGGTCACTTTCTAAACCCTCCAAAACTCTGCACTCATTATTAGAGGCTTCCCTTGAACATTTCAACTCAAGTATTTGGCTACAGGCTACTGTTATGCAGGGAATCTAGAGAAAAGGAAGGGAACAGATTCACCTTTCCATCTGTAATTCCTTGCTTCATTCATAATGCTGTCTCCATTTCCTGCAAAAGAAATGGCTGGGGTATCTTTGGACACAGACATCTTCTACTTCACAAATCTGATGCTAGTCCCTAACACTATTCATCCAGAGCCATCAGAAAGATGGGAAGCTAGTTAAAAATACTGGATAATTTATGTAACTGAAGAGATGATGCACAAAAGCAAGAGCAGACCCATCTCTATTTCCTAACTCCTGCATGTTTGTCTTTGCAGTCCTCACATTCTTTTGGGGAGGATGCAAAATTTACATAAAATGGGGTTGAAACCAAAACAATTTACAGTTTTAATTTTTGCACTACACAATTGCACCAGACGGCAATAACTTCACCCACCACTGATACAGTGGCATTTAAAGGTTGCATAATGAGAAGTGTCCCAGCATGGTTAAAAGCATCTGAGCAACATTCCCATCACTTCTTGAGAGGATCATTTATCCTCTCAGCGTGCGTTGAAACACAGGCAGACTAAATGCCATTAGCCAAATTGAGTGGAGTGACGGAGAACATAAAATGGGACCAGAAGCTGATATGATGTAAACTGGGGCCCATCTCTCACACACAACCTTGCAAAACATGGGACATAGCTGCTCCCACTTTCCATGAGGGAGTCAGTCACTGGGAACTTCCCCCACACTGACAAGACTCACATAAACAGGCTGATAAACTGCAAGATCATATATGACCTTCCCCAGCATAAATCATTCTCCTGCCCTTATCTTAAAATATTTCTGCTTCTGCCATGACTTTCACCAACCTAAACTCACCTGCTATTTTCTTAGTTAAAGGCAAGGTTTCTAAAGTTATGGTGCACTACTGAAGAATTCAGTGTTTTTATAAACTATTTTCTTGCATAAACCCAACCTGAAACCAGATATGGACATACATAAATTTTATATCACATTTGGTCCAGAGAACATACAAGAACACTAAAATGCACATATTATTATGTGCTTTTAATGAGGGTGTATGACCCAACTACTCTTCAGCTGGCTGCCCTGCAGCTCCCAAAAAAGTGGGATGGGAAATGCCTTACAGAGGAATCTTTCACCACTTTTGAGACATCTGAGTGATAATATATTGATTTTGTAAAAGAACAAAAAGTCCCAGTGTATTAAAAACTGCTGGGAAAAAAAATTAAACTATTTCCTTTTTTATTTTAATTTTAAATCCTCACTTAAAACTTAAGTCACACAGAAATTTTACTTGCATTTTTAACAATCTTGCGGACAGCAATATGGGCATTATGAAACAATGGCGTAAATAAAAATGAGGAAAATCCAAACAAATCAAACTCAGCACCAATCCTCTCTAGCACGCATTCCATAGAATAAGAGGCTCCACCACGTATGTTTTTGGTTCTGGGAGAGGCACTGAACATATGTGTAAGAGACACCAGTCCCACACCTTGATGTGCTGCTGGGACGAACTCAGCCTCTGTGGTGGCAGGCACGTGAGAGGAGATCTGCAGAGAGCGTGGTTCTGCTCCTGTGCATTACAGCCCTGGGTAAGCAGGGGCAAGATTTACACTGTCCTTCTTCAACCCAGATGTGCCCCACATCCAAGTTTTATAGAGAATTGCTCTGTGTCCTGGAAATAGCCAGCACAGAAACCTAAGATTACACAGGATCTGAGTTTAAAAGCATATGAAAGGTGAATGGTTAAGTTGTTATTTTATAAAGAGAAGAATTTACCAGCCAAAATTAATAGCAAAATGTGCACAAATATAAAAATGATAATTTCAAAACAAAATATTTTAAAATAAGAAATATTTTCCTCTTTTTGTTTTTAACCAGCCAAGTCCTAAGTATACTGCCTCTATTTGTTTTAGGTGCCTGAGATTTCATTGGCTTTTTGAGGGGAAACACAGAGTCCTGAAAATAGGTCTTGGAAAAGACACAGGAGAGGAAATTATTTTTAATTAGTTTGTTTTTTCAGAAAATTGTAACATATTTGCAGCCTGCGCCCACCTCTAATATTATTTTTACAATAATTTAATTACTTAAACTGTAACTTCAAGAAAGCCCCAACCTAAAATGAAGTACCCCAACTAGGCCTCAATTAGGCAGCTTGAAACATATGAAGAAGTTACTTGGACAATTATCCTACTTGCCTGACTGAGATTATTTCCCTTCCTTTCCTATCCTATTCCACCCTACCCTGTCCTATGCCTCACCCCCCGATACACTATGGGACTCTCTCATGATCCTTAATACTCCCTTTGTCTGCGCCTGAAAATGGATAAATGCCAGCATATAAAGACACACATGTTTTTGCTCCTATGCTTTTCAGAATTTCTTAACTCTGGACCATATCCTGCACAAATAATTCCATTGATTTTGCTGGAAACAATTCAGGTCAGATAGGTGGGATACAGGCTGGGTTCAGTACTTTCTTCTCCCAAGCTAAGGAGAGTATTTTTCTGAATAAGAGACCAACCGAGTTAAATGCAAAGCCGGAACACCATGACCACACAATCACAAGGTGAAGCACTTGTGTTAAGGACATACTGCAAGGGGTGGGTGTGCAGCCAAATACCATCCTACCTCTGAGATTCCTCATGAAATCTGGGGAGACAGTTAGAGGTCCCTCTCAGGACATAGCCCAGATAACATAAAGACCCACTCCTGGACCCTCATAAAGGCCTGAACCAACACACTTGTCTTCTGGATGGGTTATTGTTTTGCCTGTTAATAATGTCATTCAAAACAGTAAACTATTTTTCGACATTTGTCAGAAAAGAACATCATTAATGTTAAGATCATGCTAGCAGCTCCTTTTCAGGTGCTCAGTCTGCATCCTGTGCTGGGTCCTTCCCAGTCCTGAAACATGCTAGCCTGCCCATCACCTAACACATCTGCCCAACTCCCACATCTGCCCAACTTCTGCACTTCCAAGGGCTTCCTCGTGAGAGGCAAGCTGAGAAGAAAGGAGCTGCTTGCTGTCCGACTGCCTTTGTAGTGACTCGGAGGAGCAGAGGTGCTGTCAGTGGCAAGGCAAGACCCGTGTGATGCACTGAAGAAAATCAGACAAGGTCATTTGCTAGAGAGAAGCAAAATAATGGTCAGATTGAGAGTGGGCAGCAGAAATTCCTTGTGGGCTGAATCTGGCTCTGCATCATTTTGCTCTGTGGCTTTGGACAAGCAACTTACAGTACCAGAGCCTTCAAATGCTGTTTGTTATTTTTCATTGATTGCTGTAGCACTGGAGAGACACGAACCAGTGATCATGAACCAGCTGTGTGAGGCATTGTATTAACAAAGAACAAAACCACAAATCCTGCCCCCAAAAAACACTGAAACAATGGCAAACCAGACTTTCCTTTACTGCAAAGGTGTATTGGCGTTTCATGCACCTAGGGCTTTAACCTGTTGATTCAGTTTTCCCAGCTGTAGCTATTGTAACCTTAAAACTCTCACTCATGGTAGCCAGGACTTACACTACCTAGTAGTATAAAGCTGTTGAAAAATGGAAGGAAAATTTTATGTATTATTTGTATCTGAGATACTGTATTACTCAGCAGGAAACAGTATTTGCTATTTAATATTTTAAGCTGAGGTCACTGCAAATATTGCCAAGCTAACTTTGCTTTCTCTTTTGTGATTAAATGAAAGCTTGAAGCATCTGTCTGCCGTTGTGGTACTACTTAATTCTTTGCCAGTTCTGTTTGTAAAAAGACATTTTTTAACATTTCGAAAGAAGCTAAACCCACCTCTAACTAGAAAAAATTTTACTACAAATATCCCAAACAAATTCTCTGTTCTAGTGTGCATGGATAGGTATATCCATATATTTAATTCTTGAGTTATCTTGTATCCTCTAGATAAAATACCACACAATGATACCACTCTTTTTACATATTTTTTCTGAAGATGGACTAGGAGAATGGGAACCTTTACTAGAAGTGTGGCTACACAACCCTATCTCCTCAGGCCCTCAGATTAAGAATATTTCTAGGGAGCAAAGCTGCCAAGCAGACATGCAGACAGTTGATAATCAACACTCATCAGGTCAAGAACATTCATCTGCTTTTGGAAGGATCTGGCAAGCTCATCTCAAAAGGGAGAAGCATTCGTTTTTTAGTGTATTTCTGGGAACTCCTTTCCTCTTTCCCATGAAGTTTTCGGTAATTTCAGACTTGTGTTTTTCTTCTGGTATATCAGACCTCAAAAACAACAGTAATTTACCATATTTGATCTCACATGTTTGGCAGTGGTGCAGGACTATGGTATATTGTACAAATACAGGACTGTGCAAATACTTGTGACAGTAAATGTAATGTGATATTGTGTAAAAGCAGTACTTTTTAGTCTGACTTAAATCACTCACAGATTGTAAAGGCTTTTTTTTTTTTTTTTTTTTTAATTTTCAAGGAGATCAGGCCCCCTGTATCAGGTATCTAATTAGCAAGGTATATGAGGAACTTTGACCACACTACCAGTTTCTGAAGCAGAGAGAATTAGCCAATTTAAGTCCTGTTAATGATGAAATTTGTATAGAAAGAAAACCTCAAATACAGGAATCAAAAGCTGCAAAGTCAAAGCTACAGCAGCTAAAAGATGGCATGCTTTTATGACTTTTAATTATGAAACTCAATAAAAAATGATGCAATTTCTTATTATTTTAATTGTTTTCCCATAAATTAGATTAGTTATTTTGGCAAATACTAAGGGAAATTCAGCTCTTCAGCAAGAAGGCTGCTTCCCCTGCTGTCCCTTTTTGGCTATTTTACACTTCTTAATAATCCACCAAGTCACATCCCTGAGAACAATGCACTGAAATTGAAGCTGAAATTCAGAAAAACAGTAAAGCATTGTGTTTAAAGGAGTTGTGTTTTGCAAGGGGCTAAAAGATGCACTGCCCTTAATAGAGAGCATCTATGTGTTTCCATAAGTAACAGTATATTCATGACTGGAACCCTCAGTAGACAATAACACAGCTCAAAAGGAAAGGAAGGGAAGATGTGGCCAGCATACCATATAGCTTTCCAATGAATCAATGGAATCACCTCCTAGGGAATATGGCATACACTTGCAGAACCACATATCAAAATATACTTGAGGTCAGAGATTACTTTCCTGTTCTGGGTTTGTAAAAAAGTCTAGTACAATGACGCTTCCATGAGTAAGTTAATAATAATAAAGGTTACTGGAAAATCACAGCAGGGCTCAGAGGAGACCCAAAAGAACGAGGAAGGCCAGGACTCACCTCTCAATATACACAAAAGACCTTCGGAAAGATGCAATAATAAAGAGGGAAATGACAGAGGTACATTATAATTTATTTATTACATTTCTCACCTTCTGTGCAATATGCAGAAGGGCAGTAAATAACTCAATTGAAAGAGTTGATGCTCAAAACTGAGACACGGAAATGCTCTTTTGAGAGTGCAATTATTTTAAGGCACTCTGTGAGCTTGTAAAGATGTAAGAAATAGGAAACATAAATTTAACATGTAGAGACAGCCAGAAAAAACATGGTTACAATGACTGATAGTATCTCAAAAAGGAAAAAAACACATAACCAAACATAAAAGACATACCTGTGTTCCTGTTTTTAATTCTACCTCTAGAGACCAGCCAGGAGCCTGCAGCTCGTGCCACAAGGGCTGGCAGGACCCAGGCAGGGCCAGGAGCGATGTTGGCCAACCCCCCCTATCATGTATAAATGGAGCCCACAGGGAGCAGTAGAGGCTGGGGCAGGAAAACAGGGTGTGAGGGGGCTCTTCCTGTGGAAGGGTGTTCAGCAAGGGTGCTGAACCTCTGCCAGCTTGACCAGGGAGCAGTGGGATACACCCAGCAGAAAGGCACAGCCTCGCTAAGCTCCACAGCTGCTACAACTGACACAGCTGCCCAGACAGAGCCCTGGTGGAGCCAGGTGTCACCTGCAGGGTGTGCCCTGGTGGAGCCAGGTGTCACCTGCAGGTGTGCCCTGCTTGGATGGTGGCAGTGAGAATCCCTGTGGGAGCTGAGCACAGGTCCACAAACACCTCTGCTTAGTGACAGAGTTGTAGGAGCAGAAGAGTAGCTGAGGAGTATCAGGGATTGAAAAGACCTTTAAACTAGATTTGAAGTGGGAAAGAGGGAAAACCAGGCTCGCTAGAGATAAGCCTGGGGGTGGAACACCAAAGTTTGAGGGACGGTGTGCTATCAAGGTCCTTTGGTCTGCCCTCTCAGTGGAGGAAGGGTATGGAGATCTACACAACAGCAAAGACACAAGGGTTATTGATGTGTTAGAAACCACAGAAGTGCTTGAGAACAGTCACACAGGACTTTTTCCCCTTGCAAAATAGGTGGCAGGATCAACAGCCCAACTGAAGCACATCTACACTGATGCACACAGCACGGGCAACAAACAGGAGGAGCTGGAAGCCATTCTGCAGCAGGAAAACTGTGACACAGTTTGAAAGATGGCAGGATGACTTGTACAACTGGAGTATTGTAAAGGATGGTTTTAAATGCCTCGGAAGGGATAGGAAAAGAAGGAGAGGTGGTGGAGTAGCCCTGTATGTTAGGGAGTGTTTTGTTTGTCTAGAGCTTATTGACGGTGACAACAGGGTTGAGTGTTCATGGGTAAGAATCAGGGGCCACCAAGGCAGATGCCATGTTACAGACCACTCAGCCAGGATGAAGGGGCAGATGAAATACTCTATAAGCACCTGGGAGAAGTCTCACAATCACTGGCTCTTGTTCTCATGGGAGACTTCAACTTACCAGATGTCAGCTGGAAATGTAAGAGAGAAACAGTCTAGGAGGTTCCTGGACTGTGTGGAAGGTCACTTCCTGAAACAGCTAGTGAGGGAGCCAGGTAGGGAAGATATCCTGCTGAACCTGCATGTGAACAGCGATGAACTTGTGGGTGAGGCAATGGTTGGAGGCCATCTTGGGCACATTGATCACAAAATGACAGAATTTTAAATTATCAGAGAAGTAAGGAGGGGGAGTTCAGCAGAAGATCTTTCTTTCACTTCTGGAGGGCAGACTTTGGCCTGTTCAGGATGAGGAACTTATCCAGTTACTTATCCAGTACCTAATACCTTCTTTGCCTCAGTCTTTAATAGTAAGACCAGTTGTTCTCTGGGTATCCTGAACTAAAAGAAAAAGACAGGAAGCAGAACGAAGCCCCCACAATCCAAGGGGAAATGGTTAGTGACTTGTTACATGTGTCATATTTGTGTGTGAGACACAGAATTCCATGGGGCTGGATGGGATTCACCCAAGAGTACTGAGGAAGGACATGGAACTGCTCACCGAGACACTTTCCACCATTTGCCAGCAGTCCCGGCTCACTCAGGAGGTCACAGTTAGCAGTTAGACTGGAAGTCAGCACATGTGATGTTCATCTACAAGAAGGGCAAGGAGGAGGATACAGGGAACTAGAGGCCTGTCAGCCTGATGTCAGTGCTGTGAAAGGTCATGGAGCAGATCACCTTGAGTGGCATTATGCAGTATGTGCAGGATCAGGTTTATGAAAGGCAGATCCTGCTTGGCCAACCCAAACTCCTATGACAAGGTGACCCACTCAGTGGATGAGGGGAAGGATGCTGATGTTTACCTGGGCTTTAGCAAAGTCTTTGACACAGCGACCCACGATACTCTCCTGAAGGAACTGGCTGCCCATGGTTTATATGGGTGCACTGTTCACTGGGTTAAACACTGTCTGAAAAGCCAGGACCAGAGAGCGGTGGTGAATGGAGTTAAATCCAGCTGGTGGCCGGTCATGAGTGGTGTTCCCAAGGGCTCAGTACAGGGGCTAGTCCTGTTTAATATCTTTTTCTATGAACTGGATGAGGGGATCAAGTGCACCCTCAGTAAGTCTGCAAATGACACCAAGTTGGTCAGGAGTGTTGATTTGCTGGATGGTACAATGGCACTACAGAGGGATCTGGACAGGCTGGATCAACAGGCTGAGGCCAATGCTATGAGGTCAACAAGGGCAAGAGCTGGGTCCTGCACTCAGGTCACAACAACCCCAGGCAGCACTTCAGGCTGGGGGAAGAATGGATGAGGCAGCTGAGGGTGTTCATCTTGGAGAAAAGGAAGCTCAGAAGGAACCTCATTGCTCTCTACAACCTCCTGAAATGAGGTTGTAGCCAGGTGGGGGGTCAGTCTCTTCTTCCAAGGAACAAGTGGTAAGACAAGAGAAAATGGCCTGAAGTTGTGCCAGGGGAGGTTTAAATTGGATATTTGGAAAAATTTCTTCAAGCATTGTAACAGGCTCAGCAGGGTGGTTGAGTCACCATCCCAGGAGGTATTTAAAAGACCTGAAGATGTGGTGCTTAGGGACATGGTTAGTGGTGGCCTTTGTAGTGTTAATTTAACTCTTGGACTCAATGATCCTAAAAGACATTTGCAACCTAAATAATTTGATGATTCTAATTGTCAGATTTATATGGAGTTTTCACACCTTTCTCTTAATCAGGGTCTGAGATAGGACATTAAACTGGATGTTAGCTCTGCCCCCTATGAAAGTATCTATTTTACACATCAGAAAGGCATAGCAGAATGAGGTTCCTAAATGACAAATACGTAAATTTAAATACTCTCCCTTTTTCAGACACATACTTTAGAATAAAAGAATAATAAAATATAAACCCCTTTTTTTTTCAACTAGAACTGGGTACTGCAGCTTCTTACACATCTTAACTTCTGTTTATAAAAAGAGGAGGATCTTCATTTACCATGAACAGGGATTACATGAAATTCAGGAGCCCTATAATGATCTTCATGGAGGCTGTAAATTCCATGATGCACATACTTGGCCAGTTAGTTGCTTTTCTGCAGAAAAAGTAATAATGAAGCAGTCTGAGGAACATATTGCCCTTTGGAACAGATGGAGAGGAGGTCCCTATTCTGACAGAGCAAATTTTTCTTTCATGATGGAATATTCCCTGGAAAAATTTGTGAGGATATGGCTTGTACCAGATTGCTGTCCCAAGATGTAATGATTTCCACCTTCCATCTGCAATGATTTCCTTAAGAGGGATGATTCAGGTCTTTCTGATATCTGTCCAATATAAAAAATAAAAAGACTGTGTCTGTTTTCAAGGGAGTTTGGAAGTCAGGCCAGATAATCAGACGCAACAGTTTGAAAGCGAAGTACTCTTCAACTTTCTAACACCTCCATCCAAAGATCTGAATATAGCTTACTGTTAAATAAACTTTGTGAAAGATGGAGATTCACTTCACTGGAAATAAATGCAACCTGAAATCATGGCACTGAACTACATTCTTCCTCCCCACCTCCAATGTAAAAATAACTTCATTTCAACCAGAAGTCTTTGTGCAGGTCTTTTTCTTCTTCCTTCAGCAGCTATCAATCAAAAGTAATATTGTTAGGTGAGTGCATAAATTAATGACTGGATTCAAATACAATGTGTCAGTGTGTTAAAATTCCAAGTGGAACTGACTGAAAGTGTACAAAATAGAAGAATTACGGGAAAGAAGGGAAAGTCTGTGTGAAAGAAAACATATAATCAGGGAAGATGTTAATTGCTCCATGTTTTTAAAGGAAATAGCATTTTGAACACATATCCACTGAGAAGTGGTGCAGTGCACAGTAATGATTTAGAAAGGGAAATTTACAGTTCTGGGTCCTTTAGGGAGGTCATTTATTCTGCTCTGCTTAGTCCTGATGAGACCAGAATGCTGATGGTGCTCCTGCTTTTGGATGCCTCACTTAATGGAACACATAAACAGACAGGATATAGTCCAGAGAACAGCAAGGACAGTGGGATGTTTAAGAAACACGACCTATGAAGAAACTGAGCATGTTTAGTCTACAACAGACCCCCTGGGATATGATGATAAGATGACCAGTATATCAAAAGCTAAAAATGAATACCAGTTTTCCTCCATGGCACCTGAAGCAAGGAGGGCTTACTTAGGAGATACTCTGAAAATGTCTGTGTCTTCTTACAGTCCAGCTTTTATAAGAACTGGTAAGAAAATCAGGGATCAGAAACAATCCATGTAAAGCTTTTCTTCTCCAGGATGGAGGGACAGGTTATATGGCAACTTGGAGACCTTCCCAGCCTTACACATAAGTGATGGGAGAATACTGATGGCTGCTGTTTTTTTTTTTTTTTTGTAACAGACTAGCTCAATCAATAAATCCTGATATTACAAGGACTTATAATATCCTTATTCTTGATTCTTGACACTACTACCTTCCCAAAGATGCTGAACAACCTTTGGGGATGACTTCCTGAGACCTCCCAAATGCAACAGTGGTACTCTTATTTCACATGGGAATTTGAGAGATGGTGCCATCTCCCACACATTGATGACCTTCAGCTCTGTTTGCTTGCAAAATTAACCTAATTACACCTTTCACACTGTTTTCAGTGCCTGAATGACAACAAATACTGTCTAAAATCAAGACTGGTGAGATAGGAGTAAAATGAAACATGTTCAGCAATCATAGGGAATAATTAAAAGGTTGAACAATCTGTTAAACTTCCCCTTCAAAAAACTATTTTTCTTTAGTTCTCTATTGAGTTATTGTGCTTTTTGTTATGACAACAACTTTTCCACCTTTGGGGGGGTGGGGAGTGGCTTTCAGCAGTCACCACATGCCTACGGCTTGTAGGAATCCTCTGTAAGCAATATTCATGATGCAGCACAAGAAAATGGCATGTCCTTAAAAATCAGCTGGGCTGAAGATACACAAATAATTAATAGATGAAAACTCAGTTCAAAACTTTTGTCTCCAAATTATTGAGTACTTGCTTTAGGGCACACATCAGTGTGTTTGACACAGAACTATTTCACAGGTTATCTGTTAGTCCATCACAGAAACAACAGTTGCTGAAGACACTGCAATCAGCTAAAGGAAGCATGGTTAAGCACACATTTCTATTTTTAAGAATGTTTATAGCTATATCAATTGTATTAAACCCCTGCCATGTTTATTTTTCATTCAAGGACAGTTCTAAAAAGCAGTAGCAAAGAGGGCAAGACCTGTAAATAATATTGGTATAAATATACTACACTGGCACAGCTGAAAGTTTTCCATTACTCAGGAAAAGGTCACTAGACCTATTGAACATGTTTAGACTACCCATGCTGCTTAAAACATGACAGAAATAGCTTTACCATTTAGCATCTGACACAAATACAAACTGAAGTCTTTTGCAAACTGGTATGCTTACCTAATTTTGGGGTGTTTTCCTGACACAGAGCCCAGTGTCCTACACACACTGACAGGGAGCCATAGTTTTCTTTGAGCTTTGCTTAGTCATATGAATGTAGAACTTCTGTGATGCTAAGAATCTTTTCCTTTATCATTCCGATAATCATAGCAGAAATGAAAGTAACTCTTGTTTTAAAAAGAGAAAATTACTTTATAATTATTTCAAAATTACACAGTCTCATATTTGCATATTAAAGTTTTTTCCTGTTCTAATTGCATTATTTTATATATTTAATGGGCAAAATTTTCAAAACTGACCAGTGATTTTTAATGGCTTCCTATTTTGGGCATTCAACATGAAGGTACTTAAAAAGGGCAAATTTTCAGAGGGATAACATTCAGTATTTTTTAAAATTCAATGTGTCAGAGTAATCACTGCAAAACTGAGATGCCTGATCTTACTGCACACGTTTTTTTCTGTATTCCAAGACTGCATAAGAAACTCCTAAATTCTCTCCCCAGAGAAGGATATGAGCAGAAATCACTTTCTGCCTGTCAGATTTTCTCTCTCATCTCTCATGTTTCCAATTGTCGAGAGACAATTGTTCTTTCCACATCATACGAGCAGATCCTCATGTAACTGCTGCTGTTTGCAATTTCCATTCATCAGCTATGTAATTAGAGAAAAATTTGGCTCTATAACCCCTTCTCCAAAATTATACATTAACCTGACCCAAAGTCTTGTGAAATCAGCCAGAAAAGTTTCACTGATTTTTACAGTTGCTACATCAGGTGTTTATTAGCTGTTCCATGTAGAAGAAAAACTTAAGCTGAAAAATGTTTAAAACCTAACACAGCTATCAACTTATCTCAAACGGGCAACATAAGAAGATGCTGAAAGACAAACAACATTTTATGCAATCTCAACTACACAAAAATGTATTTCCACAAGTTTTAGCCGACTTTTGCGTATTCTTTCATGATATTTCTTGTTCTTCTCCCTTATTGTGTTCTGGGCCTTGTTTTTAGGCAAAGTAATTAACATCTTTATATTCTTAACTGCAAACACTTAAATTATATGAAACATCTTTTGCAGCATTCACGTCGGGCAAGGACTTTGCATGCAAGATGGAGAAGTGCAAAGACATTTATTGTGCAGCTCAGTTTACCTAAATACTAGGCCACAAACAGGATATAACCTCATATAAACAGGAAGATCATATCCCAGGATTTCACCCATTCACCTGGAGTATTCCCTAGATATTACCTGTTATGGAAAGGTGTAAATAATACCATATAAGGCCACTAACCACAATCTTCCTGGGCCATTGGTCAAGAAGGTCACTAACCCATAGTCCTCTTTTCTAGCTCATCTCAGGTGACCTGGAAGTGTTTCCATGATTACCACCAGGCCTAGAGAAGATGCTTTTGTAGGCCTTCAGGCCTGCTCGTCTATAACACCCATGGTGTAACCCAACAATTTTTTTGTCATAAAAACTCCTGTTTGGGAAGGTTTTTTTAATGTAGTTTCTTGCTACAGGTAACTGGACAAAAATCCTACAACTCTGAGAGTATGGAAACTCAGAAAAATGAATTTGCTTATGAGAAATCTTTGGAGCATTTTCATTTATCCATTTGTTTTCTAGTCTGCTGTATTGCTTGGGGTACTTGATCTCCCACATTCTCTGCATTGCATTAACCGTGTAGTTGGACTCAACAGGGAATGGGAAAGTGGTTTCTGAGGGAGGGAGGTGCTACTGAAGCAACGAGGGGGAGAGAGGATGGAAAAAGCCTTCTGCACCAAGCCTCATGTTGTTACTGCCTGCCCCAGTGCTCTACACTGCAGGTGTAACTCAAGGGCATTGTACCTGGAGGCTGCTATGATCAGGTCTCCCAAAACTTAAGCTGTACATGTGCTACTTCATTACTTCATTAGTTTGGGCTAATTATTTGAGCTGACTTCTTTCCTTATATTTGATGCTTGTTCATACACTGTACTAAGATCCTGGCAAACATCATACACATATTGTAATGATGAAAAGTTCTTTTACTTTTCATACTATTTTAAGGGACATTTTAAAAAAATACAAACATTATCTAAAAAAATAATCTATGGAGTTTTACAGCCTGAAACTGCATTCACATATTTGGGGCATGAATCAGGCTTGTAAGTGAATTTTCCCATTCTTTCAGAGGAAGGAAATCCAAAGAACCAAACTGTGTTTCAGACATGTGTTAGACTTCCAAAACACAGTAAGACAGGAGGTCCCACTTGACCCACCAAGGATCCCTTTATCAGGCTCCAGCTAAGCAGCTGTGGTACCTACATTTTTGAGGTGGGGCCTCAAATATCATCTGACTGTACATCACTTTGACCTGGCTTGACTATGTTAGCACAACTTATGTGACGGACAGGGTACTCTGGACATCTCTAAATTATAAGTAATTTTGCCTTTATCTCTAGTGACCAACTGTTTTCTTCTTCAGAAGACTAGATGACTTGAGGAATTTAAGAACTTAAAATAACCTGGCTATGAGGTCTGTATGTTGTGAAGTCAGCTACTCTTACACCTTAATGTAACTAAGTAAAAAATCATGTAAATATGTCAATAAACAAAGAATACACATAAATGTATTGAGAATCAGTATCTTCATGCTTACATTTGGTTTAGAGATAGGCAGATCAGAAGTTACAAATATTAGCAATTTTTTATCTTCTGTTATGTTGAAGCAATTACGTGGTCTCTTACATTTTCTCTCTTCAATAACGAGGAGATAAACTTAATGCAATAAGGTGTCTTGACTCTCATACCCTTATCTCCTTTTACTCTCCTTAATTCTGTTTTTTCATCTGTAAAAAAAGTGCAAGAAATGCCTCACCTTCACACTTTATCAAGCACATTATCTAAATTTGTGCCTTCCACTATTTTCTGGAACAGATAGGGTAACAAACCAGTCTGGCTTTGCGAATCCTGTGTGGTTTTGGGCGCAGGTATTTAACATGATACAAGGAAGTGTCCAAATAACCACAAAATCACAGAAAGGTTTGGGTTGGAAGGGACCTTAAAGATCACCTATTTCCAGCCCCCTGCCATGGGAAGGACATCTTCCATTAGACCAGGATGCTCAAAGTCCCCAGATACTCTCACAGATAATAAAAAGAAATTAATTTCTTGTACAGAAGACGTAAGTCAACAAATCTGGATCTAATGAAATACTGATACATTAATTTGGGAACTAATTGTAGTAAGATTTCCTCATTCTGTACAGAATTCTGCTCCCCAAATAAAAATCCTCTGAGAATTAGCATAATTGCACAGCATGAGTAAACTTTCCAGTGCTGGCTGCCTAAGAGTGTGGCAGAATTGGAAGTTTCCTGGCAAGAAAAGTATCTGAATATGATAAAAGCATAGCTGCAAGTAGTACTAGGAGATACTGAAAGAATGAAAAATGAAATCTCTCTTCATTGTGTTCACTGGGTGGACTCTGGGCTCTGAATGAGTTTTTAAAAGCCTTTAGCACTGCCATGCACAAAACCATCCTTGGGAAACTCTGGGGAAAATCTGGCCATTCCCCCTCAGAAACATGAATTCCTGAAACAACAGGTATCCATACAAACAGTGGGTTTCCATGCAGGCAGACTACTTCAGGAGAAATTTCCAGCTTTTTAGCAGCTATACAGGTCTCACACCAGCTTTCCTGTGTAGGGGTTCACCAAACGAAATGGCAAAGCACAACGCATTTTTAGAAGACCTTGTATCTACTGAGCCATCTGATTTTCTGATGAAGTAACAGCCATGAATTCCCGCAAAGAACTGACAGAAGGACAGCAAATTTAGGCTTGTTAAGTGTGAAAGTACCAGAACTGACAGAATAAGGGATGGGTAACATCAGATACCAAAACCTCAGTGGAAATTCTTATTAGTGGTTTATCTTCATTCCTCTCTTATACCACTTTTTTTTTTTTTTTTCTGCAATCTGCAATTGGTCCCAAGCTCTGAATAAGAACAGAGTAGAACGAAGACAGAGGTTTTTGTTCTTTATCTTGCTGATAAAGAGGATTACATTATGTGGAGGTGTTTTGGGGGCCTTTTTATCTTACTCCACTAAAGCCTTAAGAAAATGCACGTTAGAAAATAGTTTATTCCAAATACACAACCTGAAAAATTAGTTACAGACATCAAAAAACTTTTCCTGCTAAAGCAGTTGACCATGTATTTTGAACATACACTCTAAAGTATGAAATAATATTTGGCAACAGCTATAAAGGAGCAGATTCTGAAGAGTGCATTACTGCACTAGAAGTCAATCATTAAGGGTCAGTGAAGCCGTTTTTTGGAATGATTTACTTGTGAACTATTCAACTGACCAAAAGGTAAATATGCAGGGTATTATTACAGTGTTATTTTTTAAATTAAGTAAAGAAGGAAGTAACCTTAATATGAGATGTTGCAATCTATGTGGTAATTTTGGTCTTCTGCACTGTTTGCTATCAGTCACATTATTACATTCCATTATGAACTGTCCTCAGGAAAAATAATACATACAGAAAATAAGATAACTAGTAAGTAGACAAGAGTACTTTCCATTTGAGAAGGGCAAATGAGTTTAATGAACTTAAGGATAAGCCTCTTTCTGGATGCTTCATATTAAAAAATAATTTGAACTGCAATGAAGAGATTGTTTTTGTTTATAATTTAGGGAAGAGTTAGAGCAAAGAAAGTTTCAGTCTTCTAATATCCAAAGAAGGCAGCAATTGAGATTTTTACTACTCTTCTAGAACTCCATAAACCTTATGTGCTCTTATACCTGTAGCTATTAGATCCCTCTTTGGGGACAATTGGGTTGAACCAGACAGTTACGCAGTTCTACATGTATTTCTATTAAGTTTTGAAACATGTTCTTTTTTTATTTACAAAAAAA